>VDFB02281492.1:908208185-908233095 GCA_007258455.2 Sequoia sempervirens
CCTCTTGAATGATGGAGACAGGCTAGTGATCATGGAACCTCACGAAGGCTGCCAAACCCTGACGTTACTAAGAATGGATCGATGCCTTAAATAGAGACATGATAAACAACAAGCACTTAGGCTTGGAATTTCTGGCCTCCCTAAGAAAAATGAAGGTTTTGATCAAATTAGTGCTCACTATAGACTTGGTAATTTTGAAATGATTGCATCCTACACAGTTTGCAAGGGGAGATTATATGACAGGGTAGCAACATCTACATGAGGTAAGCCCATGTTGCCCCCATGGCTAACAAGCTTTACAACGTGTGACCTGAGTCATAGCCAGACTAAAAGGACTAGGCCCCTAGGTAATGTGCCTAATCGATGATACAAAGCATGATTTTAGCCTCATAAAGGCAATGGGAAAACACAAAACAGGAGAACACTCTATTACATGGATAGTATTTAAACTAAAATGCATGGGGGGATCGACATAACAATAATAATTTCTTAGCAGGATAATGATTTCAAAATGAAGGTTTCATTCATGCGAAATCCATCGTGAATCCTATGAGAACTAGCTAGTAGTAATGTTAAAATGGTGATTGGTCTAGTGATTGCGGATGCTCATAGCAATTCCAACTAACAATGTCACTCTTATCTTATGCGAGAATTTTTATCATTGGGTAATAAAGAAGGCCTTCGTTGCTCACAATGCGGATCCTATGTGAATGGGGGCCACCATCTTCTCCACTATATGTGGCATTCATGCCCCGATCACCCGCCACCTATTCCTCACGTCCATACAATTTGCAGAGCCCACAATAACCATGGGCATCCATCTGCATCTTGGTCACAGCAGCCTTGCTATCGCATCCTCCTGCGTCCCTCTACCCGTAATCATCCCAACGAACATCAAAAATGTGGGGTCTGCTCATCTTGGCACCTCGCCTCTTCAAAGCCATTTCTCGGTTTAGATAAAGCTTGTGTATCCATCCCAAAACGTTAGATCATGGAAGAAATTATCGCGTTCTCAAGTACAATAGGAATTGCGACGGGCACCTTGACTAGGCGGGCAAACAAAATGATTTATTCAACAGAGATTCTGGCCAAGGAAAACTAGTGATCCATAATGATTTAGAAGAATAGTTCTTAAGGTTTCTTGTCAATCAAACAAGGTAAGTATCGAAAGAAAAGGCTTCCTCTCACAATTTTACAAGGATCATGACATTCTTGCACCATGAGATAAACCCCAAATGCAAGTTCTCATTCAACGGGTCATTACAGCGAAACCACTGGCCCTGTCATGAAACAATATGAGTAATTAAGCATTTGCGAGATGCGGTAGGTGGAGTTCGCTACCTTTTCCACCTCGGGGATTGTCACCATCACGATTGTTTCCTGGTGGTGACTTCATGTTGGTCATCCTCGTTGTTCCTCCTTTGGCAGTATCTTTGCTACAACAGCCCCGTTCTCCTTTTGCAATAGCAATGGAGTATGCGGAGCCCGCCCCATTTTCATTCTCAAAATGAAAATTGGTGCCAAGTTGAAAATAACGGAAATCTTTACCATGCGGCAAGCCTGGCCCAACTTGCATGCGTAGAGGCTCCTGAAAGAAAAATGTTGCCAAACTGAGTGGAAAATGATAAAGGTTGAGTGATTGGAAATGAACCCCAAAACATTGTGAATGATAGGAAGATGTGGTTAGCAAAAGAGAGGTTGTTTATTAAAAATTACATGTTGCATCAAAAAGTAATTAGAAGTCACTCCAGGAGATGGGGTCGGCGTTGTTCATAAAAAGTCACCATCCTAATGATATGCACAGTGTATGGCATTGGATGAGTATAAGATTGAGCCTATTGAAAGGGGAATTTGTTAAGGAAAAATGACCATGGCAGACCCGCAAGGTCTTGAGGACATGCAAAAATCTAAATAAAACTAGGATGATGAGGGGGGTATTCCATACCTCAAAATATGAAGTGTCCTTTCTTTTTAGTAATCTGAGTTTTATGGCACCAACACCACTCACCTTTCATTGCTAGCAATGTGACTACTCAAATTATGATTAAGAAATCATTTAAAATGTACGCTACTTGGTTGTGCCTAAAAGGGGTTCCATATCATTATTTGCTTAGGTATAATTCAATCTGCTATTTGATGCAGGATTCATATTGCAGAATGGAAACCATCGAAAGGGATTGTTATTGCACTCATCTATGACATTGTACCACTAAAAAAGTGTGTCCATGAAACCGTATTAAAAGAAGACTTGACTTAGATCTTGATCCAAAGATGGGAGATCATGAAGAATGCAATCTAGATGAGGAATCTACGCACTGCCTACTAAAGTCTACGAAGGTGATGTTTAATCAAAAACTACCTACAAATCTAGACTAGGTAGGCTGCTTTAACTTACAGATGATGAGCAATGGGGATTGCCAGGACAATGTTTGCATAAACTAAGGATGTTATGTCGAAGAGGGGTTGGCAAACGGATGATCGCATACCAAAAGAGATCAATGCTAAGAATGCAAATAGTCATCCATTGAAATTCAGGAGGCAATAAGAAGTTGTTTTTCTTTCCATTAATCAATCATGACCCACCAAGGGTTGTCTCACCAGATCAAGGACAGCTAACTCATTTCATGAATGATACAATTCTACAAGCAAGATGTGCTTGATTCGATGAAGAAATGTTGCTAATCCATCAAGCAGAAGGCAATCTTCAAACAGTTTTAACTACAGTAAAAGGGGCAAACAACTAAATGACAAAATTGCTACAGTAACATGACACTATAGGACAAAATAAGAATGAGGACAAAATTGTATTTTATATTGCTAGATAAAGGGGGGTAGGTGAAACCCTAACTTGTATCAAATATGAGCCACATAATGCAAATTAATCCTATCCATTCATTTGGGCTTTGGAAAACTATAAATAGGGGTCTCCCCTTCATTTGTAAATGGTTGGAGAGCTGGTGTAAAGGCATTATGTAGCAATAGAGAGCTACATCGCTAGATTTATGGGTGTTTCTCTTGAGTTTTTTCATTATGCATGCATGGTTCTACTTCCTTGTTAGTTTTAGTTGTTAGTTTCTTAAGTGGAAGTGATAATTGTGTTTACTATTACAGTATTTGATGAATTTCCAGCTCATGCTTTTTGTGGTTTGTTGATGATGAATCACTTTGTGAAGCTATTATGAGGTTCTTTATTTCAATTTTTCAACTTAGTTCAATTGCATGTTCATGATGTGCATGTGCAATATGAAAATATGTAGTCCTTAGAAGATTGCACTAGTTTTGTGTAGTTGTAAGCTTCTCTTAGTCAAGCAAAACCCAGTTTTGGAAGTTTGTCTACTGTAGCAGCCTCCATGATCATTGTTCATTATTAGCTTAGGCCTAGGAACTTCCTTTATTCCCTTACCTTTTCACTTTTCTTTTAAATAGGTGCTTTTAATAAGGTTCATTGCACATTGCAAAGACAATTCTAAAGTTGAAATGGGAGTTCTAGACTACTATTTGAACCTACAGCAAATGAGCAACAATTTCTACATCCTAAGAACTCCATTTGCAGACTGTTGTGACCTTTTCTTTTATCGCCCCATTAGCGATGTGGACCCCGATTAACCTACTAGTTTTTTGAGGTTACTGTCTCCTTACAAAGCGATTCTGAGGAGATCATTTTACTAAAGGGTTTTGGTCGGTTTGCGAGGAGTTGCCTAGCCAGTGTTCAATTCATGCTTGAATCTGTCGTAGATGTCATGGAAGCGCTCAGGGAAAGGCCCAAGGAGACGAATCTCCATTTATAGAAATTATTGATTACGAGACCCTGCTTTGGGAAAAGTTGTACCGTTACCATTTTGGCATTTTAGGTTGGCTCGGTTCCCTATTTTTAGGGTTTGCTTTTTCTATTTTTAGAAAGTTTCTATTTTGGAAAGTTTCTATTTTTAGAAGGGTCCCGAGTTCTGAAAACGCACTCAGAAGTTCGAAAAATTCACCAGAACTCTCAGAAAATCAAAAAGTAAAAATTTGAAAAATTTGAAAAATTTGCAAAAAAAAAGTTCAAAAACATGAAAATCAGACCAAAAACGTTCAAAAATCTGGAAAAACCAGTCAAGATCAATCAGATTTGAAGATGAAATCATGAAATCAGCTCAAAAATGGTGAAGTTTGTGAGAAATCTGTGCAAGTCTGGAAAATTCGCCATTTCCATGGAAGAAGGATGAAGGAAGATGTTTAAGAATGTCAGAAAGGTCATAGAAATTCACCAGCAGCAATGGAGAACATCCTTGGATCTTCCAAAGTCCGCCCAGCATATAGCATGCCCATCCTTGCATCTTAGAAAGTCCGCCATGCATCTTGAAGGCATATCCTTGCATCCTCCAAAGTCCGCCCTGCATGTCCAAAAGGTTGATGAAGTCCGCCATGTGCAAGGAAGGAAGTGCCAAAGAGTTTAGAAGTCCGCCATCCACTTTAGAGGAAGTGCCAAAGGGTCATGAAGTCCGCCCATGCACATCCTATAAGTCTTCAAGGTCTGCCATCTTCAAAGAAGGATATCCTAAAGACCTCCAAAGTCCGCCATCCACTAAAAGACACATCCTAATGATCTTGGAAGTCCGCCATATGCCAAGAGGTTCGTCCTAAAAGGTCTTGAAGTCCGCCATATGCTGGAAGACACGTCCTTGCATGCTCTAAAGTCCGCCATCCACTAAAATGCCGTCCAAAAGTCTTAAGTCAAGCCATCTTCAAAAGGGGGTGTCAAAAAAGTCTTAAAATACACCATCCATGCTAGAGACCTCTAAAGTCCACCAGCTCATCTCGACCCTTCAAGTCCGCTTAGGCATGTAAAGTGAAGGAAAATCAAAAATTTTGCTAAGTGTTGAGGCCCAGCAAAGGGAAATTTCGAAATTTAGCTAAGTGTGAAAGCCTAAAAAGGTGGAGAATCATTTCCAAAGGGGATAAAATGTTGAGATAAAAGCTAAAGTGTTAAGGAAATCCGCCCTAGAAAAGAGGGACATCCAAGATGTTCATCCTAAAGACCTATGAAGTCCGCCATGCACTTGGAAGGGGCTAGCAAAATACCAACGAGGTTCATAATGCTTATCCAAAGTGTTAAGGAAGTCCGCCTAAGGGATAAAAGGATGCTTTTTGGCTAAGTGTTAATGCTAAGTCCAAAGAAAAAGTTTGAATATTTGCCTAAGTATAGAGGCTAAAAGATGAAGAAAATGAAGATTTTGGCCAAGAATCATGACGTTCGCAAGAGGTCAAGTGCCAAGCTTGAAGGAGCACATGCTAGAGAAGATCGGGATTTGGCAGAGAACTAAGCGGAATGTGCCTAACACAAAGGTAGAAAAGAGATAAAATTTGCCTAAGTATGGAGAAAATGCGAAGAAATTGACAACTTCGGCTGAAGAAAAATGCACAAGGCAAAGAGAAAGGAAGGCTCGTCCTTAGCCTGAAGGAGGAAGAATATGTCAGACATCAAGGAAATTCGCCCAACGAAGACATTCGGACAAGGATTTTGCCTAGAAAAATTCGACTGAGCAAGGGAAAATTTGACTTTGGCAGAGCAAAACAAGCTTAAAATCTCGCCTCGGCAAAGAAAAATAGGGATCTGGCAATGAAATTTTCGACGGAATGGCTTGAATTTTGGTTTGGCTAGACGAAATTAAGGATGAAATCGGAAAATAAACTCTCAGCCAAGAAAAATGGAAGAAAAATCAAAATAGCCATGGGTCCAAAACGAACGGGTTGGAATTAATTAAAATATTTTAATATTTTAATAATTAATTTTCAACTATTTGGAATTTAAAAATGCCTTGGACAAAATCAAATTTGCCAGATGAGAATTGGAAGAAAATAAAGTACGCTAGGCAGAGATGAAATCCGGCAAGAAAAATTAAATTCGCCATAAATTTAATATTTAATGTTTATTTAAAAAATTCGAAAAACCAAAGATAAACATTAAATAAAAAATCAAATTTTCGAAGATTTGCTTGGATAAGCTCGAGACTGATCCTTGTCGGAAAATAAAAGGAAACTTGCCTGTTTGATAAATGAAAACAAATCAAGATCGAGAAAGGATATGGCAGTTACTAAATCGAATTCAATCCTTCAGCATTATAATGAGTTTCAGCAACTCATTTTTCCACACACAGCTGAAGAGAAATTTAATCTTTCTCGAAATTATCAGGCGATTGGTTGATCAATAGGCAAAGTCGAATTTTCCCACAGAGAGAAGCAGTGTTATGCTAAGGAATTTTTCGCGGAAAAAAAGAAAGAGATTTATTCAAAGCTGAATTCTTCTTGAAGAGGGGCGCACTTTTCAAAAAAATCAGATTTTTAATCTGATTTGCATTCGAAGGTTCTTCACTGAGGTTTGGTGTTTGGTCGAATAAATTTGCTATCTCTTTCATGTACTTTCATCTTGACGAAGTTCTAGCAGAATTTTCAATTTCATCCAAGCCACTTTCAGCTTGCTTTTTCGTGATAATTTAATTATTTAAACAGCTGAAAGTCAATTTTCGAATCCAAGGCGCGAGATTTAATTATTTAAAAGTCTTTGTATTAATGTTAATTTTATGACTGCAGGTTGACGGACACGGCAGGCGGATTATCAAAGAAGTTGAAAATGAAGTTTGCCAACAAGGGTGCTCAAAAAGAGACCAAGGTCGTCTCAAAATGGAAGAATGTCGTGGACACTGATCTCGGACACGTTGATTTCGATGAATTCAAGAAAAGAGTGTATGGTCAGAAGGGACTTCCCACAGCAATAGCCAGACGGATGGTTAGAAACGGGATATTCCAAGCAGCTGGATTTCCACCGGCAATGGATTGTGCGGAGTTGATGGTAGAGTGTGCTCTCCACTATGACGCCCAGAAGAGACAAATTATCGCCCTTGACGGAAGAATCTTGGCACACTTGGGTGAAGTTGCAATCCAAGAGACCTTCGGCATCCCCGAGCATTCACGAACGGTCTACAAGACCAAGGAAGAGGCCAAAAGGTTATATGACAGCCAGCCAGATTTGTGTGCCACGACAGTCAACAAGGTGTGGATGGACAAGCCGAAGCCATCAATCAAGAAGTTGCCCAAGAGGCCTCGCCGAACGGACTTCAAGGAAGACTTTGAGGATATTGTGCTGATGCTGAACAGAATAGCTGGCAACCCGCAGGTCGCCTTCTTCGAAAGCTGGATGTACTATTTCATCGACGAGATTACCTCTGGAGTCAAAATGTTCAATTGGTCACGGATGATAAGTGACAACCTCCATGAGCAACTGATCAACCTCGAAGAGACCAAGTCTTTTCATATGAGTTCATATGTGATATACCTGTTGGCCAGATCATACAAATATCCAGGATTGATCTGCAAGGGAAAGATTGGCAACGGGGAGAACGAGCTCAGGCCTTACAACTGTTATCCTCAGCTCCAATTGAAGGAGAAGACTCACTTCAGGAGGGTGCATGATGCATTCCTAATGCACATTACCAGAAAGCTTCAAGGAGGAGTGCATCAGAGGCTGAGCCATGAAGCGAAAAGCCTTATCAGTAAATACGGGTCTTGGTTCATCCAGTTCCCGAAATTCACATATATCAGGATCCAGGGATTTACTGGAAATCCCTATAAATTGCCTATCTATCCTACCAATCGGATGATATTGCTCGAGAACAATCGAGTTCTACCGAGTGCCCGATCAGCTACAAGATGATGGAAACCACGTCCAGCCACGCTTTGAGGAAAGCCGACCTCTCCCTCCAGTGAAATGGTCAGAACCGGAGCACGTACACCTAGCCACCCTAATGAGGCCAGTGACGAAGTACTCTCAGTGGTGGGTTGATTATCATGCCCAGGAATTGAGACAGAAAGGAATCACGCTCACATATGACCTACTGAGTGAGTCAAAGTCATATTCTTCTAATGCTGGTGCATCCCATCAAGACTTGGTAGGGATTGGAGATAAAAGAAAAGAAATAATGCCAAGTGCTGAGCCTGTTTCCAAGAAGCATAAGGGAGAACCTTCTCGTTCACAAGCATCCAGGAATATTGACGAGTTGGTGGCTAATATAGACGACTCCTTGGTAGAGATGCTTGAACCTCTTGCAGCTCAGGAAGTAAACAATGAACCTATTCAACTAGATGATGAAGAGCCTGCGTCACCAACAGGCACAGAAATCTTAGGTTCAAACAATGATGTAGAAGCTCAGAATAATGACTTCGAGGAAGGAATGATTTCCGCTCTCAGGGAAGTCATGGATGTTCCTAATGAGGATTAGAGGTTCAAGTAGAGGATGGCATTGAACGATCGACCATTCGGATGGTTGTTGGAAAGAATAAGATCGGTGCTGGGAAGCTCAACAAGAGAAGAGGATAATCTGCCGATTTCTTGCTTAAGAGATTCGACAGGTTGCGTTAAAGCCATAAAGAAATTATCCACCATTCGGAGGAACGAGGCAGGCGACCGTTCCGTGCACATTGCAGTGCCTACAATGGACAAGCCACAGGACGAGATCACTCCACACGAGTATGCTATAACCACTGTTGACCTTGGCCCGACCTCAAAAGGTCAAGAAGTAGAGGAGTTGGATAATTCTGTCTCGACCATCAAGGCGAGACTGGAGAAGGAAGTGGCTAAGAAGAAGGAGTATAAAAAGGAGGTTGAACATCTCAAGGAATATATCCAGCATTTGACCTAGCCACTTGATCAGGGCAATGCGACTGTTCCTCCTCTCCTCAATTCATCATAGGAGGTGACCAAGGATGTCGAGCATGGAATGGTAACGGCCAAGGAAGCTCGGGGCCCGGATAGCAAGTGAAAGTAGCTTTATTCTGGAAAAAGTTAGCCTTTGGCCTATGGAATGAACCTCTTCATTTCTTTCCGAGGATTGATGGATGTAAGCGGAGGCACAAATATCCGGATATCACGGGAAAGGCTTATTCAAGCACTTAGAACTTTGATACTCCAAGGAGGTTTGGTTGATAAAGAGTGAAGTTGCTGTGAAGGCATGATTTCTATCCTTTGGTTTTTGGTGATGACCATACGAGAAGAGGTCTTGGAGAAGGCAAAAGTAGATGGGCTTGGAATTGAAGAACAAGTCAGGAAAATCCAGGAGAAGATTTACATGATAACTACAGATGTGTTCGACCGTGAAGTCATCCGGGAGAACGACATGCAGTTGGAGAGATTGAAGCATAAAGTTCAAGAAACTTTCTTCTCAACCACTGGACCATTCTTGAGGCAAGACTTTGCGAGAGTGGCAAGACTCTCATCCATTCGAAAGGATTTTGAGAAGCAGGAGGCAGATTGGGAAGGTACTTTTGCTAAATGTGCTGAGAAGTTGGACGGACTTGAATTCCCGATCAGCATGTTGCCGCCTGTCACAATGGAGGAGGTCATTGCCGTAGTGTCCAGATTCGCCAAGCACAATGCTACTCAGATGGATAAGGACGCCTCTCCTAGATTATAGCTGGAACTGCCACTTTTCTGATTGATTTCTGATGGTTGACTCTTGTTATTTTGGGAAACCCTAATTAGGGTTTGGTTGTAATAATCTTGGCCGTTAATCTTGTTTTAATCTCGGCCCTTCATTTCATTTTTGAGGCTCTATATAAACTAGTGCTCTCTCATTTTCATTTGTGTGGAGACGGAATATGTGTATTGTTGCACTGAGACTATTTTGAATAATAAAAGCTCTTGAGCATGATTTTCCTTGAATAACTTCTTATTATCAAATAGTAAGCGAGGTTGCATATCTTCTTCCGCCATAGATTAGAATTAAAGTTAGATTAAGTAGAATTTGCTTTGAAAGTTGTTAATTGAATGAGAGATTGATCGCATTGACTCAATGGTGAAGTGTAGCTCATACTTTTTTCGAATGGATGATTTGCATTCGATTTGTAAAGTTAGCCTGAGCTCTTAATCGTGGAAGCTTAACTTTAGCCTCATTCGAGGTTTGAAAATTATTCTCACAAACTCCTTGAAGATTGCACCCATTTTGCGTATGTTGTCCAACAGGAGGCGAAACAAAGTGTGGTTTATCCTCTTCACCGAGTCTTTATTGTCTCTTGAGTTCTTAGGCTTAGACTAGATTCTCCTAAACCCTATCCTTTTGCCATTTTTTGAGATCCACAATTGAAAGTCCTAATTGAAAGCCTTTAACGATAAATTTCCTAAGTCTTGAACTTGCAAAGATTTTGCGTAAGTCCCCTTGTTCATTACCAGCAAATCACAACGGCCATTGAAGCATCACCGTCGAGACCCGACTAAAGAAATTGTAGGTACTTATATGATCTTCTAGCAATCTTAGCATACGGTGGTTTTCAAGAAGGGATACAAGTGTCTTTGGGCATTTTAATACGATGTTTGGTGTGTCATAAAACACGCATCAACAGACCTTCTCATAACATAACTGTTCTAAGTCCAACTGTGAGTACACGCAAATCACATGAAACAACCTAAAATATTCAAGCATTTTCAGACGACACTCGAGACCTTGCAGTGTCAACAACTTGTGTTGGGTGCCTTTCAAGAGAGAATGCATATGCATTACCTATGTTGAGAAGTGCATAAAAAAAACATCAACAAAACTAGCCCTAGAGGGAGGGCTAGCATGTTAAGGTAGCAAAGTTGAAGGTTGGAAGTTGAAAAGAACCTTCAAAGAAAAATCTGAGATAATGAGATCTCTTTACATGCTAAAGTTAAAATCAGAAAATTTTGAAGGAAAACGAGAACAATAGATAAGCTAAAATGTAGCAACAACTTCAAATCAACATCACTTAGCTACAAGTAGAACTAAATAGAAGATTGAGGAGACCATTCAGGCATACATTAGTAGAATGAGACAAAATTTGCACTCGCGAGACTTAATGAGCAGGATATACCACGACATTCTTGGACAAAATTAGAAAAGGTCTTGCAAAATTAAAATTCCCTTTGGGAATTCCTATCAACAGCCCTCTGATTCATGCATGTCATTGTCCCATGACATTGAACATCATTAAAATAAGGTCAACACTTGGGAAAGGCGATGGGACAATACACTGTCTTTTGAAGACTGCAACCAAGTAGGACCGTGGACTTCGGAAGGAAAACATGATGAAGTGTTTCTCCTCGAAGAACAGCTAGTAGGAAGTGCGGATTCCACTCAAAAATTGGGAGAGAGGTTTGTTGCTCCATCCTCCTAGCCTTTTGCAAGCCTAAGATTAAATATGTCGCATCACTCAGTGCGTCCACCCAAGGCTTCCAACACCACGATCAACAATGTTGTGCTCGCTCTCGACTGTCAAACACTGCCACCTTCGCATGACCACATCTAGGTTCTATATTTCCTTACTCCTGTGCTTTCTTGCAGTTGCATTTATCATTTTCATTATGGGACTAAGGGAAGGAAAACTTGCTTATGGATCAACCATGGGTTTGACGAATTACCTCAATTACTAATTTTTCCTAAATGTGTGATTGAATTTGAATGCTGCTATGTTGAACTTTACTTTTTTGAATATAAGGATAAATCTATGTGGTTCAAAACTATAATGATTTCCCTTCTACTTGTTCATGCATTACAAAACTCAATAGGTGTGAACGTCAGTTTTCCTTGCCTACACATAGTGCTTTGTAAATACCGTTGTACATAGCTCATCTTGGGTAGTGTAGGTTTTGTGTATATATTCCCGCTTTCCTGCTTTCATTAGATTAGGTTGGTTTTCTATAGGTTAGGTTGCTTTAGAGTAGTTTCCTTGTTGTTTCCATTTTGTTTGCTTTCGCTTTCTTGCTTTGGTTATTTTAGATTGTTTACTTTCATTCACTTTGCTTTCATTTTGTTGTTGCCTTGCTCGGGGTCTCTCTGTTATTAGTTGGGCACATCTTTGTGCACAACAACCATCTTAAGTACTTGGGGTTTTTCTATGTATTTCTTCATCAAACTCTAATCAAATTTTCAAAGTGGATGGTGAGGATCTTCTGTTAGTGTCAAGTGACTTGGATGTTTGGTTTGAAGGGGATAAATTGTTGGTTGGTCTCATTCCTGATGTATTCTGAAATCTTACATCTTTTACACATTTAAAGAATCCTAAGGTCATTGTAGGTCCTTCACAAAGTCTGGTTAAGTGAAAAATATAAAATTCTGCTCCAACGCCACTATGGTTCTCAGCGCTGAATGCGAGCATCACTGCTTGTGGGTTGAATAGGAAAGAACTAAAAAAGAGAAAAATTAAAAGAAAAGAAACAAAAGAATAAAAAGTAAAACACTAAAAATCAAAAGAAAGAAGAAATTCAACCTTTTAGGAGGATCCAAGCAACTCTACTGGGGCTATGGATGCCCGACCAGCAATAGAGCAATGTTCGGGAGAATCACATCGACAACCTCATCGGGGCTATGGATGCCTGACTAGCAGCGAGGCAATGTCTCAGATGCTTTTGGAGTTAGAATAAACTACATAGCTTAACTTGACAGAGCTTGGGTTCCTATAGCAACTAAAGTATTGGGAATTAACGCATATGCACACACTTGGATTTCAGCATACTAAAGGTTGGGTTCACTAGTGGTTTTGATCCTTTGATCAAGCGTCTAGTTTGTTTGCTCTAGTGTGAGGATCAGAACTAGAGATTTTGGGTTCGTGATTCCAGTTTGTCATCAAATGCTCTGGAGCATTTCCCTAGTGAGTCATCATTTGTTGTGCATGTTTTGCACAACCGCCCCGCCGAGGGCAGGGACCCCCTCTTTTCAATCCTGACGGGTCATTTTCACCTCATCTCATTTCGCGCACATCTGTTTCCAAGCCTAGGTCAACCACGAGCCTTTAAATGATTAATTATGTCTTGGTCAGGTTCATCTACCTAAGTTTCACCAAGTCATTCGCTCGTGCGAGTTGGACCTTGCGAGTTTACCCTTGTTCCTCGCCCCAATGTTCTCCAGTCCCTCTAAACCTGCATTCACAGGTCTCCCCTTGCATTTTGTCATTCACTCACAATCGAACCTTAGCATCCACCCGGCTTGTGGATCCCACTTTTTCTCTTTCCGCTACATCCTTTATGCTCTGGCACTTGCTACTGTGCACCGCTCCGTGTGGGTTTTCATCCCCTTTTTGACGCTTTAGCGAGGACCGACCCCCCCTTGACTGTCACCCACCTTGCAGGCTCTACATTCGGCCTTGTCATCCTCGTATGTGTCTTTGCTAAAGTAAACTTGACCTGACGCACTTCCAAATAGCTTAAGTCCAAAGCAATCAAGGGTTCCTACGCAAGGCTTGTCTTCGTCTTGCTGCCGCTATCCAAACGGATAGGCTCTCACACCGTCTTCTCACATCGTCCACCCGTGTTGCCTTTTTTTTGTGATCGTTTTCATGGTTAAGGGTGCCAAAATCCTAGATGGCAATCTCAGTGGTATGAGTCCCCTTTAGCTCTGCACAACATAGATTTTCATATCTCAAGTGTTAACAAGTTGGCGTTAGTGGTCATCATTCATTTAGAACCCGCATTCGAGATCTCCACCCATCCCTTTCCATCTCTCTAATGGCCCTCCTGAGATGTCTTTACGCAGATCAATCCCCGCATAATTCATCTATGTAGAACCCACAATGACCTCCGTAGTGCATTCTTCTGAACAACTTCTTATGTCGCGGGAACCACCACCTCCAATTCTATCCATTGTTCATCATTGGTCTTTATGGCGTTATCGCCTCCACAGCACCCCATGCTCCTTTCTCCATGGTTTGCTTCCAGAGATTTCCCATATGGAGCCCACCGTTCCTTTTTCCTTACAGGTGTCTATTCCATTAAGGCCGTTGTCGCCTTGGCCACTCATAACGGCATCCGCTCTACCCCCCCTCCTACACCTTATGTCCTGCAAAACGTGGGTAGGTCATGCTAGTCTGGCTCGTAATTTGGACAAGGGGTGGGTGATGGCATCTGTGATCAACGCCATCTACTTGTCTCGTGGCCTCTGTAATATCTCCATATTGGGTTCATTAAGTGTGCTATCTAGATCATTAGTTGAAATATATTAAGTTGGCCACCCTGTGAACTCATAGTTGGACTTTGTAAACTTGAAATTATTCGCACTTAAACAATGATAATGAGGTGGCATTATGAAGAGTCAAAGGGTAGTGAAAGGATGTTTATATCATACCCCCAAATTAGCAAGCGAAATCAAGCGACGGTCGTCCACCTCACCTCCATGACATTTCCCTCCCATGACTCCCACCATTTCTTTGGCTCTCTCGCTTAAATAAGAGGAAGCTCCATATGAGTAGCGGGGAGCAAGCATCTTACCACAAGGGAAAAGGCAGAATGAACTAAGCTATAAAAGAGGAATGTTAGCGTCGTGGGGCTCATTGTGTGGAAGGTTGTTGATGTTTCATCGTGGTCTCTACAACATTTTAAACCTGACACCCCATGTCCTTCGATCTGCAGTCCCTGGCGGAAGTTATAGTTGTGGGACCTGCTATGCAGGATTCTGCTTACCTCTGGCTATTTGTGTTACAGGTTCCTCCCATGGTGCTCCTGCAACCTTCACCCGCGCATCCTCCACAGCTCGCTCATCCATGTTGTCATGATGGAACATATAGTCCAAGCAAGCACATAGGATTGATAATTTGGAATCATTCCAATTATAAAGCTATACATCTTAATCCTCCCCCCTTGTGTAAATCGAAGCATGACACACACGGCCGATTAGGATCCTTATATTCCTATTTGATGGATCAGGTTGCCAAGAAAAGGAACAATTTAGAACATCAAATAGACCTCCAAGCCATATGACTCAATGAAATGAATTAGCACGAGAAATCTCGGCATAGGTACCTGTAGGATGTTGTGGTTGTGTTGCTGATATGTGGTTGTCATTGATGTCAACACTATTAAAAATTTTGCATTAGAAGTTGTATATGTCAAGGATATTGAGAAAATTGTAATAAGAAGTGCTACAGGTTGTCAGTGGTGAAGTGAAGTTCTTTTTGTCGGTGTGTTCAGTACATTTTTTTTCTAAGGTTGTGGACTAAAGGGTTTCTTGTTGAGTATGTCTAGTTTATCCATGTTGAATTTCAAATATCCACATGAAGAGTTGATTGAGTTTTGGTGATTTTCATTCTGACAGTTTTTTTGTCACTTCAGCTAGTATTCCTGATTGAAGATTCCATGATTTCAGTAAGTTTAGTTGTTGTGGATGTTTCTTTGGTGTTTCATGATGCTTCCGGATGTTTCTAGTTCATTCTCTATCTTTGTGGCATGTCTGCCTTGATCGTTGTGCTCGTGATCCAAGATTTTCTCTTACATGTTCATGTTTTTCATGTTCTTGGCCGACAAGGTGTGGAGGCATGTTGTGGATTTTCGAGGAGAAATTAATTGAAGTGTTTTCGTGTTGGAGATGTTTTCGGTCTTCACTATGTTATGGCTGACCTTGGTTGATTCGCATGAATAATCTTTATTTGTTTTGGGCAGACTATTTGTAATTATTTTATTATCCTTTTGTGGCCGAATTATAGCGATGTAATTTCTTATTGCGGATATATAAGAGCGATTGTCTTACCATTTTAAGGCATGAGTGTGGGTGTGAATGTGAAGTGTGTGAGTCCTATGTGCAAAAAAAATTCAGATCATTCGAAGGAAAAGTAGAGAGTGAAGAAGATTGAAGAAGAGTAAAGAAGTGTTCATGTGCTTAACCGAAACTATAACCAGACATTAGTAGATGCTATTTTCTTAGTTCAAATCTGGATGGTTTTAATTTGAATCTTTCTGTAAGACAGTGTGTCTTCCTTGGGCAGTGAGCCTTGTTGTATTTGAGCAATGAGCTCTAGGTAGTGTGCCTAAATGCATGTGAATTCCCCATTTATATTTTCTTATACTTTTAATAGGGTATAATCTTGTGGATTGACCTCCACCGTGGTTTTTCCCCTAACAAGGTTTCCACATAAAAAATCTTGGTGTTATGTGTTTTTTTTATGTGTTGTTCATTTATGCTTCCATGATTATTAATTAGATCTGAAATTAAGGTTAATAAGTTGAATAAGTTTAAGATTCAGTGACAACTGATTCACCCCCCCCTCTCAGTTTTTTTCCCTTGAGTTGCCAACAATTGGTATTAGAGCTTGTGGTTCCTTAGAAGAAGTTCAACAGCTTAAGGTGATCCGAGATGACCACTTATAAGAAAGATAGTCCTAGATTTGATGGAACAAATTATTCTTTGGGGAAAGCTCGAATGGAATGCCATCTGAGATGCATTGGTGAACCCTACTAGAGCATTACAAAAAATATATATGCTATTCCATAGAATGGTCCTACTACTTCTGCTAAGATCAGGGATACTAAATATAATATCAGGGCTAAGGAGGCATTGTTGAGTGCTTTGACTGATACTGAGATGATAAATGTGATGGATCTGAAGACTGCTTATGAGATCTGGAAGAAGTTAGAGACCTTGTATGAAGGTGATGCAAATGTGAAGATTACTAAGCTACAAATTTACTCACTGGATGTAATTTTCAATAGTCCAATTTATTAATGATATTAATATAGTTTAAATATAATAATGTTAATATTATTACCAATGCAAAACATTTCCATTCACTTATAAGTATTCTCTATTTAATATAGATATAAATAATACTTACAAGAAAATTATATATATAATTAATTTGGTCATAAGAATATACCTAAATTAAATTATATTTATATAAATATAAGTACTTCAAAAGAAGAAGCATATGTAATTAAAGTAAAGGTATAAATTAAGTTATTTATAAATCTAAAAAGTAAAGTTTATATTATGAATTTCAAATTAAAAGAAAAGAGACATGTAACACATGTCATCTAGTAAGTTCCCATATTCAAGACTACTTTCCCATTAAAACACTTACAAATATTCCATCAATTTTATTTAGGCTTTTATTTTATGTGACTTTATTGACTTGTATCTTTTTTTTATGCCTTATCTTTTGGGAAGCTAAACAAATGGGAATACTTAAATGATATGGATTTTTTTTTTAAACTATTTTTAAGGGAAGCATAAAGTAATAGGCTCGTTCTTTTTTAACTTCTAACACAGTGATATTGGCAATATTAAAGCTGTTGATACACTATTCTCACCACACTAATAATTTCAGCTGCAAATTTCACATTTTGCTATAATATTGTAACCTGTAACACCTATGCCAGAATCATTAACCTTATTTACTCTCTAACTACGTTTACTAACCGTCTATGAAAAATTTAAATGATAGTAATAAATATAGAGAAGGTATTTGGTTTACCTATTGCTCACAGTAATACGGCTATAGCTCCCACTTTATGCCATTCAATATTTATTTATTTATTTAACAACTGCTTATTATTAGTCACCAATTCTTCCTAACATAAATTTCCCTCATTTACTTCGCCTTTCAAAGTTGGGTAAGAAATAAAATAAAATAAATAACGGAAGGGAACCTTTCTTACACACTGCAACTAATTAAAGATAATGATATCTTTCATGCAAAGAGTAAATGAACTTGTGTGTGGTATAAGATGTGTTGGTGGATAGATAGATGAATCAGAGATTGTTGCTAAAGTGCTTAGATCTTTGCTTGATTCTTACAAAGTCAAGGCTAGTGCTATTGAAGAACTCCGAACTGTGACAAATGTTAACAAAGATATGTTGATTGGTAAGATTATTGCTTTTGAGTTGAGCGAATTTGGTGATGCCCTTCCTAAGGTTGAATCTGTATTTAAGGCTACTACTTCTGGAAGAGATAGACAAAGATATGATCCGGGTGAAAGTTCATCAAGAAAGAAATTCAAGTATGAGGATGAAATGAAACAACTTGATGAAGAAGAAAGAGAGCTTGAAGAACTTGAAGCATTGATTGTGAAAAGAGAAGCCAAGGACAAGGTAAGTATAAGGGAAATTTTCCTATTAAATGTTACTCTTGCAATAAGATAGGTTATTTTGCATCATGGTGTCCTGAGAGAGTTTCCAAGCCAAGATATAAAAAGCCTAAATTCCAAAAGAAGTGTTACTATGTTGCTGATAAAGGTGTAATAGATGATGAATCTAACAAAGGAAATGCATGTGAAGATAAATTTGTGTTTATTGATATCAAGGAAAATAATCTCGTGTCTTACGAATCTGCTAGTTGTACAAATATTAAATCCCTAGCTACTCGAGTTGAAGAGAAAGATGAATGGGTAATTGACAGTGGTTGTTCTCATCATTTGATAGGAGATAAAAGTAAGTTTGTGAATTTGGAGAAGTATGATGGTAGTGTTGTGAGATTTGGTGATAACACAACTGGTGTGATATGTGGAAGAGGATGCATTTATCTTGATGGTAAGCATAACATTGATGATGTCTTGTATATTG
Organism: Sequoia sempervirens; assembly: GCA_007258455.2. Taxonomy (NCBI): domain Eukaryota; kingdom Viridiplantae; phylum Streptophyta; class Pinopsida; order Cupressales; family Cupressaceae; genus Sequoia; species Sequoia sempervirens. The sequence goes on from VDFB02281492.1 coordinate 908,226,497, forward strand.
AAGGTTTGAAGCATAATCTTTTGAGTGTTGGTCAAATGGTTGATACGGGATAAAATATTCATTTCATGGATGGTAATTGAAAAATATTGGGAAATTCCAGAAATGCATTGCATCACAAAAAAGGTGGTATTATCTTCATCTGCCTAGTAAAAAGTTTTTTGATTGCTCCTCAAGTTATTTAGGAGTTGCTGCGGTGACAGGAGAATGTGGCCATGTTAACCTTTGATAACATTGTTAAGATAAGTCTCCACCTAAGGCTTCTGGAAAGATCTCTCTCCTAAGTTGATGAAAACTACTAATGCCATATGCAAAGAATGTCAGTTAGGAAAGTAAACAAGAATTTCATTTTGAAGTAAACAGAAAAATTCAAATGGATTGTTGGAACTTGTGCATACCTAATTTATGGTCCCTGCTAGAACTAGAAGTTTACAAGGTTATAGATACTTAATGTTGCTTATTGATGATTATTCAAGGATGATGTGGGCTACTTTCTTAAGGGAGAAATCTGAAGCTCTGGAAAAGTTCAAGATCTTTAAGGCTATGGTTGAGACAAAGACTTATTTGAAGATTAAGTGTCTAAGATCATATAGAAGTGGTGAATTCACTTCTAGTGAGTTTAATTCTTTTTATGAAGAGCATGGAATAAAGAGACAGTTATCTGCACCATGGACCCCTCAACAAAATGGAGTTGTGGAAAGGAAGATAACAATAGTTCTAGATGCGGCTAGAACCATGATGTTAGAAGGAAATCTTCCTCATATCTATTGGAGAGAAGTTGTGAGTATTGTTGTGTACACACTTAACCGGGTACAAATCAAAGGTGATATTGGTAAGACTCCTTTTGAACTATGGACTAGTCAAAAGCCTACTATTGGATACTTCAAAATCTTTGAAAGAAAGTGTTATATCAAAAGAGATGAAGATATAGGAAATTTTGATGCTAGGAGTGATGAAGTTATCTTTCTAGGTTATGCTACTAAAAGTAAGGCCTACCGGTGTTACAACAAAAGATTAAAGAAAATGGTTGAAACTGCAAATGTTAAGGTTAATGAAGACATACCTGCACTATCCAAAACCTATGGATATGATTCTAATGATCATAATGACAGTACAAGAAAAGGAAAGCAAGGTCAGACTGCAAGTCAAGCTCAAATCCTTCCAGTGAATCAAGAAAATAAAGGAGAAATTGATGGAAGAATAGAAGAGAGATCAGAAGAGCCTGAAGTTGAAGAACATTCTAAGAAGAATCTGAGGTATGTGAGATTGAATCATTCCGTATAATTGTGTATTCGCAGGCGAACAAGCCTGTCCAGCACGTGTTAAATACCTCGACGTTATCGCTCAACAAATGCAACAGCGCAAAGTGAGCATGGGTTGAAGCAATGGAAAAGGAAGAGTGATCCTGCTATAAAAATTAACAAAATGATATGGATTTTGTTCCTGTGACCTAAGGATAAGGAATGTAATTGGAACCAAATGGGTCTCTTTATGGAAAAAACCAAAATGAACACCGGAAACAAAGCAAAGACTAGTGTGTAAGGGATATTCTCAAATGGAAGGTATTGATTTTGAAGAAACCTTTTCCCTTGTTGCTAGAATTGAAGCTGTGAGATTGTTTCTTGCTTATGTTGCTTATAAAGACTACAAGGTTTATCAAATGGATGTCAAATCTGCTTTTCTAAATGGCGAATTGGAAGAAGAGGTATATGTTGAGCAACCTAATGGATTCCAATTGACTGATCAGGAAGATATGATGTGTTGATTGAAGAAAGCATTGTATGGTCTTAAGCAAGCCCCTAGAGCATGGTATAAAGCGATTGATAATTTTCATAATGGTGAAACTTGGATTTAAATAGCAAAATTGATATAATCTATGTATTTCCTCATATCGGGATGATAAAGATCTTGATTGTAAAGTTTTGTTCAAGATATCGGTTATCGGAGAGATGAGATCGCGCATGAAGTTTGGGTTAAATGAGATGCAATGAAATTTGAGATAATAATGATTGTAGAGATGAATCTTTCTAATCAAATTACTCCGCTTAGATGGAAGGGATTTTATCTCATTCCAGCGTAGCGAATTATCAAGAAAATCTAATATGGTAGATCTAAAGTTTGTTGGTACACTCCATGGTGGACTGATGCCAATAACCAACAATGATTCTCCAAGGAAAAATAAAAAATATTTAGACTCAATGATTGGTGATTGCTTCAGATTTGACCTAAACTAGGTCTCTGACAAATAATGTTGTATGTATTATTGCAATATTTCAAGCTAATCCTAAAGAATCTCATGTGACTGATATGAAGAGGATTTTTAGATACTTGAAGGGGACAGTTGATTTTGGTCTATGGTATCCCAAAGATGATGATCTTACTTTGAGTGCCTCTTTACTAATGCCGATTAAGGTGAGGAATGACACATGAAAAGCAATTAGTGGTGGAGCATTTTCTGGAAAAAGAAGTTGATTTCATGGTTGAGCAAGAAGCTGCATGCTATTTCTTTATCTACTACAGAGGCTGAATACATAGTTGTTGCTAATTATTGTACTCAAGTGTTGTGGATGAAACATATGCTAAAGGATATCAAAGTTTTGTATAATGAGCCTATTGTTATATTCTGTGATAACTCAAGTGCTATTAACATTCTAAGAATTTGGTGCTACATCCAAAGACCAAGCATATATCTATAAATTTAACTTTGAGAGAAGGTAAGGAAGAAAGTCGACTGAGTATAAAAAGCCTACCAAGGAGTAGATTGCGCATATCTCTACTAAGTCAAGCTTCCCAAGGATACTTTTTGATTATCCTCGTGAGGGAAGTTAGGTGATTACCCTCCTAATCAGAACTAAGGATTTAGATTGCATTGCATCAATCCATGCATTTCCCATGATCATATTCTGATCTTGAATTTGATGTTGTGGGTGGTTTGCTGCTCGTGAGTAGCCTATTGTCCAGACGAAGTCTTGAAGTATGTGTCTGTGTTTGTAATAGCAGATCTACTGATGTCAAAAAGGAGAAGATTAAATGAAAAAAAAATAAATATCATCTAGGAGCAGTTATTTCTGTGGGGGAGAAGAGTTGAGGAAAGAAAAGTCAAAACTTAAAAGGAGAGTAAGCGTAGTTGTGTTGATGGTATTTTTCACATCATGTGTTGCCATCAATGCCAAAGGGGGATATTGTTGGATGTTGTGGTTGTGTTGCTTATATGTGGTTGTCATTGATATCAACACTATTAGCATTGTTGCATTAGAAGCTATATATGTCGAGGATATTGAGAAAATTGTAATAAGAAGTGCTACAAGTTGTCAGTGGTGAAGTGAAGTTCTTTCTGTCAACGTGTTTAGTACGTTGTTGCTCTAAGGTTGTGGAATAAATGGTTTCTTTTTGAGTATGTCTAGTTTATCCACATTGAATTTCAGAGATCCGCATGAAGAGTTGATCGAGTTATGGTGATTTTCATTATGATAGTTTTTATGTCACTTTAGTTAGTGTTCTTGATTGAAGATTCTGTGATTTTGGTAAGTTTAGTTGTTTTCGATGCTTCTTTGGTGTTTCATGATGCTTGTGGATGTTTCTAGTTCATTATCTATCTTTGTGGCATGTCCACATTGATCATTGTGCCCGTGATCCAAGATTTTCTCTTGCGTGTTCATGTTTTTCATGTTCTTGGCCGACAAGGTGTTGAAGCGTGTCATGGATCTTCAAGGAGAAATTAATTGAAGAGTTTTGTGTTGGAGATGTTGTTTTCAGTCTTCACTATGTTATGGCTGACCTTGGTTGATTTGCATGAATAATATTTATTTGTTTTGGGCCGAATTTTTGTAATTATTTTATTATCTTTTTGTGGCCAACTTATAGCGATGTAATTTCTTGTTGTGAATATATAAGAGCGATTGTCTTATCATTTGAAGGCATGATTGTGGGTGTGAATGCAAAGTGTGTGAGTCCTATGTGCAAATAAATTTAAAATCATTCGAAGGAAGAGCAGAGAGTGAATAAGAGTGAAGAAGAGTAACGAAGTGTTCATGTGCTTAATCGAAATTGTAACCAGGCATTAGCAAATGCTATTTTCTTACTTCAAATATAGATGGTTTTAATCTGAATCTTTCTATAAGACAGTGCGTCTTCCTTGGGTAGTGAGCTTTGTTGTATTTGAGCAATGAGCTCTAGGCAGTGTGCCTGAATGCATGTGCATTTCCCATTTATATTTTCTTATACTTTTAACAGGGTATAATCTTGTGGATTGACCTCCACTGTGGTTTTCCCCCTAATAGGGTTTCCACGTAAAAAATCTTGGTGTTATGTGTGCTTCTGATGTGTTGTTCATTTATGCTTTCATGATTATTGATCAGATCTAAAAATAAGGTTAATAAGTTGAATAAGTTTGAGATTCAATGACAACTGATTCACCCCCCCTCTCAGTTGTCTTCCCTTGAGTTGCCAACAACACGGAAATTTAACCAACAATAGTGGAGGCAATGAAAATGAAAGAAAAAATGTGCAAGGGTTGTAAACTCTATGATGTAACTCCAAATTGGTAATGGTGTGGAATGATAAGTTATGAAATTCATTGTGCTATAGTAATAAACATTGATCTCTTAATCTGCAGAAGGCCCGAACCGACAGGAGGTCGTCAAACCAATACACATTTATCATGTTCTAGACCGAGCTCTGAGCAACGTTTCCACCTAGGTTACCCACACAGCTGGCTTTGTATCTTGTTGAGCAGATTTGAAGAATGCACAACGTAAGGGGGGGGGTTTATGAAGAGATCGAAGGAGGACCATGGTGCCACAACAATATAGCATCTGATCAATTAAAGTTCATTGGATTCCATGGGTTGATACCATGATGGTGGTCATTTTCTCCTCCTCTATGCCGCAGAGTCTTGAAGATGGGTTGGTGATGCACAGACCAAAATTATTTTGAGCCCAGGTCACGTCGTGGTTCACCTGTGAAGCAGAGAGGCTTCCTAAATTATCTCTTTGCAGAGGCTACCTTCTTTGATGCCGATGGAAAGCTATACACGGGCTCTCGCTCCCATGCTATCACACCGGCCCACCTCTCTACAAACTTGTTCAACACAGAATAACCCAAAATAAGGATTAATTGGGTGATGGGAATGGAGCAAGAATTTCAAAACCATGAAATATTTCTCAAGACAACTCAGAAATCTTGATCAGCAAGGAGACTTGTGGAGGAACATATTGTATAGGTTGACCATTCAACAATGGTGGAATATCAGTCTCAAAGTAATGATCAATGGCAGTGGTGGTGAGGGAGTGTCGTCTCGGGCCCGTTGGAACTTCACGTGCAGAATTCCACTCTCTAAGCATCGTCGTCACCGCGGCTTTCTCAACACAGCTTCCCACATGATCTCTCCTAATGGTTGTGGACATTGCAGAATTTGTAACCTTTGCGGCCGCCTACTAAATGGCATCTTTAACATGGCCACCTGCACTAGCACTTCCACTGGTGTTTATACTTGAAGGGTCTACAATTCCCACATCCGTATTTTAGAGGATGTTCTATTTCAACTCATCCCTCTATAGGCTTCCTCCCGTGATGACTCCACCAGTGCGGGTTTCGTGCACTCCTTAACCACCATTTGAAGTGGGCTCAAGGGTGTTTCCTTCACGTCCCTTATGAGCGGCACCCCACATGTTCCACTTACAAAGGTATTCAGGTGTATGGAACCCCAATGAACTATCCCTCCTGAATGATGCAGACAGGCTAGTGATCACGTAACCTCACGAAGGCTACCAAACCCTGACTTTACTAAGAATGGATCGATGCCTTAAATAGAGATGTGATCAACAATAAGCACACAGGCTTGGAATTCTGACCTCGTTAAGAAAAATGAAGGTTTCGATCAGATTAGTGCTCACTACAGACCTGGTAATTTTAAAATGATTGCATCCTACGCGGTTTGCAAAGGGAGATTATATGACAGGTTAGTAGCATCTACATGAGGTAATCCCATGTTGCCCCCATGGCCAAAAAGATTTACGGCATGCGACCTGAGTCATATCCAGAGTAAAAGGCCTAGGCCCCCGGGTAATGTGTTGGACCAACGATACAAAGCATGATTTTAACCTCATAAACGCAACGGGCAAGCGCAAAGCGGGAGAACACTCTATTATGTGATAGTATTTAAACTAAAATGCATGGGGGGATTGACATAACCACAGTAATTGCTTAGTGGGATAATAATTTTGAAATGAATGTTTCAATCATGTAGAATCCATCGTGAAACTTGTGAGAACTGGCTGGAAGTAATGTTAAAACGATGATTGGTCCAGCGATTGCGGATGCTCATAGCAATTCCAATTAACGATGTCACTCTTATATTATGTGAGCATTTGTCTCATTGGGTAATAAAGAATGCCTTCATTTCTCACAACACGGATCCTCTGTGAATGGGGGTCGCCGTCTTCTCCACTATATGCGGCGTTCACACCCCGATCACCCGCCACCTATTCCCTGCATCCATACAATTTGCGGAGCCCCCAGTAACCATGGGCATCCATCTACATCCTAGCCACAGTAGCCTTGCTATTGCATCCTCCCGCGTCCCTCTACCCGCAATCATCCCA
>VDFB02281492.1:908233195-908667833 GCA_007258455.2 Sequoia sempervirens
CTGAAATAATCTGCCCCCAATCTAAAAATTGCTTTCCCTCTAGAATCAATTGGATGAATGGAAAAATCTAGTGCTCAAAGATATGAGAGTTCTCCTTTCTAAACACTCTTTCCAACAATGTAATCATGTCCCCAATGTCTTCAGATAAGTCAGACCTTTTAGGATTCAATGGTATCTTCTTCAGTGATTTCTTTTCTATCTTAAGATGCCTTTTGTTAATAAGTCTTTGTTTCCCTTCTACATCCTTTTCCCATAGTTTAAGTGCATCAACTTTAGTCATAATCTTGAGGTTGGGATAGGGAGGATGATAAAAAATGTTTCTAATCATTACTAGGGTTAAATTAATTATTACATTACCTTGTGAATCAATGCATTTCCTTTGCGTAGGATTGTATGTTTGTGCAATAGTTAAGATGAACTCAAGACACTGCATAGCAATAGAAAAACTAACTAAATGAGCTAACCCAGACTCTGCAATCCTCTTTTCCCTTAGGGTAGCATCCTTGAAAAGGTATCCTCGTGAAACTGGTCTAAATCAATGTACCCCATAAGTGTATTAATGATATTCATAACCTCATAATCGAACTTAAATGGTACAAGGGTCCCTTGGAACTTATACTTCATTGTAATTGGGACTTGTTCTAGCTTTAACCTCCTGGCCTTTGTTCCCTTTGATGTTCCTTCAATAGGCACTACCTCCTCTGAGTCATACATTTGTTAATTATCCTACACTACTGACAATTATCATAAAAGAAAAGATATGTGAAGAGAAATTTAACACAAGTATTCATATTATATCACCATTTATTCAAGATAAACTCCCATTCAACAAGTTAATTAAGGATCTTTGGGTTTTAGGTTCAAGACAGAACCTAGAACCTAACCATTTTAAGCATAAAACTGAACTCTATCAGAAGTCGGGATCAGGGCTTGACTTGGCACCTATACCAATAGTGATGAACAAGCTTAGTGTCATTTTGCGGTCCAATGTCATAATGTGTTTGGAATCAAGATTGGGCCTTCACCAAGTAGTGACACTTAGCAAATGCAGTCAAAGAAGGTTTCTCTCCACGTTTCAATCTCGATCATGAATCAGAAATCGGGATCGAGTTGAGATTTGGAACCAAACTCATATTGATGAAAAAGTGTAAGTAACTTCCTAAGCTCTGATCCCGATAAGATATCGGGAACCAGGTTCAGGACTTCGTTATAGACTAGACCTTAAGTATGTATAGAGGTAATAGGTTAGCTTTGAGTTCTGATCTCAACATTATGTTAGAAGTCAAAATCGAGGTGAGCATGGTACTTAACGATATGTCAAAGGTTTGGTGTCGATCCGATTTCTGATCCTGATTGTAATGCGGGGATCAAAATTGGAACATGGAGTGCTACTTTGTCGAAAACCCTTTAACATTCCAACGTGGTGATCCGATACCCAATCTCGATAAAACATCAGAAGTTAGAATCAAGGTAAGTGAAAGAAGTAGACTCAGAAAGTGGTAAAAACCTAAGTGCAGTTTTGATTCCCAATTATGAAATACATGCAAGAATCAAGAAAAATACAGTCAACAATAAGCATAGGAAAAATAGATGTAGCAATATCATTATTTCTACCTTCGGGATCGGATTGTGGTTGGGACTCAAGATTTTTGATTTAAAATGGTCAAAATTTGAAATTCAATAATTCAAATGTGCGCTTGACCAATCAATATGATAAAACCCTAGAAAACTAGGGCACAACAGGATGGAAAAAAAACTCGTGAACATAAAACAAAACAAAAATGTGAGGGAAAACCCAAGCGCACAAAACCTAAAATGAAACAAGGACAACAACAAAAAAAAAATAAGAAAAAGGAAACAAGAAATGCAAAAGAAATGTGAAACAATGAGCAAAGAAAACACAGGAAAACCAAGAATGAGGAGAAATGCAAGGAAAAAACCCCTACCTCCAAATGCAACCAAGAATTCTGACAACACGGTGAGAAATCAAATTGCTTCCTCAAACCCTGACTCTTGGTGTTGCCTTGGTTTTCTTCATCAAAATGTATAAGCTAGAATGGATGGAAACCGAGGAGTGGTCATATAAAAACTCATTCACGCATGCAAATGGTTAGACATTAAATGCAGGTTGGTCAGGCCTCGAGATCGAGGAAGAATTCATTAATGCATAGTTTCAAGAAGGAAGGTAAGTGGGGGTTAGGATTGGGACATGGTATGGCACCTAAATTTCAATGTTTGCAAATTTAAAGTGAAGGTCTGAAGTTTGAACCCCGACAAACAAACGAAGGAAAAGCAAGAATCGGGATCAGGTCGGCATGAAACAAGAAGTTTGGAAAAGTTCTTAATGCAAGTTTCGGTCTGAAGTTCGATTATGAAAACACAAAGAGAATCGAAAGTCACGATCGGGATGGAAAAAGGAACAAGAACTTCAAAAAGTTCTTAGTTTCGATTCCAGTTCGATGTCCAATTCTAACACAAACAACAAATGCACAAGGGAGAAAAAGCAGAAGTCGAGATTAGAACAAAAATAGGAACTTACACCTTAAGGGTGTAAGGTGATGGTTCTAATATGAAATCTAAATCTGACACACAAAGAAAAACACAAGGAAAAGTGTGGGGTCAAGATCGGGACATGAATAGGAACTTGAACCTTCCAAAAGTAACAAGTGTGAGTGTCATCCCGAAACCTAAACCCGAAAAAAAAAGGAAACCAAAACTTAGGAGTAAAAGAAACAAATCCTATGACCCAAACAAAAACACCAAGGACAAAAGAAACAAATCGGGACCCATTTTGACCAAAAACAAAAATGGGGTGGTTATGAAAGGCATAACAATTGACAACTTGATTGGGAAAATGGTTTACCCATTTTCAAGAGACTGAAGAATTCAGTTCCCCAAAACCTCTAGTTTATGAACGTTTTAACTCAAGCATGATCAGTTACAACAAACAAGGTTGAGCTGGAATCTCAAACGTAAATCAGAAATAACAACTTTGAATCTGAGTGTGTGCATGTATGGTGCATTTGTTTCACTAAAAACCCTACCCATCCTTGAAAAACTATATTAAGATTCAAGCTACCCGAGTTGAGCCATTTTAATTGTCGTGTAATGATATATTGGGCATTTCTCTACTACCAGCCATGCATCTATAGTCCCAACGGAGATACCTCTAGTTCTCACAAAGCATTGCTCTACTGCCAACTAGGCATCCATAGCCCCGGTAGAGATAATTGAATTACCCTTATCATATTGAGTTTTCCATCATTTATGCTTCTCTTTTCTTTTCTTTTTCCTAGGATTTACTTGGAGAAATTATTTTCTTATCTTTCCTCAATACTCAGATGTAGTAACCTGAAATTTGAGTTGAGAACTACGATGGACCTCATGTCAGTGTTTAGCACTCAAATTTTTCACTTGAATCATGAATATAGTCACACTAAGACAAACATGCCCTTATGAAAACAAATGTTTCTATCTATTATGTGGCAGATTCAGCTATGGTTTATGAGGTCACTTACAATGTACTTTTTTGTTCCTAACCTTTCAAATTGTTATTAAAATGGACATAAAACATAAGTATTGAAATGAAAGAGCTTGATAGACATACCTAAAAATACATAAATCAATTTATTTGTCATAGCACCCTAAGTATACTTGGAATAACTACCCCTTCACTTTGAAATGGAGAAAATGAAGGTCCCCAAAAACAAAAGAAAAGACAAAAAGAAAACAAATAAACAACAACAAAACTAGAAAACAAAGGAAACACAAACAAACCAGAAATGAGAAAACAACTAATTACATATATACAATCAGACAGACGATCAGACCTTCATGCACCAAAATAATGTATGAGAAATTATCCATTGACAGGAAATGGAACAGGTTCTCCTATTAAAGTGCTTAATCAAAAGGCATTCTCACCAAGGATTTTAGTGATCTGATATGGACCCAACCAAATTCGGTCAACTTTTTGATGATCACCCTTCCTCTCTCTATATTTTCCCCATATCAACACAAGGTTTGATATGCTGAAGGCTTTAATTTTGTCTCTTTTGTTAAACTAGCGTTTGAAAACAGCTTGATGCATGGAAAACTGTTGGAGAGCATAATCTCTCTATTCTTCTAGATTAAGTAAACTAGTTAGTCATACCTCTATCCTATCATCATTAGAGTAAAAATCTTGCATAAACCAAATAATGGGTATCTGTAGATGAATAGGAAAGACAATATCTTGGCCATAAACTAAATTAAATAGTGAGTTTCCTAAGGTAGCTTTAATTCTAGTTCTATTTTCCCATAAGGCACATATCAGCTATGTGTGGCAGTCCCTAGGATTACTTTCTAGCAACTTCTTAATTACCTCTAAAAAAAATTTATTAGTAGACTATGCTACTCCATTCCCCTATGGATAGTAATTAGAAGAGTACTTCAAAACAATTTTATATTCATACACCCACTGAATAAATTGTGTAGAAGAAAATGCAGGGCCGTTATCACATACCAGAGCAAGTGATACTCCAAACCTGGTAATGACATACTTGTTAAGGAGCTTGATAATGACATCAATGGTGTTGTTCTTGCAATGTTGAGCTTTAGTCTAGCATGTGCAATAATCCATTGCCATCAAAATAAACCTATGACCTATAGATGAATTTGGATTAATTACCTCAACAAAATCTAATGCCCAGTGGGTGAATGGTCTTACCTCGTATATTGGTTGTAGGAGCATCAATGGATTGTGTTCTCTAGATGTCGACATTTGACATGTATGACATGTCCTAACATGTTGATGTGCATCATAGAACACACGGGGCCAATAACAACCCTATCTCAAAATTTGATGTGCCATGGTGTCAGTTGAACCATGTCCAATACCATGCCTTCCATGAAACTCAACGATAGCCTATTTTTCATGTTGATGATCTAGGTAGCGTAAATAAACAGCTTCAAAGTTCCTCCTGTACAAGGCTCCTCCTTTGAGAATATAATGGGAACTCTTTAATCTCAATTCTCTTCTTTGAGTGGTACCCATTCCATCAAGATATTTGTTATTCAAAAGCAAGAAAATCATATCTGCCTACCAAGGATCACCTGTGAATGATTGTACGATATATTGTTGGAAATTAATCTTGGTGTCAACATCAACCATAGCCTTAGAAAAGACTTGTACTCGGACCCACTTCATCGAGTGAATTTCAAGGTCGAGCTCTTGTAGAATTGCTATCCATTTTCCTCTTCTTTCTCCCAACTCACTCTGCATTAGAAGGGACTTCATTGTAGGGTGAAGAACAATGGCAGTGATCTGACTGCAAAGAATGTAATACTAGAACCTTTTAACTCCTCGTACCAATGTAAAGGCCTACTTTTCCAAGGGTGGATATCTGATCTCAGCATTATTTAATGGAGAACTCATAAAATCTATCGGCCTTTTGTCCCCTACACCTTTCCATTGCATCAAAATAGCAGCACACGAATGATCAGATGTAGAGGAATAAATGTAAATAGGCATCAAATAATCAGGACTGGTTAGAATGGGTGCCTCTAAAATGGACTATTTGATTTGCAAGAAGGTAGCCTTAGCCTTGTTACTCCATTCAATCTTCGCATCATTCTTCATCATCTCATTGAGGGGTTTTCCGATCTCCACAAACCCGGTTATGAACTTTCTTACAAAATTTATCTTTTCGAAGAAAGATCTCATCTCCTTTTTTCTATCAAGCATGGTTAATTTTAGAATGGACTCCACTCTATCTATATCAATTGAAATCTATCTTTTTTATATTATGTGACCCAAGAGTTTCCCTTCCGAGACCTCAAACACACATTTCTTCGATTGAGGGATACTGTTGGAAGCCTTGCAACATGAGCATGAAGTATGGATGGTTGTGTTGGTTGTTTCTATGTTGTAATTGATATCAACATGGTAATAACTACATGGTGATAACTATATGGGAATTTTCCTTGGGTTACCAAAAGTTGTTCTATGTCAGTAATACTCCTTTCTGATGGATCAGTATGTTGGTATTTGAGTCCAAAACTTATCACAAGATCTTATATGACTCTAATCTCTTAACCATGTTTTATTAACTCATTCAAACTATTATTTCTTGGATCTTGAGACGTATTTTGCTATGAACAGAAATTTATCTCTGACATATTTTAACTTTGTATCCTACTATTGTTCTGTGTGAGGTATACTGTGTGGGAGACTTTGTATTCTACTAAGGTGAACATTTTTGTATTGCGATTTTGGTTGATAGTCTCTTTACTAGTAGTATGATGGGAAATTAATGTGTTCTCAGATCCAAAAGGTGTTTGCTTTGAGGATTATTTGTTGGTTTGGAGAATTGTGTTCTAGTCTTCGTTGACTCAGCAAATGCATTATATTATTAAGACTAATAGCCGACTTGGCATATTGCACTACATGGATAAATTGTTCAAATCCTATATGGTGTCGACGAAGAAAGGTTTTGGTTATTTTGTGTTCATCCAATTATGCCAACCTAATTGATGAACAAGATATGCTTGTATATATATAAGATGCTTTGAGGAATGAAATATATACATATGAGAGCAATAAGGAAAAGTGTGAGTGTGTGTGTGAGCAAGTGAACAAAGGAAAATATCAGAGACTAAATGCCTTATTAGTAGTACAAATTTGTTGAGTGATGTAGTACTTTATATTCTGAGCTTCAATGGAATTGAACCCTGCACATTGAATGTGTATTCCATCAGTTCTTTCTTTTGGCAATGGGCCACTATCATTGTATCTTGGCTGTGAGCCTTTTAAGGATAGTGAGTCCTAGCATTGAGCCTCGTAATATTTTGTATCCAAATATAATATATTGTGAGTTAACCCTCACCATGGTTTTTCTCATTTTGGGTTTTCCACGTAAAAATCCCGGTGTTCATGTGTGTGATTGCATTGACTTATTTCTATGTTCTCTCTTGTTAATTCAATCAAAAAATTTATAATGGTTAAGTGGATTTTAATATCAATTTGTGGAATATTGATTCAGCCCCCCTCTAAGTATTCTAGATGTTCAATAGATATGCCATAGCTTATACATTTTCCAAGGACTTTTGATAAATCTACAACATGGTCTTCCCTATTCTTAGAAAATATAGTTAGATCATCCATGTAATTGATAATACATTTACCTAAAGGTCCTTAAATGCAACATCCATTGCACATTGAAAGGTGGCTTTGGCATTAATAAGACCAAATGACATCCTCTGGTAAGCAAATGTCCCCCACTTAGTAGTGAAGGCAGTCTTCATTTTGTCTTCATAGTTAACCAACACTTGATTGTACCCTGAATACCCATCTAGGAATGACATCATCTACGATCCATTAACTACTACAGCACCTCATCAAGAGAAGGAAGTGGGTAATTATCCTTTTCTAAAGCTTTATTGAGGTTTTTGAAGTTGACACATAACTTGATTTCCCATTATTTTTATGAACAGGAACCAAATTTGCAACCTAGGTCAAATGCCTTGCTAGAAAAACAATTCTTGCTAACAATAGCTTTTGTACCTCTTTAAGAATCAGAGGTTCAATCAAGGCATTCACTAGGCGTTGATTTTGATGGAAGGGCTTCACTTCAAGTTTCAAAGGGATAGTGTGTTTTATCACTGACGTATCAAAAGTTTTCAAATCTTCATATCTCCAAAAAATTATTGTAATGTTTTCCAATACTTTCAATATTTTATCTCAAATTTCCTTCAAGCAAGTTTTACCAATGAATATATTTATCTCTGGGCTCGAATCTACTAGATTGTATAATTTATACTTCCCTCCATCACTATCTGTATGAAATCTTTCACTGGCTCGAGGATCAAAATTGCAGATCCTTTCCAATGTTGCCATTCGCTTGGGAATGTTGTTGGTTTTCAAATTAATTATTCCCTCTATGTCACATCATTTTGGGTCCCAACCTCCTTGATTGATTTTTCCTTCGAAGACATTTGAACTCACCAAGAAGGAAAGTATATGTTGATCGTCATCAAAAAATTAGAAATTTTGGACATTGTTTGGGATGGTTGGGATCAATATTAATTCCATGGAGAACCTCTTTAACTTGAAATCTTGCATGGGTTCCAAAGTACTAGCAACAACAACAAGTGCATTTGCAATCTAGTTGTCTTCTTTGGGAATTAACTTGATTATGAAAGCATTGAAATCCTCTATCAAATTACATACCATACTCTTGTATGCATCCAACCTCTTTTCATGGCATGTGTACTGGTTGCGAACCTATTTGATGATTACCTCATAATCTCCCATGACTATTAGAGTTGTAACTTTCTTCTCATCCACTAACATTAGTCTCCTAGCAAGTGCTTCGTACTTTGCAACATTGTTACTACAACTGAACTGCAACCTGTAAGAAGCAAAGTAAGTTTTCCCTTTCAGGTTTGTTAGTTCTATTCTAGCTCCACTACCTTTTTTAGATTTGGATCCATCAAATTTGAGGATCCACAATTGATCCTAGGTTGGGGTTTCTTTCTTCAGGTCAACTATGGGTGATTGTTTACAAAAAAATAGGTAGCGGCTCAAACTGGTTCAAGATATCAAGATCAAGAAACTATTGTAAATGATGACTATTAGATACTTCACTAAGATTTAAAATATGTATAGAAACTATTCCATACAACTCATCTTGATCAACAATTTTACAGTTGATTTTATTTTTGAGCAACTCCTTAGGAATTGGAAGGTTAGCAGGGGTGGGTGTGCTAGAAAACTTATGAGGTTTTTCAGCCTTATTTCATGAATCAGGATATAGGATTTGAGTCTGACCAACTAGGGGTAAGACTTCTTCTTGGGTACTATTCGTTCTTTTCAAAGTGGTCATGTCCTTAGCTTCATATGGGAACTGGTTTGGAGATGTTTTGGGACTGTGCTTACAAGTCTCTCCTAACTGACATACATGATTCAAAAAATTTAAATATGGTTGACACGTCAGCTCAGAATGATTCTGGTAATGGACCTAGCACCAACTAGGAAGTAAGAAACTCCATAAATCACCATCCTCCCCAAGGACTAGCTTATCTTGTTGCAATTTCTGGATTAAAATTTGTTGTTTGACATCGGTCATAGGGTCACTATGTTCTAAATGTTGTGAGAAATCAGGATTAAACATTGAGAAAGTCATAATTTATTCCCTCCTATAAACCCCTATCTCAATTTAAAAATAGGCTACCTCTTTGGGATGGTCATACTCAGTGATCATATGTTTCAGATAGGGATCACTTTCAATCTTGGTCTGATTTGCTACCCCTTTCCATGGCAGCCACATGTGTGAGAAGTCCAGGGAGAGGTAACCTCTGATACTCTTCATCAAGTCTCATCTCAACAACATGTCATATGTTTCAGGGATATCGACAACCTGAATATCCATATATTTTTGGATTTGTGGGTTTGATCCAATCTACACATGCATGTTTTTTAGTTCCCTAATGATATTAACCTCAATTTTTTTTATTTGTATAACTTTCTTATGAGTTTGGACTGGACTTAAACCCAACTTTTTGCAAATAGAGAAAGGCATAACATAACCTCAAGCCCTGAAATCCAAAAGGAAATTATGTAGATTCTTCCCGAAGATTCTTAGACTCAAAAGGAATGGGGGTGTCCCTATCTTACCTCTGTACTGGGTTGCATTCATGTCAATAGTTGGAGTCACCTTGACCTTTCCTTTCAACTGATCTACATCTTCCAAGTCCTTCAACACAATTTTGTGTTGGGTAGGGCACCACTTCAAAATGTCAAAGAATGACAGTGAGGTCTTTTGTTTCTGCATTTATGAAATGAAATCGAATTCCATGTTATCATTCATCTGATATTTAGGAACAAAAGGAGAGTTAACTTTGTCTAGAAACTCAGGTGGGCCTTTTGGTGGAGGCAAATTGTTGTCAACATTCTATTTAGGAGGAACCATAGTGTAGGGAGGGGTAGATGTGGTAAATGGCCCCTTGTTCTTATTTCTCAAAAAATGGCCTCCTTTGATTTGAAAAGCCTGGGCATCATATGTATCTGTTTCTAGTTCATTCTCTCCTTGCATGGGAAACCAATATTGTTCATCATAGGTTTTGAAAGCCATGGCTATATCAACTAACCCATTACCTTTGTTAAGATTACCCTGTTGTGTTTGGGAGTCAGCTTGTGCCATTTTGGCCATTTTTCCATCTCTGGGCAGTGTCATGCAACCTACACCAGTTAGTCATGAAGTTCAAATATGCAACATTTCAGGTATGTGGTTTATCTTCATTGGCTTGATATTTGTGGGGAACTCCCCCATTGTTTGGTCTAGTCTTCCACTTCCTATTTTTATTGGGTCTTTGGTTATATCCCATATTCTGGTTCTAATAGTTTTGGTTGGGGAAGTTTTGATTCTAAAAAATCCTTTGATTTTGATTGGTATTCTGGTTGGAGTAGTTATTTTGGTTGGAGTACCCTCCCTGACTCTAGTAATTCTGATTCTGATTTTGAGGGGGATTAAGCTTGAATTGTGTTGTCTTTTTGGTCACTTGGGATAAAGTTTTCTTTAGAGATTCTAACTCTATTGTCAAATGAGCAGTACGCTCACTTTTTCTAGATGTTACAACTGATGGGTGAGTCATGGGGTTAGACCCTCCAGCGTGATTGTGAGAATTATAAGTTTGTTGGGAGGAATCTAAAGTCTCTCCATTGTCCCATGGTAACGCAAATGGGAGTTGTAACTCATCCAAAGGTCCATAGGTAGACTAGGACATCCCTAGGATTGTATTGAACAGAGGGGTTGAATTAGGCATCTGGGGATCTCCTAGGGGAGGGAAGACCCCTCCTAAACCACCTAATTGTGAACTTATTTGTTGTTGTAGTTTAATGGCTAGGTGATATACCTTAGATAGGGAATCAATGTCTACCACAAGGTAGGTTCTTTGCAGAAATAAGTCAATCAGCGGGTCTATGGCCTTTAGGTACACATGAATGGAAATATTCTCAGCCACCAAGTACAATTCTTGTAACCATCTATACATCCTTTGGAATCCTGTGTTAAGAAGAGGCAATGATTCATGTGGTTCCTTCCTAATGGTGGAAAATTGGTGGTATAAGATGGCGGGGTCAACATAAACCTAGAATTGGTTAATAAAAAGCATCTTCTAAATTTGTCCAACTCGGGATGGATTTGGTATGCAAGTCCAATTACTGATTGTAGGCCATATCTCCTAGTGAATAAGGGAATAGTCTACATGCAGCGTCATGATGAGTTATTTCAGCATGAGTACAGGCATATTTGAATGCCTATATGTGCTCCTCAGTACTTCATGACTCTCCATGGATGTACTTGGGGAAAATTTTCTCTGGATTCTTAGGAATTTTATGTATGCCACCAGGAATAGTTCCCAGTGGCAAAGAATTATTGGCAAAGAATTCCATAGGTTGCGGTAGATTTTGTTGTGCTAATTGTGGGATTAACGAAAATCCAGGTGGAGTGAGTGGTGGTGTTAATAGTGGTAGGCTCAAAACCCTACGAGCCCAAGGTCTAATGGAGATTTGGAGTTCAACAAATGGTTCTAGATTAGTAGCATATTTGAGAACTCTATCAAACCTATCTAGTGAAAAGGACCCAATTCACTTCAGTTTGTTCCTTCGGGCCCTCCTTCTAGTGCCAGTTTTGTTCATGATCAAAAGTAGCACAACATTAAACAGAATATTTCACCTCTATTTCTCCTGAAAAAGACAAATGATCTTAAACCGCCTATCATCCAAGGACTTTGTAGTTGGTTCTCAACTATGCTATTATCATTCAATGGTACATGCAACCATAATATTCAAGGGGCCTACTGGTAAAGGAGTACAAACTAGATAGTACAAAGTAATTTTAACGTTTGGGGGGTTTAAATAAACATAAAAAAATCGTTCAAGGCTTAGGACGACAAAACGTGAACATAGATTTCTTTTAATTCAGACATGCAATTCCTATAATGAGCACTTTTCTTAATGAAATAAAACCATAGAACAAAAAAAATTATGAAACAATCCATACCATTGCATCCATTCATAGTGCAGATTTAAAGCATACAACCATTCATCAACACTTTTTTTTTAAGAATTTTTAATAACAAAATACCACAAGCTCATTACCAAAATTACAAATCAACAAACATCAAGAAACATCATCCAAAGACAATTCAATAAACTAGTTTTAAATTCAAATTCTTCTATTTATTTTCATCAAATAAGAAACATTTATGCACAGCAAGATGCATTGACATACAAATAACCATTTTTTATCAACATCGTCATTAAACTTAACAACTTCTAAAATAAAACTACTTGCATTAAAACTGTAAAAATATCCAAGTATCTTGCATAAGGCTGTAAAACTAAAAACTATATCTAGTCTCTCTAGGTAGCCGGTCTAACTTCAATTAGCTAACCTTTACAATGAGGAGAGAATTCTAAGTTATAGACAAAATTAGCATCAATCTTTCCTATCAAAAATCAAAATCCACAATGTGGGGCCTAGATCCATAATTATAGGGACACCTAGTTAAGTTTGATTGTTGTCTTTGTTGGAACTGCGGGAGCTAAAAAGTACACCTGGTGTCTATTCAGTCCAAAATCTTACTGAGAGTTTGAGCTTCATTCACTGCTGATCATCACACCCAACCTCTGGCTCATCAAAATGGATCTGGAGCTATTTGTCTATCTCAAAAAAGAAATGCAAGTGTTGTTGTCCAAAGGGCTTGAAACTGGTTAACACATTTGACTTCAATCCCTTTTCAAACAAAATAAAATATTTTCCTCTACTTATCATCTTCATGAGGAATCCCATGATACTCATCATAATTCCATAAAATATTCTTCAATACATCATCATCAGGTCCATCGACCCAATCGGCTTTAAACTTTGAATCCTCAAACTTCTTTTCCACTGCAACAACAATTTCCCTCAAATGGTTGATGTCTGAGATTTCCCATCACATGTCACACCTGATGTCCAGTAGCCTATCCATGAGCGCTAACTCAGAAACCTCTCCTTATTTTATAATTTTATCAAGTTGCACCTCCCAATCATCTTTTGTTTATACCAATGATTTGATTCTTTGATGCAAAGGTAAAATCTTATCCATGAGTTTTGCAACAATCTCCTCAAATCTGCCTGCATGTTCCCATATCTCATGAATGCCTTTAAGCATAGCTATTCTTTGTTCAATGAGATTTTGGGTCTTGAAAACTGACACATTAATAGCCTTTGAAATATATTCAGGACCCTCATCGCCCAAAATCTATGATTTAATCAATTCTTCCCTAGAACTTTTAGCTATCACCTTCAACTTTCCCAAGTATTGTTTGAGCTTTTCTTCCTCATCCCACCATTTTTCGTATAAATTCTTCTATTGTTTCAACCAAATTAAGGCCTACATTATAGTGTTTAAAACCTTCTCCCAGATGTTTATCCATGTCAAACCTAAAAACATTGAACCAATTGTTAAACTAGCTAGCCTTCTTTTTCATCTCATTCAACCCATCCACCTCCTTGTGGCTCATCAAAATAGGGATCTCTAATGGTGTGGGTTGCTCAAGAGTGGATGTAATCAATTCCTTCAGAAAATCTTTCATCCTTCCAACTTTAACATTAAGCTCATCTTTAGCTTGCTTATCTTTGATTAACTATGACTTGGTGGTGGTGGCAACAATATCAAACAAATTTATCTGTTGATTTCTTGTCTATTTTCCTAAATTGATAGTGCTTATTTGATAATCTTCAGCCTGCAATTCTCTATCATCTTTGTCAGCAATTGGTGTAGCAATTTCTGCTATCAAATCTCCATCACCAGTCAACTTTGTAGAATGAACAACATGAGATTTCTTCTTTGTTTTCACCTTCTATATTTCCTCTACCATTTCATCCCATGTTACCGGTTGAGCTTGAACCTATTGTCGCTTCTCTAAATTCAACTTAATCCAAGTGGGAGCAACTGGTTGAGTACTTACCTGTTGAATACTAGGAGGTGTTAATGAAAAAAGTGTAGAAGAAATTACCTCAATGGTCTACTCAAAAGCAGCCTTTTTTTGCTCTTCTTGTTCTTTCTACAACTTTTTCTGCTCCATTCTTTCATTATAAGCAATAATTTCTTCTATATTTCTCATCTCTTCTTCCTTACATGCAACCTCCTATTCATCTTTCAACCTTTTCTTTTCTAACTCTTGTCCACAGAGATCTTCCTCTACCGCCTCATCTTTCTCAGCCTTCCTCTATTGTTCCAATTCATGTTCAAGAGCCTCTTCTTCTAGTTTCTTTTATGCCTCAACAACTTCTCTTTCTCGGGCTAGCTCTTCAACTTTATTTTTTTGTTCCTCTTCTTCTTGAGCTAACTGTTCAACAACTAATCTTTGTGCACTTTCCATTATTTCCTTCTATTCTTCTTCGATCAAAACTTCATTTGTTTCATCTCCACCCCACAGGCTTGCAAGATCAAATCCCCAATGCTCAAAGATACGAGAGTTCTCCTCTCCAAACACTCTTCCAAACAATGTAATCATGTCCCCAATGTCTTCAGAGAAGTCAAACCTTTTAGGATTCGGTGGTATCTTCTTCAGTGATTTCTACTCTATCTTAAGCCACCTTTTGTTAATAATTCTTTTGTTCCCTTCTACATCCTTTGCCCAGAGTTTAAGTGCATCAGCTTCAAACATAATCTTGAGATTGGGATTGGGAGGAGGATAAAAAATGTGTCTAATCATTGTTGGGGTTAAATCAATTATTGCATTTCCCTATGAATTAATGCATTTCCTTTGCATAGGATTGTATGTTTGTGTAGTAGTTATGATGAACTCAGGACACTACACAACAATAGGAAAACTAGCTACATGAGCTAACCCAGACTCTGCAATCCTCTTTTCCCTTAGGGTAGCATCCTATGAAATGGCATCCTCACAAAACTGGTCCAAATCAATGTGCCCCATAAGTGTATCAGTGATATTCATAACCTCATACCTGAACTTAGATGGTACAGGGGTCCCTTGGAACTTATACTTCATTGTAACTGGGACTTTTTCTAGCTTTAACCTCCTTTCCTTTGTTCCCTTTGATGTTCCTTCAGTAGGAACTTCCTCCTCTAAGTCATACATTTGTTAATTATCCTGCACTACTAACAATTATCAGACAAGAAAAGACATGTGAAGAGAAATTTAACACAAGCATTCATATTATATCACCATTCATTCAAGATAAAATCCCATTCAAAAAGTTAATTGAGCATCTTCGGGTTTCAGGTTTGGGACAAAACCTAAATCCTGACCATTTTTAAGCATAAAACTAAAAAAAATTAGAAGTTGGGATCAGGGCCTGACTTGGCACCTATACCAATAGTGATGAACAAGTATAGTGTCATTCTGTGGTTTGATCCCGCAATGTGTTCAGGAATCAGGATCGGGCCTTCACCAAGTACTGACACTTAGCAAACATAGTCAAAGAAGGTTTCTCTCCACATTTTGATCTCGATCATGAATCGGAAGTCGGGATCGAGTTGCGATTTGGAACAAAACTCATATTGATGAACAAGTCTAAGTAACTTCACGAGCTCTGATCCTGATATTATATTGGGAATCAAGGTCGGGACTTTGTTATAGACCAAACATTACGTATGCATAGAGGTAATAGGTCAACTCCAAGTTCCAATCCTGATGTTGTGTCGAAAGTCAGAATCGAGGTGACACCAAGTCATGGTACTTATCGGTATGTCAAAGATTTGGTGTCGATTTGATTTTTTATCAGGATGGTATTACAGGGATTAGAATTTGGACATGGAGTGGTACTTTGTCAAAAATCCTTTAACATTCCAAGGTGACAATCTGATACCCTCGATAGAACATCAGAAGTCAGAATCGAGGTAAGTTAAAGAGCTAGACTCAAACAGTGGTAAAAACCTAAGTGCATTTTTTATTCTTGATTCTAAAATACATGCAGGAATCAGGAAAAACACAGTCAATAATAAGCGTAGGAAAAATAGATCTAACAATATCATTATTTCTGCCTTCAAGATTGGATTGTGGTTGGGACTCATGATTTTTATTTAAAATGGTCAAAATTTGAAATTCAACAATTCAAACACGTGCTCAACCTATCAGTAGGGTAAAACCCTAGAAAACTAGGGCATGATAGGACAAAAAAGACCCATGAGTAGAAAACAAAACAAAAACGTGAGGAAAAACCCAAGCACACAAAACCCAAAGCAAAACAAGGGAAACCAAAAATGAACAAACAAGAAAGAATAAACAAACAAGAAAAGGAAAAAAGAAATGCAAAAGACACACAAAACGAGCAAAGAAAACATAGGAAAACCAAGAATGAGGAAAAACACAAGGAAAAAACCCCTACCTCCAAACGCAACCAAGAATTCTAACAACACAGTGAGAAATCAAAGTGCCTCCTCAAACCCTAACTCTCAATGTCGCTCTAGTTTGCTTCGTCAAACTGTATAAGCCAAAATGGATAGAAACCAAGGAGTGGTTGAATAAAAACTCGTTCATGCCTATGAATGATTAGACATTAAATGTGGGTTGGTCAGGCCTCATGATCGGGGTGGAAGTCATTAATACGCAGTCGCAAGAAGGAAGGTAAGCGGGGGTCGGGATCGAGACACGTCACAACACCTAACTTTCAATGTGTGCAAAGTTAAATCAAAGGTCTGAAGTCTGAACCCCGACAAACAAACGAAGACAAAGTAGGAATCAGGATCGGGTCGGCACATGAAATAAGAACTTTGGAAAATTTCTTAGTGCTAGTTCCAGTCTGAAGTTGGATTCTAAAAACACAAAGAGAGTCAAAAGTCAGGATCAGGATGGAAACAAGAACAAGAACTTTGGAAAGTTCTTAGTTCTGGTTCCGGTCTGATATCTGATTCTAACACAAACAAAAACACACAAGGGAGAAAAAGAGGAAGTTGAGATTGGAACAAAAGCACGAACTTACACCTTAAGGGTGTAAGGTGATGGTTCTTATCCGAAACCTGAATCCGACATACAAAGAAAAACACAGGGAAAAGCATGGGGTCAGGATCGGGACACGAATAGGAACTTGAACCTTCCAAAAGTAACAAGTGTGAGTGTCATCTTGAAACCCAAACCCCAAAAAAAGGAAACCAGGACTTAGGAGAAAAAGAAACAACTCCTAAGACCCGAACAAGAACACCAAGGACAAAAGAAACAAAGGGGGGCCCATTTTCACCAAAAACAAAAATGGGGTGGTTATGCAAGGCATAACATATTCTTCACCACACTATTTCCTCTTTTATTCAAATATTCTCAAAATCACCTAGAAACTAAGCACCACAAACACAAAATCAACATTTAGAACACCTTCTCAGCAACTCAAACACACAAGAGGTTGAACATCACCAACACATTCTCATCAAAGCAACACAAGAGGTTGACATTATTGACACTACTAATGACAACATTATTCAACCAATCAAAGCATCTTTATAGACTTCCAACCATCTCCCCATATACCTATTGACATCAATGCAACAAAAAAGATATGTTGACATCAATGAAAACACAAAATTCCAAAAAGAAGTACAAGTGGAGGTGATTTCTTTCTTGGAATCATATTATTTTCATGGTTGAGTAAGAAGCAAGACTCAGTGTCATTATCTACTACAAAAGTAGAGTATATTGTAGTAACATCTTGTTGTACACAAGTGTTGTGGATGAAGAAAATATTGAAGAATACCAAAATATCATATGATGAACCTATTTATATCTTGTGTTATAATATAAGTTCTATCAATATATCGAAGAATCCAATGATGTATTCAAAAACAAATCATATCTCAATCTAGTATCACTTTCTAAGAGAGAAGGTTGTAAAAAATGAGGTGAAGGTGGAGTATGTGCCTACAAAGGATCAAGTTGAAGATATTTTTACAAAGGCTCTTCCTAAAGAAACATTTGAGTATCTCCAATAGAAGTTTTGGGTTATTTCCCCAAATTCCAAATAGATGCATAAGAGTGTGCATCAGTCTAGTGGAGCAATTCAAGATTTATTATTTTTGTTCTGGATTTATGAAGAATGCTTCTCAAGGGGATTAGGAAGTAGTACTATTGGTTGTTAAATTCAATTGGAGAATTTTTTTTCCCCTAATGGGGAGAGTGTAGAAAAGTAAGTGCAATAAAGAGAGTGTGTAGTTTCTTGTTGGTGTTACAAGTAGTGTATGTAGATGTCAAAAGGAAAAACCAAAAAGAAAAATCCTATGTAGATGATGTTTGAAAGGTGGAGATGTTTCCCTTTGAATGTTGTCAAAGGGGAAGAGAAAATATTTCAATACATGAAAGAGAGTTGGATTAATCTATGGCCCTTTTCCATTGATGTTAAAGGGGGAGAGGGTTGAAAAACCATAGCTCATAAAAGTATTGCAGGAGAGAGATAAAGTTGCTTGGGAGAGAGTTGGTTGCATATGGTTTAAAGGCCATAGGGGGAGATTTTTAAGGAGCAAGAGAATGAAAATATGAAGATTAAGAGATGTCCCAATCAAGGGGATTACTGCTTTTTATAGAGCTGTTGTTGTTATGCTTTTGTTGTTGATGGTTTTTCAGAACCAATATTGCCATCAATGACAAAGGGTGAGATTATTGGGAACTTGAGTTGTTTGTGAGTTGTTTGGGTGTTTTCATTGATGTCAACCCCTTGTATGAAGAGAGTTTTGGAATTTTTTTGGTGTTGATGATGTCAACCCCTAGCATTGGAAGTTGTTGGATGCTTGGAGTTGTTGATATTTATATCAACACAATATTGTTGGTGTTGTCATTGATGTCTTACTTTAGTATAGTTGAAGAAGTTGTATTTGGAGTGATAGTTGGATATGTTATAGTTGATGAGATATGTCGTATATGATATATATGTGTTGTAGAGATGTTAGTAGTGTTGTTGATTCAGTTGGTTCACTTGGTTTCCAAGTGATTTTGAGAAAATTTGAATAAAAGAGAGTTCAGTGTGATGAAGTGTTGTTCAGTGTTCTGCTCCACATTTCTTCATGGTTGAAGATATGCTTATGTAGCTTAGATATGATGATTAGAGGTTTTCAAAGGTTCTATATCCATATTTTTAGGTCATGGATCATATTGGAATGGAAGATGTGTTTGACAGTATGTTTATCTAGTGAAACAAGTTGTCTAGGAGAAATGAGATTGCTCCACATTTCTCCGAAGTGAAGGTTCTTTTCTTCCAGATCTAGAATGTTCTTATATTGTTTGTATCTATCTTTCCTTAAAATTTTAGGTACCGTGATGTTCCACAAGGTTGTTTGGTGTGTCCAATGTCTGTACCAAAGTTGTTCTTAAGTTTTAGGTGGTTGAAGTAGTAGTGGAAAATATTCTGATGATGTAGAATATTCTAAGATGTTTTAGAATGTCATTGTTTGGTCCATGGGATGTTTCTAGACCTGGAGAGGCATGTTTGTGGTTACTTGTTAATGTTAGTACAAGTTTGGATAACCTGACATACTAGTGCTAATTGTGGTAGATGATTGTTGTTTGTGGAAGTGTTAAGAAGCGTGTCAATGTAGAATTGGGTCCCAGTTAAGTTGTGGCATGGTCGGCCTTCACTTATTTACATCATGGAAGTTTTTGGTGCTGACCTATTTGATGTTACATGGTTGAGGTGCATACATTTCCTTAAGGCTGACCTAATTGAGATTGTTTAAGGTCACAAATGGTAAAGATGCAAGGAGAGTTGTTGTGTGGATTTAGTGTGAAATGTGTGATGTTAAAGATGCGAAAGTGATCAAGTGTGGTGATCTGAGTGCAAGCTTTAATTCCTATGACTCTCAAATGCAATGAGTAGAAGAAGTCTGCATTTTAGTTTGTTGGATGAGTTGTTTGTGCTTCAATATACTTGTACCTTCAACATAAGAGAGATGCATAGTTACCAATGCAAATTGGAAATGAGCCACCCCTTCTTCTATCTTCTTTCTTCTAGATAGTGAGTCCTTTGGTAGTGAGCCCTTCTTTATTTTAGGCAGTGATTCCTCCAATAGTGAGCCCATTGTATTTGATATTGCTATTACTTTATATTGTGAGATAATCCTCACCATGGTTTTTCCCTTCTTAGGTTTTCCATATAAATATAGTGTTATATTGTGCATGGAATTTTTTTTTGTTTTGTCATTTAACTTTCTTACTTTAATGCTAAATCTAATTAAGGGTTTAAGGGATAATACATATCGAAAGGTTGATAAGGGTTTAATGGTTCTTAAGGGTTTGAAGAGATATTGAGGGTTTTAATGTTTTAATGTACAACTGATTCACCCCCCCTCTTAGTTTTCCTATGTGATCTGATTTAGGATCTAGACTAATTGCATAATTGAATGCTTAACTTAAACAATTTAATGGAAACTCAAAAAAAAGTGTACATTATTGAAACTATGCTTTAAAAATCAAGGTGATAACCAAAATGTGAGAGAGAAGAAGAGAGAAAGTGCAAACAATCTGATAATGGAGTTTGCCACAATCGTGTCTACGTCTCCGGGTCCACTCCAATGGAGTGAGACCGATCCAATTATTCCTCCAGAAACTCGGTTACAATCTTCGGCATAGCCCCCCCTTGGATTACAAAGAAATCTGAAAATGCACTTCCAAAGTGCGTGGGAACAAGCTTCTCCAAAAGAACGAAGTTACAATAAGATTTCTCCAAGAAAGAAAAATCCTAACTCTCCACTTACAAAAATCACCTCCAAAATTCCTTACAAAAATAATTAGCTAAAACACACTCCCAAACTCTCACCCATTTACACCTTTTTTTACACCAATTTTTCCCAATTTGGTGTAAAACAACTTGATTTACAATCTCCCCAAATTTACATGTAAATCCAAAAGAAATCCCCCTGTTACATAATAAAATCTCCTTAAGATAAATAGCGAAGGGCCTTTATAATTTTGGGCTTACAAAGGAAAATAATAATCCCTATAATTTTGTTTTGATAACTCTTACAGGATTACGTATATATTTTTAAGGAGATCTTTTAAATTTTATCCCTTGAAAATAATCCCATTGCTATCTTATAGGATTTTATCCCTTTTGAATAGGGGTAATAATAATAAAAAAAGGGTTTAAAATCCCTTAAAATAGGGATTCCTTGAAAATAGGCTTTTTTAAAAATAACATAGAAAGTTTTTAAAACAAAACTCATGGCTTTAATATGGGCTTTAAGATAGGTGGAGATCCTTTAATATAGGAGAGCCCATGTTTTTTAAAAGAATGTGGCATTTTTTTATTATTTTTTATTTGTTTTATATTTTATATTTTTTTTATTATTATATTTTTTTTTTATAAAAATAATATGCCACCTTTTGCCAATAATGGCCTGCCACGTGAAGGGGTGAGATGATGCCATATCAAAATTTCATTCACTGGTTAAAGACTTTGGAGTGATGTGTCCGCTGACTGGACTAATGATGTGGCGTTGACTAGACTGCCATGTGTCCACACATGATTGGCCGACTTTGACTGCTCGTAACTCAGGCAAACGAACTCCAATTTTGATAAAATGAACGTTATCAGAAAGCTTACGATGAGCTCTTTGCATTGACACCAATCTTGACCACTTTTGACAACTTTTATTTTTGACTTTTTTCTAACCTGGGTCTTTGAGTTGACTGGAGGTTTGACCAAGTGTATCTCGAGCACCGTAGCTCCGATTGACTCCGTTCGAGTTGTGTTGGAGTCAGAATTCCAAGTATTTTTCAATGAAGATGTTTCTAGAGAAAAATGAGGAACTTCAAAATTTGACAAAAATCCTCTGGATTACTATGCATCTAAAACTTATTCATATCCCATTATACTAATTAGATTTATGTCAAGAACATTATCCAAAGCATTAAAAAGTAAGCCTTGAAATAAATCAAGACCAAGTTAGCTAAATCCTCCAATCTCATCCTATCATTGGTCAAGGTCTTATATCTGTAAACTTTCATGATGACCCCATCATCCCTTTCCATTCCATCCATGATCCTAAAACTAAATTTTATCCCATTCATATTCCAATAACCTCCAATTTCATAGTTGAGATACTTTCTTCCCTTGGACACATAGATTATCTCCCCCTTGTTCACCAAGAACAAGATTATTTCTCTCTAAACATATTTGAGAATGATAAACCTATAGTTTATTTCATGGGACTCCATGATTCTATTCCAATAAATTACCATGAAGATGGTTTTCATATGAACTTTGAGGCAACAACATATTTTGAGAATAATCTAAAACTTGTGTGGAATATATTTATCAAAAAAATATTATGGATCTGATCCACATCTCATAAAATGATGAGGAAATAAGCATGAATACATATAAAGCACTGGTATCCTATCAAATTGAATCATTAACCTTTATAAAAGAAAAATTTCTTACTAATGAGAAGATAACCACCATTGATGATTCCCAACAACACAAAGAAGAGTTAGCATCTTATTTCCAGAATAACATATATCCTATTTCAAAAACAAAATCTATCAAAGCATGTAGCATCAAGGAAGAAGGATTAGGACTACATGAACAAGGTATTTTAGATCCAATACATTTTTTGACAATCTTGAATATCAAGGAATTTTTTATTCATTGATCAAGAAAGCTAATGATGTTAGTGGTACCTTAATGATACAAGGGAAACTTCATCTAATGCAAACATCAAAATAGGAGCCATGAATAGTCATTACAATAAGTTTGTTTCTAGCAATCCTCCCATCCATATCATAAACCATCATTCCCAAACCTTTCAACCCACTAATTGGGACAAAGAAAAGAAAAAAACTTACAAAGAAAAAATTCAAAGCTAATAAATCAAAAATTGAAAATGGACACATATAGTCAAAATGAATCCCAAAGAAGATTGGATCATGTATAGCATACAATACAAATCAAAATCCAAAATCAATGAAACTATGAAGCCATATCAAAAAAGAATGTCTATCAATCACAAGTGTCTACCTCCTTCAAAATGGTCTTCAAACCCAATATGTAATATGTATAAAATCATTGGTCCCAAACATACTCAAAATATTGTATCCATGCTCCATCATGCACCATCTTAGGTTTAGAAAATAAAAAATCCTACATATAAACTATCAAAGTTCTCATCCACACCTCACATCCCCCATAACATCTTGCCTAAAATCCAAAATTTTTGAATCCCTCATTCATTGTGTCATGGAAAAAACACTTTATCATAAGGACTCTAATGAAACTTTATCATGATGTGTGTGTCTAAATAAATCCAACCCTAGTATCAAAAAGGATCATAATAACATCTATGGGATATATAAAAGTGCCCTTATCTTCCCAAAAAACTCCTCAAGGGAGGAAATTATTGGAACTTAATGAAAATAACATCTACATCAATGCCACCTGGTGGTCACGCATAGTTGATGATCATTCAAAAATATAAAATATAAAATAAATAAATAAATAAAATTAAAGATAAATATTGTTTCCTTTGGTGAAAACCACTTCATTAGTTCCTTTGGAAAGTACCATGGTAAAAAAAATTTACAAGTGCCATGTGTACCAAAGAAAAAGTAAAGAAAAATAATCCATCCAATAGTGAAAACCATTCTTATGGTGCTTCAGACAAGTACCATGATGAAAACCCATTAGTGGGTATCATTTATAATTTTTTTATCTATGTGTACCATTCTTGTTGGGAGCATCTTCTCTCATACATTATGTTATTTTATCCTAAAACCACTATCCATCCAATCCATTCCATTGTCAACAATCTTCCTTATCCACCTTGATCTTGACAAAGACTAGGGAATATACTTCAAAACATTATTTTCATAAAATTTTGGCATGGTCATTTCATTTGACCATATACTATCTCATGACATACCATCACCTACATAGCACTATACACATAGTTATCCTAGGTAAAACATGTTATCCTATTATGAGATAGTCCTTGGAAGAAAATCCCTTATCCTAGATCTATTTACATAATGAATATTCTCCCATCCTTCACATATCCATTTCCATCACAATAGTCCACCCATTCACTCATAGTGCCCCATACATTTCTAAACACTAGGAACAGGTGATTACATCCTTCTTTGGAATAAATATTGATATTTCCTTCTAGCTCACTTAGTGATCTAGACACATTCTAAAAAATCACATATTCCAAAAACCCAAAAAAAATTCATACTCCAAAAATCTAAAATAAAATCAATATTCCAAAAATCGAAAAAAATCACATATTCTAAAAATATAAAGAAGATCAAATATCCTAAAAAAATAGAACCAAAAAAAATAAAATTGAGCATTCTACACCATCCCATAATTTTATTTTTTTCCATCAAACTCTCCTCCATCACCCACAATCCAAACAACCCCCATAAATCTCATCTTTTCTACATTTTGTAAGATTCAAAAATGAAAAATAGCTAAGACCAAGTAGCAACCACTCTACCTAAGATCTAAGCCAAAATCCAAAATCTAAACAAGAGAGTACAAATGATAAAAGAGAGCAAACAAGAATGAAAACATAAGATAAACTCTCCTATCAAAGTTTCTTCATTTCCCTTGCTTCTCCCCCATTCTTTCTCAAGTTGCAAAGCTTTTCCCTTTATTTTAAAGTGTTGGAATACCTGCAAATGAAAATGACAAGATAACAAGAACTATGGATAAATTTGGTTGTAAGGAAAAAAAAGGAAGAGAAGAGCTTCTTTTATAGAAAATATTTTGAATGGATGGACAAGATCGATCTTCTAGAAAGATGCCAAGATCAATGGTGGAGGATTCATGCACAACAAAGTAGTGGGATAGGGACTGCTAAGGATAGATTGTCAAGATTGAAAGAAGACTAGAGAGAATCAATGGTTAATATTTTGTTGTGCATGTTTTGCACAACTGCCCCGGTGAGGGAAGGGACCCCTTCTTTTCGAACCTGATGGATCGTTTTCACCTCATCTCATTTCCCGCACCCCCGTTTCCAAGCCCAGCTCAGCCACAAGCCTTAAAATGATTAATTTTCTCCTGGCCAGGTTCATCTACCTAATTTTCACCAAGTCATTCACTCGTACAGGCCAGACCTTGCAGGTTTCCCCTTGTTCCTTGCCCCAGCGTCCGTTAGTCCCTACGGACCCATGCTCACAGGTCTCCCCTTGCATTTTCTCTTTTGCTCATGGCCAAGCCTTGCCGTCCACCTAGCTTGTGGATCCCACTTTCACTCTTTTCGCTACGTCCTTTATGCTCCGACACCTGCTTTTGTGCGCCACCCCGTGCAGGTTTCCATCCCTATTTCGCCGCTTTAGCAGCGAACGACCCCCCCTCCCCGATTGCTGCCCACCTTGCGGGCTCTGCATTTGGCCCTATCGTCCCTGTCTATGCCATTTCCGAAGTAAAATTGACCTGACATGCTTCCAAATAGCCTAAGTCCAAAATGATCACGGGTTCCTACACGGGGCTTGTCTTCGTCTTGCCACCGTTATCCAAACGGATAGGCTCTCACACCGTCTTCTCACATCGTCCACCCGCGTTGCCTTTTTTTTTGCAATCGTTTTCATGGTTAAGGGTGCCAAAATCCTAGATGGCGATCTCAGTGGTACGAGTCCCCTTCAGCTCTACACAACATAGGTTTTCATATCTCAAGTGTTAACATTCAAAGTTGGCATTAGCGGTCATTGTTCATGCAGAACCCGCATTCCAGGTCTCTGCCCATCCCTCACTGTCTCTTTGACGGCCCTCCTGAGACATCTTTCTGCATACCGATCCCCGCAGAATTCATCTATGTAGAACCTGCAATAACCTCCACAGTGCATTCTTCTAAACGGTTTCTTATGGCATGGGCACCGCCACCTCCAAGTCCTTCCATCGTTCACCATTGGTCTTTATGGCATTCTAGCCTCCATGCGCCCCACACTCCTTTATCCATATTCTGCTTCTGTAGATTTCCCATACCAAGCCCGCCATTTCTTTTTCCTTGTGGGTGTCTATTCCATTAGGGTCCTCGTCGCCTTGGCCGCTCATAACGACATCTACTCTACCCCCCCTCCTGCACCTTGTGTCCCACAAAATGTGGGCAGGTCGTGCTAGGCTGGCTCGTAATTTGGACAAGAGGTGGGTGAAGGCATCCGTGATCAACACCATTTACTTGTCCCGCGGCCTCTATAATATCTCCATATCGGGCTCATTAAGCATGCTATCCAGATCGTTAGTTGAAATATATTAAATTGGCCACCCTGCGAACTCATAGTTGGACTTTGTAGACGTGAAATTATTCGCACTTAAACAATGGTAATGAGGCGGCATTATGAAGAGTTAAAGGGTAGTGAAAGGATGTTTATATCATACTCCTAAATTAGCAAGCAGAATTAGGCAATAGTCGTCCACCTCACCTCCATGGCATTTCCCTCCCACAAATCCCACCATTTCTTCAACTCTCTGGCTTAAATAAGAGGAAGCTCCATATGAGTAGCGGGGAGCAAGTATCTTACCACAAGGGAAAAGGAAAAATCAACTCAGCCATAAAAGAGGAACATTAGTGTCACAGGGCTCATTGTGTAGAAGGATGTTGATGTTTCACTGTGGTATCAACGACATTTTAAACCCAGCACCCCACAATCTTCGATCCACAATCCCTAGCGGAAGTTATAGGTGCAGGACCCCCTATGCAAGATTTCGCTTACCTCTAGCCATTTTTGTTATGGCTTCCTCCCATGGTGCTCCCGCAACCTTCACCCACACATCCACCACAGTCCACTCATCTACATCATCATGATGGAACATATAGCCCAAGCACGCAAATGGGATTGAGAATTTGGAATCGTTCCAATTACAAAGCTATGCATCTTAATCCCCCCCTTACATAAATTGAAGCATCACACGCACGGCTGATCAGGATCCTTATATGCATGTTTGATGGATCGAGCTACAAAGAAAAGTTGAAAAATTTAGAACATCAAATAAACCTCCAATCCATATGACAAAATGAAATGAATTAGCACAAGAAATCTCAGCATAGGTACCAAATTTTAACTAACAATAGTGGAGGCAATGAAAATGAAAGAAAGAATGTGTACAGGCTATAAACTTTTCCATGTAACTCTGAATCGGTAAGGGCATGGAATGGCAAGTTATGAAATTCATTGCGCTATAGTAATAAACACTATTCTCTTAATCTGCAGAAGGCCCCAACAGACAAGAGGTCGTCAAACCAATACGCATTTAACATGTTCTAGACCGAGCTCTAAGCGGCATTTCCACTTGGGTTAGCCACACGACAAGCTTTGTATCTTGTCAAATGGATTTGAAGAATGCATGACATAAGGGGGCGTTTATGAAGAGATCGAAGGAGCAACATGGTGCCACAACAATATAGCATCTGAGAGATTAAATTTTTCTAGATTCCATGGGCCAATACCATGATGGTGGTCATTTTCTCCTCCTTTATGTCGCAAAGTCTTGAAGATGGGCTAGTGATGTGCAGATCGAAATTATTTTGAGCCCAGGTCATGTCATGGTTCACTTGTGAAGTAGAGAGGCTTCCTAAATTATCTGTTTGCAGAGGCTACCTTCTTCGATGTCGGTGGAAAGCTATACGTGGGCTCCCTCTCCTGCACTATCACACCACCCCACCTCTATGTGAACTTGTTCAATGTAGAATAACCCAAAATAAGGATTAATTGGGTGACAGGAATGGAGCAGGAATTTTGAAACCATGGAATATTTCTCAAGACAACTTAGAAATCTTGATTGGCAAGGAGACTTGTGGAGGAACATATTGCAAAGGTTGACCATTCAACAATGGTACAATATCAGTCTCCAAGTAACGATCAACGACAATGGTGGCGAGGGAGTGTCATCTCGGGCCTATTGGAACTTCACATGTGGAATTCCACTCTCTAAGCACCGTCATCACCGCAATTCTCTCAACACAACTTCCCGTGCGATCTCTCCTGACAGTTGTGGACATTGCAGAGTCTGCAGCCTCTACAGCCACCTACTAAACGACATCTTTAATGTTCCCACCCACATAGCACTTCCACCAACGTTTATACATGTGAGGTCCATAATTACCACATCCATATTTTAGAGGATGTTTTGTTTCAACTCATCCCTCTATAGGCTTCCTCCCGTGATGAATCCACCAATGCAGGTGTTGTGTAATCCTTAACCACCATTTGAAGTGGGCTTAGCGGTGTTGCCTTCACATCCCTTATGAGTGACACCCCGCATGTTCCGCTTACAAAGGTATTAGGGTGCGTGGAACCCGCATGAACTATCCCTCTTGAATGATGGAGACAGGCTAGTGATCATGGAACCTCACGAAGGCTGCCAAACCCTGACGTTACTAAGAATGGATCGATGCCTTAAATAGAGACATGATAAACAACAAGCACTTAGGCTTGGAATTTCTGGCCTCCCTAAGAAAAATGAAGGTTTTGATCAAATTAGTGCTCACTATAGACTTGGTAATTTTGAAATGATTGCATCCTACACAGTTTGCAAGGGGAGATTATATGACAGGGTAGCAACATCTACATGAGGTAAGCCCATGTTGCCCCCATGGCTAACAAGCTTTACAACGTGTGACCTGAGTCATAGCCAGACTAAAAGGACTAGGCCCCTAGGTAATGTGCCTAATCGATGATACAAAGCATGATTTTAGCCTCATAAAGGCAATGGGAAAACACAAAACAGGAGAACACTCTATTACATGGATAGTATTTAAACTAAAATGCATGGGGGGATCGACATAACAATAATAATTTCTTAGCAGGATAATGATTTCAAAATGAAGGTTTCATTCATGCGAAATCCATCGTGAATCCTATGAGAACTAGCTAGTAGTAATGTTAAAATGGTGATTGGTCTAGTGATTGCGGATGCTCATAGCAATTCCAACTAACAATGTCACTCTTATCTTATGCGAGAATTTTTATCATTGGGTAATAAAGAAGGCCTTCATTGCTCACAATGCGGATCCTATGTGAATGGGGGCCACCATCTTCTCCACTATATGTGGCATTCATGCCCCGATCACCCGCCACCTATTCCTCACGTCCATACAATTTGCAGAGCCCACAATAACCATGGGCATCCATCTGCATCTTGGTCACAGCAGCCTTGCTATCGCATCCTCCCGCGTCCCTCTACCCATAATCATCCCAACGAACATCAAAAATGTGGGGTCTGCTCATCTTGGCACCTCGCCTCTTCAAAGCCATTTCTCGGTTTAGATAAAGCTTGTGTATCCATCCCAAAACGTTAGATCATGGAAGAAATTATCGCGTTCTCAAGTACAATAGGAATTGCGACGGGCACCTTGACTAGGCGGGCAAACAAAATGATTTATTCAACAGAGATTCTGGCCAAGGAAAACTAGTGATCCATAATGATTTAGAAGAATAGTTCTTAAGGTTTCTTGTCAATCAAACAAGGTAAGTATCGAAAGAAAAGGCTTCCTCTCACAATTTTACAAGGATCGTGACATTCTTGCACCATGAGATAAACCCCAAATGCAAGTTCTCATTCAACGGGTCATTACAGCGAAACCACTGGCCCTGTCATGAAACAATATGAGTAATTAAGCATTTGCGAGATGCGGTAGGTGGAGTTCGCTACCTTTTCCACCTCGGGGATTGTCACCATCACGATTGTTTCCTGATGGTGACTTCATGTTGGTCATCCTCGTTGTTCCTCCTTTGGCAGTATCTTTGCTACAACAGCCCCGTTCTCCTTTTGCAATAGCAATGGAGTATGCGGAGCCCGCCCCATTTTCATTCTCAAAATGAAAATTGGTGCCAATTTGAAAATAACGGAAATCTTTACCATGCGGCAAGCCTGGCCCAACTTGCATGCGTAGAGGCTCCTGAAAGAAAAATGTTGCCAAACTGAGTGGAAAATGATAAAGGTTGAGTGATTGGAAATGAACCCCAAAACATTGTGAATGATAGGAAGATGTGGTTAGCAAAAGAGAGGTTGTTTATTAAAAATTACATGTTGCATCAAAAAGTAATTAGAAGTCACTCCAGGAGATGGGGTCGGCGTTGTTCATAAAAAGTCACCATCCTAATGATATGCACAGTGTATGGCATTGGATGAGTATAAGATTGAGCCTATTGAAAGGGGAATTTGTTAAGGAAAAATGACCATGGCAGACCCGCAAGGTCTTGAGGACATGCAAAAATCTAAATAAAACTAGGATGATGAGGGGGGTATTCCATACCTCAAAATATGAAGTGTCCTTTCTTTTTAGTAATCTGAGTTTTATGGCACCAACACCACTCACCTTTCATTGCTAGCAATGTGACTACTCAAATTATGATTAAGAAATCATTTAAAATGTACGCTACTTGGTTGTGCCTAAAAGGGGTTCCATATCATTATTTGCTTAGGTATAATTCAATCTGCTATTTGATGCAGGATTCATATTGCAGAATGGAAACCATCGAAAGGGATTGTTATTGCACTCATCTATGACATTGTACCACTAAAAAAGTGTGTCCATGAAACCGTATTAAAAGAAGACTTGACTTAGATCTTGATCCAAAGATGGGAGATCATGAAGAATGCAATCTAGATGAGGAATCTACGCACTGCCTACTAAAGTCTACGAAGGTGATGTTTAATCAAAAACTACCTACAAATCTAGACTAGTTAGGCTGCTTTAACTTACAGATGATGAGCAATGGGGATCGCCAGGACAATGTTTGCATAAACTAAGGATGTTATGTCGAAGAGGGGTTGGCAAACGAATGATCACATACCAAAAGAGATCAATGCTAAGAATGCAAATAGTCATCCATTGAAATTCAGGAGGCAATAAGAAGTTGTTTTTCTTTCCATTAATCAATCATGACCCACCAAGGGTTTTCTCGCCAGATCAAGGACAGCTAATTCATTTCATGAATGATACAATTCTACAAGCAAGATGTGCTTGATTCGATGAAGAAATGTTGCTAATCCATCAAGCAGAAGGCAATCTTCAAACAGTTTTAACTACAGTAAAAGGGGCAAACAACTAAATGACAAAATTGCTACAGTAACATGACACTATAGGACAAAATAAGAATGAGGAAAAAATTTTATTTTATATTGCTAGATAATGGGGGGTAGGTGAAACCCTAACTTGTATCAAATATGAGCCACATAATGCAAATTAATCCTATCCATTCATTTGGGCTTTGGAAAACTATAAATAGGGGTCTCCCCTTCATTTGTAAATGGTTGGAGAGCTGGTGTAAAGGCATTCTGTAGCAATAGAGAGCTACATCGCTAGATTTATGGGTGTTTCTCTTGAGTTTTTTCATTATGCATGCATGGTTCTACTTCCTTGTTAGTTTTAGTTGTTAGTTTCTTGAGTGGAAGTGATAATTGTGTTTACTATTATAGTATTTGATGAATTTCCAGCTCATGCTTTTTGTGGTTTGTTGATGATGAATCACTTTGTGAAGCTATTATGAGGTTCTTTATTTCAATTTTTCAACTTAGTTCAATTGCATGTTCATGATGTGCATGTGCAATATGAAAATATGTAGTCCTTAGAAGATTGCACTAGTTTTGTGTAGTTGTAAGCTTCTCTTAGTCAAGAAAAACCCAGTTTAGGAAGTTTTTCTATTGTAGCAGCCTCCATGATCATTGTTCATTATTAGCTTAGGCCTAGGAACTTCCTTTATTCCCTTACCTTTTCACTTTTCTTTTAAATAGGTGCTTTTAATAAGGTTCATTGCACATTGCAAAGACAATTCTAAAGTTGAAATGGGAGTTCTAGACTACTATTTGAACCTGCAGCAACTGAGCAACAATTTCTACATCCTAAGAACTCCATTTGCAGACCCAACTTCTCATGCTTTGTAACTCATTCACAAGTCCAACCTGTGATTACCTACAAATCACATGAAACAACTGAAATATTCCAAGCACTGTCAAGACCTGACACCCGAGAGACCTTGGGGTAATGTTCAACAACTTATTGTTGGAGATTGCCTTTCAAGAGAGGTAATGCACTTATGCATTGCCTGTGTTGAGAAAGTGCATAAAAAACACATCAACAGAATTGACGCTAGAAGAAGGGATGACATGTTGAGGCTACAAAGTTGAAGGTTGGAAGTTGAAAAGAACACTCAAGAAAACATCTGAGATAGGCAAGATCTCTTTATATGTTGGAAGTCCAAAATCAGAAATTTGAAGGCAACCAAGAGCTGAGGTAGAATGGAATAGCATTTGCATATTAACATCACTCAGCTACATGCATATTTGAATAGAAGATTGAGGAGACCATTGCAGCATACATTGGTAGAATGGAACAAAATTTGCACTCGCAGACTTAATGAACTAGGATGTCTGACATTCTTGGACAGAATTGAAAGGGTCTTGCAAGGTAAAATTCCCTTTTGGGAATTCTATCAACCATTGGCCCTTGCAGATCCAGATCCAGAAGCAGAATTTGTTTACATGGCAACCAAGGCATTCAAAGAGCTGGTCCAAGAACACTTGAACAACAAGGATGGATTAAGACTGGAAGAGGTGCTAATGTCTAGTTGGTGCAAATTACATAATGCACCTCATTCAGAAGTTACTCGTCTATCTTGTGTGGTTGTTATCACCCAAGTCAAAGGAAGTTTGAACAAGTTGGAACAACCAATTCCCAATGAGGAGTCATCCCATGAGGTGGATGAGTTGTTAACATCTGGAGGACAGCACCTTGAGGTTGAACCAAGAAATTCAACATAGGTAAGTGTTGGGACAACAAACACTGAAGCTAAAAAATCAAATAGAAGGAGTTGATGTCCTTGGGGCAGGGAAAAGTCTTGATGAAAGTTCAGCTAGAGAGGAATCAAAAAGCGTTTTCTCCATTAGTAAAGAGAAACCTTCTACTCAAGGAGGGGAACCATTGGAAGTTGAAGAGGAATTGACAACATTTGTAACATATGTTGGGGCAGCCCATGGAAATGCTAAAAATCAGAAAGAAGACAAGGCTAAAAGCCTTGGAGCAGCAGAGGGTGATGGTGGATGCATAAGTGAAATCAGATTAGAGGACTTCTCCTTCGTAAATGACAGTGATCAAGAATCTAAAAATGAAGGATCAGAGGAGTGGGAACAACCATGTGCCACCATTTCTCACCACTAGACTTCCTCCTCGAGTTACGATGAGAACCTGATAGTGGAAAGATATAACCAGCTAGTGTCAAGATTAGCAAGAGATTGGTCCGAGCAAAGATATCAAGTGGATGTGTAACTGTTGTTGTTATCAGGATGGTGTAGGTTCCATGTTTTGCCACATTCGAAGTTCAAATGTCAACTACGGAAGGAGGTCATTGGACAAGTCAAAGAATGAGTGGGGCAACCGAGTACATCGCTTCCTCAACTGCTTCGAGGATTGAACTAGAGGATGAAGAATCAGAACCAAGTGACATCTTAGTTGGCAATAACCTTCAACAAGATGTTGGGACAACAATAGTAGAAGAACAATGTAGTCTCGAGCCTCCAAATGATGAAGTAGAACAATGGGAATGTTGTCCATCGGTCACCAAGGATTTTTTCCTCTTCAAGAAAATTCATACACCATGCATGACGAGATCTATGGGGAATCCTTGGAGAGAAATAATGCATGGGATTTTGGTCCCCTTGGGGAGGTGCTATCAATTTAAGTCTTCATTCCATTTGGAGCTAGACTTCAGAGGTATACCAATGCTGAGAATGAGTACATTTCAGAAGATGGGAGTGATGAAGACTCGCTACCTAAACCTTCAGACAGCGAAGTGTTGGAGTTTCCAGAATGGCAGAGGAACTCCTTCTCCATCTACAATGATAGTGAACAAGGAGAGATGAGTGAAAACCATGGTGAGACACATGAAATGAAAAGATAAGAAGACAAAGGCGAGGGTGTTCTAATGGCTGCCAATGAGTATGACAGACTTGACCAACTACATGAGGAAAATAGGGGTCCTACCACCTTGACCGTTGCTAATTCTCTTTCACAATCAGATGGATGTAATAAGACAGATTCATGCATGTCATTGTCCCATGACATTGAACATCATTAAAATAAGGTCAACACTTGGGAAAGGCGATGGGACAATACACTGTCTTTTGAAGACGGCAACCAAGTAGGACTGTGGACTTCGGAAGGAAAACATGATGAAGTGTTTCTCCTCGAAGAACAGCTAGTAGGAAGTGCGGATTCCACTCAAAAATTGGGAGAGAGGTTTGTTGCTCCATCCTCCTAGCCCTTTGCAAGCATAAGATTAAATATGTCGCATCACTCAGTGCGTCCACCCAAGGCTTCCAACACCACGATCAACAATGTTGTGCTCGCTCTCGACTGTCAAACACTGCCACCTTCGCATGACCACATCTAGGTTCTATATTTCCTTACTCCTGTGCTTTCTTGCAGTTGCATTTATCATTTTGATTATGGGACTAAGGGAAGGAAAACTTGCTTATGGATCAACCATGGGTTTGACGAATTACCTCAATTACTAATTTTTCCTAAATGTGTGATTGAATTTGAATGCTGCTATGTTGAACTTTATTTTTTTGAATATAAGGATAAATCTATGTGGTTCAAAACTATAATGATTTCCCTTCTACTTGTTCATGCATTACAAAACTCAATAGGTGTGAACGTTAGTTTTCCTTGCCTACACATAGTGCTTTGTAAATACCGTTGTACATAGCTCATCTTGGGTAGTGTAGGTTTTGTGTATATAGTCCCGCTTTCCTGCTTTCATTAGATTAGGTTGGTTTTCTATAGGTTAGGTTGCTTTAGAGTAGTTTCCTTCTTGTTTCCATTTCGTTTGCTTTCGCTTTCTTGCTTTGGTTATTTTAGATTGTTTACTTTCATTCACTTTGCTTTCATTTTGTTGTTGCCTTGCTTGGGGTCTCTCTATTATTAGTTGGGCACATCTGTGTGCACAACAACCATCTTAAGTACTTGGGGTTTTTCTATGTATTTCTTCATTAAACTCTAATCAAATTTTCAAAGTGGACGGTGAGGATCTTCTGTTAGTGTCAAGTGACTTGGATGTTTGGTTTGAAGGGGATAAATTGTTGGTTGGTCTCATTCCTGATGTGTTATGAAATCTTACATCTTTTACACATTTAAAGAATCCTAAGGTCATTGTAGGTCCTTCGCGAAGTCTGGTTAAGTGAAAAATATAAAATTCTGCTCCAACACCACTATGGTTCTCAGCGCTGAATGCGAGCATCACTGCTTGTGGGTTGAATAGGAAAGAACTAAAAAAGAGAAAAATCAAAAGAAAAGAAACAAAAGAATAAAAAGTAAAACACTAAAAATAAAAAGAAATAAGAAATTCAACCTTTTAGGAGGATCCAAGCAACTCTACTGGGGCTATGGACGCCCGACCAGCAATAGAGCAATG
The DNA here is from genome assembly GCA_007258455.2 of Sequoia sempervirens. Classification (NCBI taxonomy): domain Eukaryota; kingdom Viridiplantae; phylum Streptophyta; class Pinopsida; order Cupressales; family Cupressaceae; genus Sequoia; species Sequoia sempervirens. The sequence goes on from VDFB02281492.1 coordinate 908,268,579, forward strand.
TTCGGGAGAATCACATCGACAACCTCATCGGGGCTATGGATGCCTGACTAGCAGTGAGGCAATGTCTCAGATGCTTTTGGAGTTAGAATAAACTACATAGCTTAACTTGACAGAGCTTGGGTTCCTATAGCAACTAAAGGATTGGGAATTAACGCATATGCACACACTTGGATTTCAGCATACTAAAGGTTGGGTTCACTAGTGGTTTTGATCCTTTGATCAAGTGTCTAGTTTGTTTGCTCTAGTGTGAGGATCAGAACTAGAGATTCTGGGTTCGTGATTCCAGTTTGTCATCAAATGCTCTAGAGCATTTCCCTAGTGAGTCATCATTTGTTGTGCATGTTTTGCACAACTGCCCCGCCGAGGGCAGGGACCCCCTCTTTTCAATCCTGACGGGTCATTTTCGCCTCATCTCATTTCGCACACATCTGTTTCCAAGCCTAGGTCAACCACGAGCCTTTAAATGATTAATTATGTCTTGGTCAGGTTCATCTACCTAAGTTTCACCAAGTCATTCACTCGTGCGAGTTGGACCTTGTGGGTTTACCCTTGTTCCTCGCCCCAATGTCCACCAGTCCCTCTAAACCTGCATTCACAGGTCTCCCCTTGCATTTTGTCGTTCACTCACAATCGAACCCTAGCATCCACCCGGCTTGTGGATCCCACTTTTTCTCTTTCCGCTACATCCTTTATGCTCTGGCACTTGCTACTGTGCACCGCTCCGTGTGGGTTTTCGTCCCCTTTTTGACGCTTTAGCGATGGCCGACCCCCCCTCGACTGTCACCCACCTTGCAGGCTCTACATTCGGCCTTGTCATCCTCATCTGTGTCTTTGTTGAATTAAACTTGACCTGACGCACTTCCAAATAGCCTAAGTCCAAAGCAATCAAGGGTTCCTACGCAAGGCTTGTCTTCGTCTTGCTGCCGCTATCCAAACGGATAGGCTCTCACACCGTCTTCTCACATCGTCCACCCGTGTTGCCTTTTTTTTGTGATCGTTTTCATGGTTAAGGGTGCCAAAATCCTAGATGGCGATCTCAGTGGTATGAGTCCCCTTTAGCTCTGCACAACATAGATTTTCATATCTCAAGTGTTAACAAGTTGGCGTTAGTGGTCATCATTCATTTAGAACCCGCATTCGAGATCTCCACCCATCCCTCGCCATCTCTCTAATGGCCCTCCTGAGATGTCTTTACGCAGATCAATGCCCGCATAATTCATCTATGCAGAACCCACAATGACCTCCGTAGTGCATTCTTCTGAACAACTTCTTATGTTGCGGGCACCACCACCTCCAATTCTGTCCATTGTTCGTCATTGGTCTTTATGGCGTTATCGCCTCCACAGCACCCCACACTCCTTTCTCCATGGTTTTCTTCCAGAGATTTCCCATATGGAGCCCACCGTTCCTTTTTCCTTACAGGTGTCCATTCCATTAAGGCCGTTGTCGCCTTGGCCACTCATAACGGCATCCGCTCTACCCCCCCTCCTACACCTTGTGTCCTGCAAAATGTGGGTAGGTCATGCTAGTCTAGCTCATAATTTGGACAAGGGGTGGGTGATGGCATCTGTGATCGACGCCATCTACTTGTCCCGTGGCCTCTATAATATCTCCATATTGGGTTCATTAAGTGTGCTATCTAGATCATTAGTTGAAATATATTAAGTTGGCCACCCTGTGAACTCATAGTTGGACTTTGTAAACTTGAAATTATTCACACTTAAACAATGGTAATGAGGTGGCATTATGAAGAGTCAAAGGGTAGTGAAAGGATGTTTATATCATACCCCCAAATTAGCAAGCGAAATCAGGCGACGGTCGTCCACCTCACCTCCATGACATTTCCCTCCCATGACTCCCACCATTTCTTTGGCTCTCTCGCTTAAATAAGAGGAAGCTCCATATGAGTAGCGGGGAGCAAGCATCTTACCACAAGGGAAAAGGCAGAATGAACTAAGCTATAAAAGAGGAATGTTAGCGTCGTGGGGCTCATTGTGTGGAAGGTTGTTGATGTTTCATCGTGGTCTCTACAACGTTTTAAACCTGACACCCCATGTCCTTCGATCCGCAGTCCCTGGCGGAAGTTATAGTTGTGGGACCCGCTATGTAGGATTCTGCTTACCTCTGGCTATTTGTGTTACGGCTTCCTCCCATGGTGCTCCTGCAACCTTCACCCGTGCATCCTCCACAGCTCGCTCATCCACGTTGTCATGATGGAACATATAGTCCAAGCAAGCACGTAGGATTGATAATTTGGAATCATTCCAATTATAAAGCTATACATCTTAATCCTCCCCCCTTGTGTAAATCGAAGCATGACACACACGGCCGATTAGGATCCTTATATTCCTATTTGATGGATCAGGTTGCCAAGAAAAGGAACAATTTAGAACATCAAATAGACCTCCAAGCCATATGACTCAATGAAATGAATTAGCACGAGAAATCTCGGCATAGGTACCTGTAGGATGTTGTGGTTGTGTTGCTGATATGTGGTTGTCATTGATGTCAACACTATTAAAAATTTTGCATTAGAAGTTGTATATGTCAAGGATATTGAGAAAATTGTAATAAGAAGTGCTACAGGTTGTCAGTGGTGAAGTGAAGTTCTTTTTGTCGGTGTGTTCAGTACATTTTTTTTCTAAGGTTGTGGACTAAAGGGTTTCTTGTTGAGTATGTCTAGTTTATCCATGTTGAATTTCAAATATCCACATGAAGAGTTGATTGAGTTTTGGTGATTTTCATTCTGACAGTTTTTTTGTCACTTCAGCTAGTATTCCTGATTGAAGATTCCATGATTTCAGTAAGTTTAGTTGTTGTGGATGTTTCTTTGGTGTTTCATGATGCTTCCGGATGTTTCTAGTTCATTCTCTATCTTTGTGGCATGTCTGCCTTGATCGTTGTGCTCGTGATCCAAGATTTTCTCTTACATGTTCATGTTTTTCATGTTCTTGGCCGACAAGGTGTGGAGGCATGTTGTGGATTTTTGAGGAGAAATTAATTGAAGTGTTTTCGTGTTGGAGATGTTTTCGGTCTTCACTATGTTATGGCCGACCTTGGTTGATTCGCATGAATAATCTTTATTTGTTTTGGGCAGACTATTTGTAATTATTTTATTATCCTTTTGTGGCCGAATTATAGCGATGTAATTTCTTATTGCGGATATATAAGAGCGATTGTCTTACCATTTGAAGGCATGAGTGTGGGTGTGAATGTGAAGTGTGTGAGTCCTATATGCAAAAAAATTTCAGATCATTCGAAGGAAAAGTAGAGAGTGAAGAAGATTGAAGAAGAGTAAAGAAGTGTTCATGTGCTTAACCGAAACTATAACCAGACATTAGTAGATGCTATTTTCTTAGTTCAAATCTGGATGGTTTTAATTTGAATCTTTCTGTAAGACAGTGTGTCTTCCTTGGGCAGTGAGCCTTGTTGTATTTGAGTAATGAGCTCTAGGTAGTGTGCCTAAATGCATGTGAATTCCCCATTTATATTTTCTTATACTTTTAATAGGGTATAATCTTGTGGATTGACCTCCACCGTGGTTTTTCCCCTAACAGGGTTTCCACGTAAAAAATCTTGGTGTTATGTGTTTTTTTTATGTGTTGTTCATTTATGCTTCCATGATTATTAATTAGATCTGAAATTAAGGTTAATAAGTTGAATAAGTTTGAGATTCAGTGACAACTGATTCACCCCCCCTCTCAGTTTTCTGCCCTTGAGTTGCCAACAATTGGTATTAGAGCTTGTGGTTCCTTAGAAGAAGTTCAACAACTTAAGGTGATCCGAGATGGCCACTTATAAGAAAGATAGTCCTAGATTTGATGGAACAAATTATTCTTTGGGGAAAGCTCGAATGGAATGCCATCTAAGATGCATTGGTGAACCCTACTAGAGCATTACAAAAAATATATATGCTATTCCATAGAATGGTCCTACTACTTCTGCTAAGATCAGGGATACTAAATATAATATCAGGGCTAAGGAGGCATTGTTGAGTGCTTTGACTAATACTGAGATGATAAATGTGATGGATCTGAAGACTGCTTATGAGATCTGGAAGAAGTTAGAGACCTTGTATGAAGGTGAAGCAAATGTGAAGATTACTGAGCTACAAATTTACTCACTGGATGTAATTTTCAATAGTCCAATTTATTAATGATATTAATATAGTTTAAATATAATAATGTTAATATTATTACCAATGCAAAACATTTCCATTCACTTATAAGTAATCTCTATTTAATATAGATATAAATAATACTTACAAGAAAATTATATATATAATTAATTTGGTCATAATAATATACCTAAATTAAATTATATTTATATAAATATAAGTACTTCAAAAGAAGAAGCATATGTAATTAAAGTAAAGGTATAAATTAAGTTATTTATAAATCTAAAAAGTAAAGTTTATATTATGAATTTCAAATTAAAAGAAAAGAGACATGTAACACATGTCATCTAGTAAGTTCCCATATTCAAGACTACTTTCCCATTAAAACACTTACAAATATTCCATCAATTTTATTTAGGCTTTTATTTTATGTGACTTTATTGACTTGTATCTTTTTTTTTATGCCTTATCTTTTGGGAAGCTAAACAAATGGGAATACTTAAATGATATGGATTTTTTTTTTAAACTATTTTTAAGGGAAGCATAAAGTAATAGGCTCGTTCTTTTTTAACTTCTAACACAGTGATATTGGCAATATTAAAGCTGTTGATACACTATTCTCACCACACTAATAATTTCAGCTGCAAATTTCACATTTTGCTATAATATTGTAACCTGTAACACCTATGCCAGAATCATTAACCTTATTTACTCTCTAACTACGTTTACTAACCGTCTATGAAAAATTTAAATGATAGTAATAAATATAGAGAAGGTATTTGGTTTACCTATTGCTCACAGTAATACGGCTATAGCTCCCACTTTATGCCATTCAATATTTATTTATTTATTTAACAACTGCTTATTATTAGTCACCAATTCTTCCTACCATAAATTTCCCTCATTTACTTTGCCTTTCAAAGTTGGGTAAGAAATAAAATAAAATAAATAACGGAAGGGAACCTTTCTTACACACTGCAACTAATTAAAGATAATGATATCTTTCATGCAAAGAGTAAATGAACTTGTGTGTGGTATAAGATGTGTTGGTGGATAGATAGATGAATCAGAGATTGTTGCTAAAGTGCTTAGATCTTTGCTTGATTCTTACAAAGTCAAGGCTAGTGCTATTGAAGAACTCCGAACTGTGACAAATGTTAACAAAGATATGTTGATTGGTAAGATTATTGCTTTTGAGTTGAGCGAATTTGGTGATGCCCTTCCTAAGGTTGAATCTGTATTTAAGGCTACTACTTCTGGAAGAGATAGACAAAGATATGATCCGGGTGAAAGTTCATCAAGAAAGAAATTCAAGTATGAGGATGAAATGAAACAACTTGATGAAGAAGAAAGAGAGCTTGAAGAACTTGAAGCATTGATTGTGAAAAGAGAAGCCAAGGACAAGGTAAGTATAAGGGAAATTTTCCTATTAAATGTTACTCTTGCAATAAGATAGGTTATTTTGCATCATGGTGTCCTGAGAGAGTTTCCAAGCCAAGATATAAAAAGCCTAAATTCCAAAAGAAGTGTTACTATGTTGCTGATAAAGGTGTAATAGATGATGAATCTAACAAAGGAAATGCATGTGAAGATAAATTTGTGTTTATTGATATCAAGGAAAATAATCTCGTGTCTTCTGAATCTGCTAGTTGTACAAATGTGGAGAAATTCCCAGCCACTTGAGTTGAAGAGAAAGATGAATGGGTAATTGACAGTGGTTGTTCTCATCATATGACAGGAGATAAAAGTAAGTTTGTGAATTTGGAGAAGTATGATGGTGGTGTTGTGAGATTTGGTGATAACACAACTGGTGTGATCTGTGGAAGAGGATGCATTTCTCTTGATGGTAAGAATAACACTAATGATGTCTTGTATGTTGAAGGTTTGAAGAATAATCTTTTGAGTGTTGATCAAATGGTTGATAAGGGATACAATCTTCATTTCATGGATGGTAAGTGCAAAATATTGGACAATTTTGGAAATGTGATTGCATCAGGTACACAAAAAAAAAGGTATTATCTTTCATCTGAATGCTGCTAGTAAAAGTTTTTTGATTGCTCAAGTTGATGAGAGTTGGTTATGGCATAGGAAAATGTGTCATGTTAACTTTGATAACATTGTTAAGATAAGTTCCACTAAGGCTGTGAAAGATCTTCCTAAGTTGATGAAACCTACTAATGCCATATGCAAAAAATGTCAGTTAGGAAAGCAAACAAGAATTTCATTTCGAAGTAAATAGAAAAATTCAAATGGATTGTTGGAACTTGTGCATACTGATTTATGTGGTCCTGCTAGAACTAGAAGTTTACAAGGTTATAGATACTTCATGTTGCTTATTGATGATTATTCAAGGATGATGTGGGCTACTTTCTTAAGGGAGAAATCTGAAGCTCTGGAAAAGTTCAAGATCTTTAAGGCTATGGTTGAGACAAAGACTTATTTGAAGATTAAGTGTCTAAGATCATATAGAAGTGGTGAATTCACTTCTAGTGAGTTTAATTCTTTTTATGAAGAGCATGGAATAAAGAGACAGTTATCTGCACCATGGACCCCTCAACAAAATGGAGTTGTGGAAAGGAAGATAACAATAGTTCTAGATGCGGCTAGAACCATGATGTTAGAAGGAAATCTTCCTCATATCTATTGGAGAGAAGTTGTGAGTATTGTTGTGTACACACTTAACCGGGTACAAATCAAAGGTGATATTGGTAAGACTCCTTTTGAACTATGGACTAGTCAAAAGCCTACTATTGGATACTTCAAAATCTTTGGAAGAAAGTGTTATATCAAAAGAGATGAAGATATAGGAAATTTTGATGCTAGGAGTGATGAAGTTATCTTTCTAGGTTATGCTACTAAAAGTAAGGCCTACCGGTGTTACAACAAAAGATTAAAGAAAATGGTTGAAACTACAAATGTTAAGGTTAATGAAGACATACCTGCACTATCCAGAACCTGTGGATATGATTCTGATGATCATAATGATAGTACAAGAAAAGGAAAGCAAGGTGAGATTGCAAGTCAAGCTCAAATCCTTCCAGTGAATCAAGAAAATAAAGGAGAAATTGATGGAAGAATAGAAGAGAGATCAGAAGAGCCTGAAGTTGAAGAACATTCTAAGAAGAATCTGAGGTATGTGAGATTGAATCATTCAGAGAATTAGATCATAGGTGATAAGAACAAAGGTGTCCAAACTAGAAGAAAAATTGTAGAAGAATATTCTTTGATTTCAAAGATTGAGCCTAACAATGTGAATGAAGCATGCAAAGTGAGCATGGGGTTGAAGCAATGAAAGAGGAACTGCAGCAAATTAAGAAAAATGATACATGGATTCTTGTTCCCAGACCTAAGGATATGAATGTAATTGGAACTAAATGGGTCTTTAGAAAAAAACTAAATGAACAAGGTGAAGTGGTTAGAAACAAAGCAAGACTAGTTTGTAAGGGATATTCTCAAATGGAAGGTATTGATTTTGAAGAAACCTTTTCCCTTGTTGCTAGAATTGAAGCTGTGAGATTGTTTCTTGCTTATGTTGCTTATAAAGACTACAAGGTTTATCAAATGGATGTCAAATATGCTTTTCTAAATGGTGAATTGGAAGAAGAGGTATATGTTGAGCAACCTAATGGATTCCAATTGACTGATCAGGAAGATATGATGTGTTGATTGAAGAAAGCATTGTATGGTCTTAAGCAAGCCCCTAGAGCATGGTATGCCAGATTGGATAATTACATGGTGAAACTTGGATTTAACAAAGGTACTGCTGATAGTAATCTATATTTCAAGAATGATGATAAAGATTTGATTGTGGAATTTTTTGTTCATGATATCATATTTGGAGGAGATGATAGATTATGCATGAAGTTTGCTAATGAGATGCACAATGAATTTGAGATATTAATGATTGGAGAGATGAATTTTTTCTTGGGATTGCAAATTACTCAGTTAGATAAAGGGATTTTTATATCTCATTCCAAGTATGTGAAGGAATTGCTGAAGAAATTCAGTATGGTAGATTCAAAGCTTGTTGGTACACTCATGGTGACTGGATGCAAGTTGACAACTAACAATGATTCTCTGAAGGAAAATAAAAAAATATTTAGATCAATGATTGGTGGATTGCTTTATTTGACTCAAACTAGGCCTGATATCATTAATGTTGTATGTATTGTTGCTAGATTTCAAGCTGATCCTAAAGAATCTCAAGTGACTGTTGTGAAGAGAATTTTCAGATACTTGAAAGGGATAGTTGATTTTGGTCTATGGTATCCTAAAGATGGTGATGTTACTTTGAGTGCCTTTACTAATGCTGATTGGGCAGGAGATGTGAATGACATGAAAAGTACTAGTGGTGGAGCATTTTTCTTGGGAAAGAAGTTGATTTCATGGTTGAGTAAGAAGCAGAATGCTATTTCTTTATCTACTACAAAGGTTGAATACATAGTTGTTGCTAATTATTGTACTCAAGTGTTGTGGATGAAACATATGCTAAAGGATATCAAAGTTTTGTATAATGAGCCTATTGTTATATTCTGTGATAACTCAAGTGCTATTAAAATTTCTAAGAATTTGGTGCTACATTCAAAGACCAAGCATATATCTATAAAATTTAACTTTTTGAGAGAGAAGGTAAGTGAAAAGAAAGTCAGATTGGAGTATGTGCCTACTAAGGAGTAGATTGCAGATATCTTTACTAAGTCGTTTCCTAAGGATACTTTTGATTATCTCAGAGGGAAGTTAGGGGTGATTACCCCTCCTAATCAGAACTAAGGATGCATTGCATTGCATCAATCCATGCATTTCATGATCATATTCTGATCTGAATTGATGTTGTGGTGGTTGTTGCTCAAGGGGAGTAGTCAGATGTTCAGATGTTCAGAAGTTCAGATATGTGGTTCAGAGCTTGTATTGAAGAGATCTTTGTCATTGATGTCAAAAGGGGAGAAGATTAATGTGAAAAAAAAATAATGATTATCTGGGGAGAAGAGCCTTGTGGGGAGAAGAGTTGAGGAAAGAAAAGTCAAAACTTAAAAGGAGAGTAAGCGTAGTTGTGTTGATGGTATTTTTCACATCATGTGTTGCCATCAATGCCAAAGGGGGATATTGTTGGATGTTGTGGTTGTGTTGCTTATATGTGGTTGTCATTGATATCAACACTATTAGCATTGTTGCATTAGAAGCTATATATGTCGAGGATATTGAGAAAATTGTAATAAGAAGTGCTACAAGTTGTCAGTGGTGAAGTGAAGTTCTTTCTGTCAACGTGTTTAGTACGTTGTTGCTCTAAGGTTGTGGAATAAATGGTTTCTTTTTGAGTATGTCTAGTTTATCCACATTGAATTTCAGAGATCCGCATGAAGAGTTGATCGAGTTATGGTGATTTTCATTATGATAGTTTTTATGTCACTTTAGTTAGTGTTCTTGATTGAAGATTCTGTGATTTTGGTAAGTTTAGTTGTTTTCGATGCTTCTTTGGTGTTTCATGATGCTTGTGGATGTTTCTAGTTCATTATCTATCTTTGTGGCATGTCCACATTGATCATTGTGCCCGTGATCCAAGATTTTCTCTTGCGTGTTCATGTTTTTCATGTTCTTGGCCGACAAGGTGTTGAAGCGTGTCATGGATCTTCGAGGAGAAATTAATTGAAGAGTTTTGTGTTGGAGATGTTGTTTTCAGTCTTCACTATGTTATGGCTGACCTTGGTTGATTTGCATGAATAATATTTATTTGTTTTGGGCCGAATTTTTGTAATTATTTTATTATCTTTTTGTGGCCAACTTATAGCGATGTAATTTCTTGTTGTGAATATATAAGAGCGATTGTCTTATCATTTGAAGGCATGATTGTGGGTGTGAATGCAAAGTGTGTGAGTCCTATGTGCAAATAAATTTAAAATCATTCGAAGGAAGAGCAGAGAGTGAATAAGAGTGAAGAAGAGTAACGAAGTGTTCATGTGCTTAATCGAAATTGTAACCAGGCATTAGCAAATGCTATTTTCTTACTTCAAATATAGATGGTTTTAATCTGAATCTTTCTATAAGACAGTGCGTCTTCCTTGGGTAGTGAGCTTTGTTGTATTTGAGCAATGAGCTCTAGGCAGTGTGCCTGAATGCATGTGCATTTCCCATTTATATTTTCTTATACTTTTAACAGGGTATAATCTTGTGGATTGACCTCCACTGTGGTTTTCCCCCTAATAGGGTTTCCACGTAAAAAATCTTGGTGTTATGTGTGCTTCTGATGTGTTGTTCATTTATGCTTTCATGATTATTGATCAGATCTAAAAATAAGGTTAATAAGTTGAATAAGTTTGAGATTCAATGACAACTGATTCACCCCCCCTCTCAGTTGTCTTCCCTTGAGTTGCCAACAACACGGAAATTTAACCAACAATAGTGGAGGCAATGAAAATGAAAGAAAAAATGTGCAAGGGTTGTAAACTCTATGATGTAACTCCAAATTGGTAATGGTGTGGAATGATAAGTTATGAAATTCATTGTGCTATAGTAATAAACATTGATCTCTTAATCTGCAGAAGGCCCGAACCGACAGGAGGTCGTCAAACCAATACACATTTATCATGTTCTAGACCGAGCTCTGAGCAACGTTTCCACCTAGGTTACCCACACAGCTGGCTTTGTATCTTGTTGAGCAGATTTGAAGAATGCACAACGTAAGGGGGGGGGTTTATGAAGAGATCGAAGGAGGACCATGGTGCCACAACAATATAGCATCTGATCAATTAAAGTTCATTGGATTCCATGGGTTGATACCATGATGGTGGTCATTTTCTCCTCCTCTATGCCGCAGAGTCTTGAAGATGGGTTGGTGATGCACAGACCAAAATTATTTTGAGCCCAGGTCACGTCGTGGTTCACCTGTGAAGCAGAGAGGCTTCCTAAATTATCTCTTTGCAGAGGCTACCTTCTTTGATGCCGATGGAAAGCTATACACGGGCTCTCGCTCCCATGCTATCACACCGGCCCACCTCTCTACAAACTTGTTCAACACAGAATAACCCAAAATAAGGATTAATTGGGTGATGGGAATGGAGCAAGAATTTCAAAACCATGAAATATTTCTCAAGACAACTCAGAAATCTTGATCAGCAAGGAGACTTGTGGAGGAACATATTGTATAGGTTGACCATTCAACAATGGTGGAATATCAGTCTCAAAGTAATGATCAATGGCAGTGGTGGTGAGGGAGTGTCGTCTCGGGCCCGTTGGAACTTCACGTGCAGAATTCCACTCTCTAAGCATCGTCGTCACCGCGGCTTTCTCAACACAGCTTCCCACATGATCTCTCCTAATGGTTGTGGACATTGCAGAATTTGTAACCTTTGCGGCCGCCTACTAAATGGCATCTTTAACATGGCCACCTGCACTAGCACTTCCACTGGTGTTTATACTTGAAGGGTCTACAATTCCCACATCCGTATTTTAGAGGATGTTCTATTTCAACTCATCCCTCTATAGGCTTCCTCCCGTGATGACTCCACCAGTGCGGGTTTCGTGCACTCCTTAACCACCATTTGAAGTGGGCTCAAGGGTGTTTCCTTCACGTCCCTTATGAGCGGCACCCCACATGTTCCACTTACAAAGGTATTCAGGTGTATGGAACCCCAATGAACTATCCCTCCTGAATGATGCAGACAGGCTAGTGATCACGTAACCTCACGAAGGCTACCAAACCCTGACTTTACTAAGAATGGATCGATGCCTTAAATAGAGATGTGATCAACAATAAGCACACAGGCTTGGAATTCTGACCTCGTTAAGAAAAATGAAGGTTTCGATCAGATTAGTGCTCACTACAGACCTGGTAATTTTAAAATGATTGCATCCTACGCGGTTTGCAAAGGGAGATTATATGACAGGTTAGTAGCATCTACATGAGGTAATCCCATGTTGCCCCCATGGCCAAAAAGATTTACGGCATGCGACCTGAGTCATATCCAGAGTAAAAGGCCTAGGCCCCCGGGTAATGTGTTGGACCAACGATACAAAGCATGATTTTAACCTCATAAACGCAACGGGCAAGCGCAAAGCGGGAGAACACTCTATTATGTGATAGTATTTAAACTAAAATGCATGGGGGGATTGACATAACCACAGTAATTGCTTAGTGGGATAATAATTTTGAAATGAATGTTTCAATCATGTAGAATCCATCGTGAAACTTGTGAGAACTGGCTGGTAGTAATGTTAAAACGATGATTGGTCCAGCGATTGCGGATGCTCATAGCAATTCCAACTAATGATGTCACTCTTATATTATGTGAGCATTTGTCTCATTGGGTAATAAAGAATGCCTTCATTTCTCACAACACGGATCCTCTGTGAATGGGGGTCGCCGTCTTCTCCACTATATGCGGCGTTCACACCTCGATCACCCGCCACCTATTCCCTGCATCCATACAATTTGCGGAGCCCCCAGTAACCATGGGCATCCATCTACATCCTAGCCACAGTAGCCTTGCTATCGCATCCTCCCGCATCCCTCTACCCGCAATCATCCCAACAGACATCGAAAATGCAGGGTTCACTCATCTAGGCGCCTCGCCTCTTCAAAACCATTTCTCGGTTTAGATAAAGCTCACATATCTATCCCAAAACATTAGATCATGGAAGAAATTCTCATGTTATCAAGTACAATGGGAATTATGATGGGCACCTTGACTAGGCGGGCAAATAGAATTATTTATTCAACAGAGATTCTAGCCAAGGCAAACTAGTGATCCATGATGATTTAGAAGAATAGCTCTTAAGGTTTCTTGTCAATCAAATGAGGTCGGTATCGAAAGAAAAGGCTTCCTCTCACAATTTTACAAGGTCGCGACTTTCTTGCACCATGAGATAAACCCCAGATGTAGCTTCTCATTCAACTATTCATCACAGCGAAACCACTGGCCCTGTCATGATACAATATGAGTAATTAAGCATTTGCGAGATCTGGTATGCAGATTCTGCTACCTTTTCCACCTCGGGGATTGTCAACATCGCGACTGTTTCCCAGTGGAAACTTCATGATGGTCATCCACATCGTTCCTCCTATGGTAGTATCTTTGCTACAATATCCCCATTCTCCTTTCACAGTAGCATTGCAGTATTCGAAGCCTGCCCCATTTTCATTCTCAAAACGACAATTAGTGCCAAGTTGAAAATAATGGAAATCTTTACCATGTGGCAAGCGTGGCCCAACTTGCATGCGTAGAGGCTCCTGAAAGACGAATGTTGTCGACCCGAGTGGAAATTGATAAAGTTTGAGTGATTGGAAATGAACCCCAAAATATTGTGAATGATAGGAAGATGTGGTTAGCAAAAGAGAGGTTGTTTATTAAAAATTACACGTTGCATCACAAAGTAATCAGAAGTCGTTGTGGGAGATGGGGTTGGCATTATTCATAAAACGTCACCATCCTAATGATATGCACAGTGTATGGTGTTGGATGAGTATAAGATTGAGCCCATTGAAAGCGGAATTTGTTAAGGAAAAGTGACCATGGCGGACCCGCAGGGTCTTGAGGACATGGGAAAATCCAAATAAAAGTAGGATGATGAGGCGGGTATTCCATACCTCAAAATATTAGTAATCTGAGTTTATGGCACCATCACCACTCACCTTTCATTTCTAGCAATATGACTACTGGAATTATGATTAAGAAATCATTTAAAATGTACGCTACTTGGTTGTGCCTAAAAGGGGTTTCATATCATTATTTGCATAGGTATAATTCAATCTATTTTTTGATACAGGATTCATATCGTAGAATGGAAACCATCAAAAGGCATTGTCATTGCACTCATCTATGATATTATACCACTAAAAAAGTGTTTCCATGAAACCGCATTAAAAGAAGACTTGACTTAGATCTTGATCCAAAGAGGGGAGATCATGAAGAATGCAATGTAGATGAGGAATCTACATACTACCTACTAAAGTCTATGAAGGTGATGATTAATCAAAAACTACCTGCAAAGCCAGACTAAGTAGGCTGCTTTAACTTACAGATGATGAGCAATGGGGATCACCAGGACAATGTTTTCATAAACTAAGGATGGTATGTCGAAGAGGGGCTGGCAGACAAATGATTGCAGACCAAAAGAGATCAATGTTGAGAATGAAAATAGTCGCCCATTGATAGTCAGGAGGCAATAAGAAGTTGTTTCACTTTCCATTAAACAATCATGACCCACGAAGGGTTGTCTCATTGGATCAAGGACAGATAATTCATTTCACGAATGATACAAGTCTGCAAGCAAGATGTGCTTGATTGGATGAACAAATGTTGCTAATCCACTAAGCAAAAGGAAATCTTCAAATAGTTTCAGCCACAATAAAAGGGGCAATCAGCTAAATGACAAAATTGCTACAATAATAGGACACTACAGGACAAAATAAGAATGAGGACACAACTATATTTTATATTGCTAGATAATGGGGGGTAGGTGAAACCCTAACTTGTATCAAATCAAAGCCACACAATGCAAATTAATCCTAGCCATTCATTTGGGCTTTGGAAAACTATAAATAGGGGTCTCCCTTTCATTTGTAAATCATTGGAGAGCTGGTGTAAAGGAATTTTGCAGCAATAGAGAGCTACATTGCATGATTTATGGGTGCTTCTCTTGAGTTTGTTCATTATGCATGCATGGTTCTACTTGTTAGTTTCTTGACTGGAAGTGATAATGGTGTTTACTGTTATAGTATTTGATGAATTTCCAACTCATTCTTTTTTGTGGTTTTTTGATGATGAATCACTTTGTAAAGCTAGTTTGAGATTCTTTATTTCAATGTTGCAACTTAGTTCAATTGCATGTTCATGATGTGCATGTGCAATATGAAAATATGTAGTCCTTAGAAGATTGCACTATTTTTGTGTAGTTGTAGGCTTCTCTTGGTCAAGAAAAACCCAATTTAGGAAGTTTTTCTACTATAGCAGCCTCCATGATCACTGTTCATTCATAGCTTAGGCCTAGGAACTTCCTCTCTTCCCTTCCCTTTTGACTTTTATTTTCAATAGGTGCTTTAAATAAGGTTCATTGCACATTGTAAAGCCAAATATGAAGTTGAAATGGGAGTTCTAGATTGTTGTTTGAACCTACAGCAACTGAGCAACAATTTCTACATCCTAAGAACTGCATTTGTAGACCCAACTTCCCATGCTTTGTAACTCATCCGTAAGTTTTCCCTGTGATTACCAATAAATCACATGAAAAAAATAAGATATTCCAAGCACTATCAAGACCTGACACCTGAGTGACCTTGGGGTAATGTTCAACAACTTATTGTTGGAGATTTCCTTTCAAGATAGGTCATGTGCTTATGCATTGCATGTGTTAAGAAAGTGCATAGAAAACACATCAACATATTTGAAATGAGAAAGTGGAGGGAGAGTGGATGAATTAAATAATAAAATTATTTAATTCATGTGAAGAGCATCTTTGACCAGATTTTAAATTTGGTAAAATATAATGGAGGAATAAATAATCATTTTATATTATTTATTTATGGAGGAAGAGAAAATGAATATTTAATTTAAATGATTATTCAACGGTTTAAATTAAATATAGAAGCAAATGGAAAAAGGGAATTAAATAATTAAGTTAGATAAATTATTTAATAGAGGGAAAGTGGAGAGAGGGAGTTAAATAATTTAAATAATTATTTAACCAAGGAAGGACGAAAAGGATTAATCAAACACCTTAATTATTTAAATAATAATTTGTTGAATAAGACAATTGAGAGGGGGGGTGAATCGGTTGTCGCCAAATCAAACACCATAATCATTTACAAGAAAAAGTTCCTAATACTGCATAATTGATTAACCAATAAGTTCAAAAACTAAAAGTTATCACATCAACACAACAACACCAGATTTACATGGAAAACCCAATGAGGGAAAAACCACGGTGAGGATTAACTCACACTACATAGAATATCAAAACTGATTACAAAAAGGCTCACTGCTTGAGATAAGGCTCATTGCCTGAGATAAAGCTCACTTCCTACAATAAGGACTTGCTATCCAAACTCACTATCCATTGGGCTACAACCCAGAGATACAAAAGATGGCTCATTGCTAGAATAAAAAAGTTATGGCTTACTACCAAAAGTGAACTAATGAATTACACCTTTCTTGTGATGAATTCAGTTTCGGATGAAGCTCTATAAAAGGTAGTATTGTATATCAATAATCACTCAATAATTTTGTTCTGATCACACACTTATTATCTTTGTCTGCTTCACTTATTCTGATCTACTGCATTCGCTCTTTCACTTCCTTGGTAATACACACTTTTTATGTCTCTATATCCTTCTCACTCTCTTCTTCTTTTCTTTCTGGAGAGAGACACACACATATATATATATGTATATCTTACTTATCAATTAGGTCAGCCTTGTATAAGTTTAATGCATGGTTGCTAAGTCAGCCAAGATCTTTAAATATTTGAATCATAGCTTGTCTTCATGGTAGGAACCGGACCTCAAAACCAACACACTGGACCACATATAATGGTCATCTTCAATGGGAAATAACTTCCTGTAAATGATTCATACATACATTACTATGTTGACATCAATGACAACCTACTGGCATTAATGACAACCATTTGATGCAACCTTCAACTTCCAACAATCTCCCCCTTTTTCATTGATGGAAACACAAGATGTGAAAAGCCAACAAAAAAAACCTTTGTAAATATTTTGATGAGATGAAATGATTTTCATTCTTTTCACATGCTTCCTCTCCCCCTTTGACATCAATGGCAAAAAAAATTATATCTCCCCTTTACTTCAAAAGGATTTTACAAAAAGGTTATAAAAAATGGTTCTTTACCTCAATCCTTCTTCCCTTAGAAAATTTTCTTGTATTTTTATTTTAGTTCCATAAGACATGTCTTCCAAGAAACCACTGCCACCTTGGTGTTTAGAAAAATACTATTGTTCTTTGCTATTGAATTAATTGTTTCTAGAAGAGTATCTAGAATAGCAATATTCTATGCATTATTCTCAACATCCACCAGGAGACCAAAAAGTTGTTCC
The DNA here is from genome assembly GCA_007258455.2 of Sequoia sempervirens. Classification (NCBI taxonomy): domain Eukaryota; kingdom Viridiplantae; phylum Streptophyta; class Pinopsida; order Cupressales; family Cupressaceae; genus Sequoia; species Sequoia sempervirens. Next base: position 908,285,747 of record VDFB02281492.1, read on the forward strand.
AATCTTAACTCTTATATCTTTAACTTTCCAAAAGGTCTTCACTAAACCATCCCTCTATACCATAATGACTGCAAAATTAGATTGTAAGGAATTGATCCTTTTCTTTTGCATTGCATCCTTGTCATTAAGAACACCATATGTTTTTCCAATAAAATTCAGTTCATGTTCAATAGTATCGATTTTTGCTCTATAATTTCCAATAGCAGTAGGCCACCAGAGAAAATACATGTACACATTGTTTACACTCTTGATGCACATTTTCAATTCATTTATTCCCTCAGTCAATATATTCTATGCATTTCAGCATCTTTCTTCCATAGTCAATTGAATTTCATCTTTTTCTATTGTTTCACCAGGTGACTGTGTCCTTAGCTTGTCTTCAATGTGCTCAATTAATACTTCCAGTAAAATACTTTTCAATTCACTTAGATCAATATCATTATGAATTATGTAAATAGCCAAGGCATCTATAATCTCATCCTATTCATATGATGGTCGAGACAACCATACAAATCCAATCCTCTTCAGTCCACCAGATTGCACAAGAATTTTCAACACCTTTTCTTTAGTAAAGTCTTCTTCATCATTAGTTGATGCCAAATCAATTGCTTTTGTAATCACTTCTTTTTCTTCTTCCTTTTCCCAATGACCCTGACTCTTTATTTCTCAGCTCGTTCACTTCAAAAGGAAATGACTACTCAACTTTCCTTATTAACTTGTCGCTTTTAGGGTTTCATCATAAAGGATAATTTATTACTTGTTACATCATCATCTATACTTTAGTTTGTCAGTTCTTTCTTCTTCCAAAGCTGACAGCCATATTGTGAAATGCACTATAATAAAAAAAGGTCCGAAATTATTTTGTATTGCTTATTTTCTACTGAAATTTTCTTCATTGCCTTCAGAATGAAAATTCACATCACATATCCTTGTGTCATCGCATGACACCTCATATACCAGGGGTTTGATATATTTTTTTAATTGCTCCCCCTGAAGCCATTACATGGTTCAATTCACAGAATGGGTATCTGCACTGGATGCAGATACAAGATTATTTGATTTGTCCTTGTTCTTAGGTTCTTTCTTTCTCCAGATCTTTTCCATTTCTCTCATCACTTCTTCTAGATCTACCATATTCATAGGCTTGTTCTTTTTTTTCTGGATTCAGTTTCTTCCCAACTTTTCTCTTACAAAATTTTGAGATATGTCCTAGTTTGTTGCAAGAGTGGCACACAACATATCTTTGATCAAGAGAGTTTGTATTTTTCTTTGACCTACACTAATCAGCCTTGTGTCCAAAGACATTGCATATGTAACAGTAGCCTTGAAAGGGATGAATTCTTCTACCAGTATTAAACATGTTCATCATTATCTATCTTCTACATTCGGTAGATTTATGTCCAAACTTCTCACAGACATAGCATTGTCTAGCAAAGAATCCAACATTTTGACTTATTCTATTTTGGTTCCTCATACTTCTACATTCTATTACTTTATGTCCAAATTTATTCCATGAGTAACAAAATCCATTAAAAGATGGGCACCTTTTCTCATTAGGTTGTCAGATGGGAGTCCTTCCGACATTGATCCTTCAGTCCTTGCTTTGATAAGCACTTCCTTGAAATTTCCTTTGACTATTTTTTTTGTGAAACTTGGATTAGTCTTTGAACGTTTTGCTTCTTTGAGTCCTAGACAACCTTTATCCTTTGTAGGCTTTTGAGATGAAATTAATTCATCAAGCATCATCAAACTTATCTTAAATTTGTCTTCAAAACTTCTTTCCTTTTCTAGATTATATTTAAGGGTTACTACTTGTTCAAGCTTATCACATTTTTTTGTCTTTTGATTGATAATTTCTTTGCTTTGTTCAATTTTCAATTTCATATTCTCTTCCACTCTTTTTCTTTCTTCGAGTTCCATCCTTATATTTTCAGCAGTCTCCTTTGCTTCTTTTAGTTCCTGGTAAACTTCTTTATGTTTCAACTTAAATTTTCGGATCTGATTTCTCTGTTTTTGAGTGTATTCACCCGCTTGTTTGACATTTTATTTTAGATCTTCATTCTTAGGCTCTGAAGTTTTTGTTCTCAATTCTTCATCTAAGTTAGATCCCTTCATCATTCAGTTCAACCTGCCAAGATCTCCTTCAAGTTGTTAAACTTATTCCAAACAACCTCACTCTGATACCAATTGTTAAAAAAGACAACTGAGAGGGGGGGTGAATCAATTGTCACCAAATCAAACACCTTAATAATTTACCAAAACAAGTTCCTAATACTGCATAATTTATTAACCAATAAGTGTGAAAACTGAAAGTTATCACATGAACACAATAACACCAAATTTACATGGAAAACCCAATGAGGGAAAAACCACAGTGAGGATTAACTCACACTATAAAGAATATCAAAATTGAATACAAAAAGGCTCATTGCCTGAAATAAGGCTCATTTCCTAAGATAAGGCTCATTGCATACAATAAGGACTCACTTTCCATAGGGATACAACCTAGAGATACAAAAGATGGCTCACTGCCAAAATACGAAATTTATGGCTTAGTGCCAAAAGTGAACTAATGAATTACACCTTTCTTGTGCTAAATCCAATTTTGAATGAAGCTCTATAAAGGTAGTACTGTATATCAGTAATCACTCAATAATTCTATTCTGATCACACACTTATTGTCTTCACCTGCTTCGCTTATTCTAATTTGTTGCATTCATTCTTTCACTTCCTTGCTAATACACACTTTTTTTGTCTCTATATCCTTCTCGCTCACTTCTTCTTTTCTTTTCGAACACACACACACACACACACACATATATATATGCATGTATATATTACTTATCAATTAGGTCAGCCTTGTATAAGGTTAACACAATGTTGCTAAGTCAACCAAGATCTTTAAATATCCAAATCATAGCTTTTCTTCACGGTAGGAACCAGACCTCAAAACCAACACACTGGACCACATATAATGATCATCTTTGATGGGAAATAAATTCGTGTAAACAACTCATACATACAGTGTTGTGTTGACATCAATGACAACCTACTGAAATTAATGACAACCGTTTATGCAACCTTCAACTTCCAACATTAAAAAATAATTATTTAACTATAGACGAAAAATGAGAAGCAAATAATTAAATAAATGATAATTTATTTAATTATAGAGGGAAAGGGGTGTTAGTGACACAATTAAATAAATATTTAATCTATTTAATTGATCAAAGGAGAGCAAAGACCAAGAAAATGAATTAATTAAATAATTAACATTATTTAATTAATAGAGGAATGTGATCAAAGAAAATAATTAAATAATTAAAATTAATTAATTAATTAGGGGAGAAGACCAAGACAATGGAAAAAAGACACTCGCAGACCAAGACATTTTCATTGTCTACACATTCCAACACATAATCAAACTATCTAATAATTTTGTTCCTAGAATTGCTACAAATATTGATCCATTTTATCCAACCAATCATCATTGAGATGTATCCTTCTCTATCATTGTGTTGTTCTTATCATTAACAGCACAATCCTTGTGTTGTTTTTATCACCAACAATGTTATCACTATCATCAATCAATCAATCAAATTTAGCTTTGATAGTGAGAAGATCTCAAGAGGTCTTTGATATCCCTACACATTCATATCCCTTCATCATTCATCACCATCAAAATCATCACCCTAATAATTTTACCATTATCATTGACATCATCATCTTCCTTAAAAAAACCAACAAACATGTGTATAGCTATCCAAAAACATACATAACACCCTTAATCCCATCCATAATAAACCATCACCATCCATTTTGACGCTCAAGCAAAAAAAATTATGCATCATAAAAAAAATCAAGCTTTCATAACAAATCACAAGTTAATACAATTGCTAAATCAACTTTCTACCTACATACCTATTTGCTAATTATTGATTCATCATCACAATCCATGCCTTAATGGATGTATCCTTTCCATAATAGGAAAAAATAGATAACAAGAACACCCTCTTTGGCAAGAGATATGATTGTTGTTGATTTATTTTATTAGATGGTTGTTTCTTTTCAATTTATTTATTTGTTTCCTTCCAACTCTTTCTCAAAGCCACATTGATTTTTCAATATCTTGGTGTGTCTAAAGGAGCATAAAATGGGGCATGGTCATTGCTTTCATATGCTATCTATGGGACATTCGTGTAATACGACCAAGGTGGATACTTACTTTGTGTGTGTTAAGGTTACTTCTTGCATAAACAAACATCCTTTGCATATCAAGTCATTCATTCATTTTGTGCATTATAACTATCATGCTCTAAGTCTTACTCTCTCACATATCTTTTGGTATGAATGAGAAAAACCCTTTTGTTTACAAATTCAAATCCCATGCAACAAATGCAACTTCAGCCCAATTCCTCATACCTTGGTGCATAATATCAATTTTTATATAAAAATAAAGATTGTTCTTTAAAAAATTTAAGCATAACAAAAGAAAATAACCTTTCCATACCACATCCCTCATCTACCCTATTAACTACTTATATATTTCATTATTCAATATTTGATAAACAAAATTCATTCATTCTTCATTATCCTATATTCTATCTCATTTCTCCTTCCATACTATCTCATCTTCATCCTAGAATCTAAATTTTCACCCTACTCTTAATATCTTCCATTTTCATCATCTCGTACATCCTTATTCCTCAACTTCCCACCAACTAACCCAATTTTTTCACTTCTAATCCACTAAACCTGCCCTCTTTTCATATCATGAGCCCAACCATACTTTTTTCTGACCAATCTCTCAAGGGGGAAACCAACCTCCATTCCTTGGTCCATTGGGGCTCTCATTACCTACTTATAGATTTCACTATTAAATATTTGATCAAAAAAATCATTCATTCTTCATTATCTTACATTCTACCTCATTTTTCTTCCATACTAACTCATCTCCATCCCAAAACTGAAATATCCAACCTACACCTTAATCTCGTACATTATCTTCATCCTATCACCCATTTCTCCCTATTTTTCTATCATCCAACTCCTTTAAAATTTTCATCATTGATCTACACAACCCATCCTATTTTTCCTATCATGAGATTGATTGGAATATTATTTTCCTAGCCAATGCCTCAAGGGGGAAACCAACCTCCATCCCTTGACCCACTAGGGCATGTTATGAAAAAAAAAATATACTATCAATATGTATTTGAAACAATGTAATGAACACATTGTCTCAAATAGGAGAAAAATGTAGGCACCTAAAAAATGACTAATACATTCTAACTCATCACCTTATCACTTTTCAAAAAATTCCTTTGTCAATATTAATTAAATAATTTTAGATATTTAATTAAGCTAGCACCATTCACATCAATTTCTCCCACCAAATTAATTAAATAATATTTAATTATTTAATTGATTCATCAAATTTCCTCATCAACATTAATTAAATAATTATTTAATTATTTAATTAATTTATCAAAATTTAATCTCCATAATAATTAAATATTTTTTTTATTATTTAATTGATTTATCAAATTATCTTCACATTAATTAAATGATTTTTAATATTTAATTCATCCATTAATTTTCATCTCCATATTAATTAAATATTTTTAATTATTGAATTAATTTATGCATTAGCCACCACTTGTAGCGGATTTGGTTGGGGCTTGGGGTTTGCATCCCTCAAGGTCATAGGTTTGACTCCGCTTTGTAGTGGGAAAGGCAAGGGTCGGTAATATTATGCCAATTCTTGCTCCGTTGACCTAGGGTATAGGAATGGACTTTACCACTAACCTCCTTGAGGTTAGGTTTTTTAATGGAATCATTTGTTAAAGAAAAGTCCTTGAAGGCTGAGTTGGATGAAATCCTTTGTAGGGAAGAGGTTTATTGGCATAAAAAATCAAGGTAATTACAGTTGAAAGATGGGGACAAGAATACCAAGTTCTTCCACATGTCAACAAAGGTTCGATGCCAAATAAATAGTATTTTTTTCCATTCAGGGGGAGGGTGGGGTTACCTTATCCTCTCCTAAGGAAATTGAAGAAGAGGCTATTATATCTTTTAAGGGATTGTTTGACCCATCTCACTCTATATCAAATTTTGACCCTACTAGTTTGGATTGTATTTCAAAGTTGATTTCAGATGAGCATAACAGATTACTCGTGAGTGAATTCACTCTTGAAGAAGTTAGGAAGGTAGTCTTCTCAGTGGCATCAAAAAAGGCTCCCAGTCCTGATGGATATACTACACTCTTTTTTCAAAAATGCTAGGATTTTGTGGGTAAGGATGTCTTTCTCACCCTAGAAGAATCTAGGAAACATGGTAACATCCTAAAGGAAATGAATAATACATTCGTAGAATTGATTCTGAAGAAACCATTCCCTATTTCCTTTGTGGATTTTAGACCTATTTTTCTTTGTAGCACATTGTACAAAATATTTGATAAAGCGATTTCCATCAAACTTTCCACATTGATCCCTCTAATTATTTCAGATGAACAAGGGGCTTTGTTCCTTGCAGAGAAACTATAGATGGTGAAATCTTAGCCCATGAAATTATTCATTCCCTCATGGAGGAAAAATGCTCATGGTCATTCTAAAACTTGATATGATGAAAGCGTACGGCAGGGTAAACTGGCAATTTTTTATGAAAGTGTTATCTAATTTTGGTTTTTTTCAGAAATGGTATAAGTGGGTTTTCTCTTATATCTCTAGGGAAAGCTTTTTTGTATTGGTCAATGGCTCTCCCTGAGGTCACTTTAATGCCAATCAAGGGGTGAGACAGGGGGACCCTCTCTCCCCTTTTTTTTCATTTTAATGGTTGAAGGTCTTAGCTGTTCCATTCGAGCGACTAATAGTAAAAATCTTTGGAGGGGAATAAGGTTAAAAAATGTGTCTTGGTCAATCACTCACTCCTTATTTGTAGATGACACATTTTTGTTTGGGTAGGCTATTCTCTCAGAGCAAAAAGCTATGCAAAGCATCTTATCTTTATATTCAAAATATTTTGGTCAACTTGTTAACAGGGAGAAATCAAAAATCTTCTTCTTAAATGTGAACCCTTTGGTGAAAGGAAGGATTTTAAGATTGTGGGGATTTAAACAAGACGTCCTTCCTTATAGGTATTTTGGAATCCCCTTTTTCTCAGGTAAAGAAAAGCATGATTATTGGGACAAGATCATTTCATCATTCTCAAACAGAATAATGACTAGGAAATCTAAATGGTTGTCATTGGCAGGGAAATTGGTTATGATAAAATCAGTTTTGTAGTCTCTACCAATTTATTTAATGTTTGTCTTGAAAATATCCAAGGGAAAATCTAAGGATTTGCAAAAGGTCTTCAAGGAGTTCTTGTGGGCTGAGAATGTGAATCAGAAAAAAAAAGAAAAAAAAGAAGAAAAAAAAGTGACCTTTGGTTGCTTGGGAGAAGGTATGTCTTCCCAAGGATTTGGGAGGAGTTGGGCTGAGAGATATGATTCTCCAAAATAGGGCTCTGGGAGCTAAAATTTTGGGGAAAATTTGTAAGGATCCTGACGCCAAATGGTGTTAAATCATGAGGCATAAATATCTTGACTATTGGAACATAGAACAAATTTTTACTCTCAAAAATCCTCCTCAAGGCTCTAAGCTTTGGAATTCTATTATGTCATGTAGGTCTATTATTTTGCCACATTTGTCTTGGGTCATCCATAATGGGAGGAAAGCTTTTTTCTAGGATGACACTTGGAATGGTCAATATCCTCTTCATTTAGATGGTAGGTGGAATGGTATTGTAGTGTTTTTGAAAAACATTGGGGGTTGCAAGGTTTGTGACTATTTAGTAGTTGATTCTTCTTTATCTCCTCCTTCAGTCAAGTGGAGGGAGTTTGATTTTCTGCCTTTTCCAAAAGCTTGGTTGGATTTTCTTAGTAAGGAGCTAGCTTCTAGGATAATTTTGTACTCTAATGGGGATGATGAAATCATTTGGACTAAATCTCCCTCAGGTTCCTATAGCATGAAAGCAAGGTACAAATCTTTTGTTAAAGTTGATAAGTCACTTCTTTGGACGACCAAACTCTATTGGGGCCATGATGTGCTCTCCAAGGTATGTACTTTTTCTTGGTTGGCACTGAAAGATAGAATTTTGGCTGGTATGAGATTGGATCGTCTTGGGATCACCCCCTTTTTCCTTGTGTTCTTTGTGGCAAGGCTCTAGAATCAACTGATCATCTTTTTTTCTCATGTGATTTTTCCTCCACTTGTTAGTATTGGCTTATGGGTAGATCAGGTTGGTGTAGCCCCCTTCATTTCTCTCTCTTATGAAAATTTTAGGCATAGCCTACATTGTTCAAAAACTCTTACTTTTCTTGTATCTAGAACCTCATCCCTTCAATCCTCATATGGAACATTTGGCTCAAACGCAATAACAAAATCTTTAGAAAGAAAGCTACATATATTTCTTGGGTCTCATAGAAAGTTGAAGCCTCCATATCAAAATATATAAGGTCTTTTGTACTAAGGAACTTGCATATATTGAGCTCATTTACTTCTTGGGATGTCTAGGTGCTTAAATCCTAGCCTCTATTAAATCCTCCTCTGGCTTGTGGGTCAATACAAAATGTTAAACTAGTTGTCAATAGAAAATTGATCAGGTGGTCCCCCCTCCTGTAGATTGGTTTTAATTGAACTTTGATGGGGCCTCTTAGGGTAACCCCAGGATATCTAGTGCAGGCATGATTTTGAAAAATCATAAAGGTGAAGTGGTTAAGGTAGCTTGTTAATTGTTAAATAGTGGTACAAACAATGTGGCCGAGTTTAATGCCTTAATACTTGGGCTTGAGTTGGCTTTATCAAATAACATTACTAAGCTTATCATTGAAGGTGATTCCTAGATTGTTATAAGGGATCTCTCTAGTAAGGATCTTCATGCCTAGAATTTGAAGTAGGATTTCTTGGTCTTCCAGGTTCAACATTGATACAAAGAAGCAAACGTGGCAACAGATAATTTGCTTAATAAGGCCATTGACAATTCTCTTCCCTTTACTATTTTTTCTCATGATGATATCAAAAATATTCTAGACTAATGGTCTTGGTTTTTGTGGAAAATTTTTTAGCCTTGTTGGCTTATGTACCTAGGGTAGAGCCAATCTTAATGCACTTTTAGAACCATCTTGTTGAGGTGATCGTTGCTCCTTTTTTAGATGAATGTGGAGATTTTATTGTCCTTGCGGTTTTCAGTGTTTCAACTAGATGGTCCCCTTGACATCTTAGCATGGTTATTGGACGGTCTTCTCGATGTCCCAGTTGGGGTGGAGATGATCTACTTAACATCTTTGCTCTCTTTTCTTGTGGTAGCGATGGTCTCATGGCCCTACCGCATGAATTAGCTTCTTTGTTTGTGCCCAACCTCATGGACATCTTTTGTTGTAATAAGATAGTAAAATTTATAGCAAGTAGCTTCCTTCTACCTCATTTTTTTTATGCATTTGCTAGAAGTTGGATTGGTGAATTACGACCTTCAGGCGAGGTCAAACTTGGTTGGTGTTCTTTGCAGAGAGGCGCTCCTCTCTTCCTTAGTTCTTCATTCTCTTTTGGGTGATATGTTTCATGATCTTTTGGCCTCTTGCTCTAGTGGGTAAAAGTACAAAGTTGTGTCACACTTTCGGCCAACTTATCAGCACAACTGAATTTAAGTATTTCTAATTAAAAATCAATTTTGGTCAAACATATGATCTAGTAAAATTCATTCTAGTTAAGTTAGATAATTCCACAACTTTTTCAACTAAAATTGTTGGCTAAAAATATATGAAGCACCACTTTGAGGCCAATTTACCAAAAAAAAAAATTATTTGAAAAACTTGATGTTTCAATAACTCCTACTCATGTAAATAACATTTTTTTAAAAATATAAAAATACCCTTTTGTAGATCCATAAGTATAGTTTTCAAAAATATATTTATTTTAATAGTTTAATTATTATTTTTATTTTTATTTATTTTTTATTAAAAGTAAGTTATCAACACAAAATATTAGGTTGATTACCATGCTAAGGAAAAATACTAAAACTTATTAAAAAATTTGAAAAAAATATGATGCACTAGATAAAAGAATCTATATCACGATGGTATAATTTTTTTTCTATTTTAGATAAATATTTAATATGAAAGTTGACGTCAAATAGAAATAACTATTTTTTAATACACGCACATTTTAGTATTTATTTAAAAATATATATTTATCAAAATTGGAAAAAATATATCCATGCACTAAAGTTTCAAGTTATAAATACACACAAAAAATTTGAAAGAAAAAAAAAATTACTATAAAAAGTTTGACGTCTCATGTAACTTCATTTTTTATCATTTTATCAACAACTAAATTCTAGTGTTAATTTATTAAAAACTAGTTTTTAATTATTATTTTTAAAATACAAACATAAAATATACTTAAAAATACAAATTTTACTAGCTTACATCATTTCAAATTTCAAAACACATATGTCACTTTTTAGTGATTTAATTTTAAAAGTTGGATCAGTGTTGGTCGTGTTATGCCTTGCACAACCACCCCATTTTGTTTTTGGTCAAAATGGGTCCCCCTTGTGTTTTGTTTGTCCTTGGTATTTTTTTTGTTTGGGTCTTAGGAGTTGTTATTTTTCCTCCTAAGTACTTGTTCCTTTTGTCTGGTAGAAGCGAAGCCGGGATGGAAACTGGACTAAGAACTTTTGAAGGTTCCAAGTCCGGGTTCGGTTCCAATCTCAGCCCTGTCGTTGCCTTGTTGGTTTTCTTTGTCTTTTTGCTTTTCCATGTGCTCTTGGGTTTGTTTATCCCTTGAGTTGTCCTTGGTTTGCTTTTTTTTTTTTTCCCTCTGGCAAAACCGGAACCGAAAATGGAACCCAACTTGGAACTTTGTAAAAGTTATGGATCTTGTTTTTGTCTCGCTCCCGCTCGTTTGCTTTGTTTTTTTGTCCTCATTTGGTGTCTTGTCCGGGTCCAGTTTTCGCCTCAATCCCACTTGTTTTCATTTTCTTTTGTCATTGTCCTTATGTTGGTGTTTGTTCCTTTGTGGGGAGAAAAATCAAAATCGAAACTCAATTCAAAACTTTGTAAAAGTTCCAAGTTTGGTTTTGGTTCTGAATGCGCCCCCATTTCCCTTTGTTGTCTTTTCCCTTTTGCGGGACCGGAACCGGATTCACAATTAGATAAGAGACATGGTTAAAGTCTCATCTTTTGTTCTGACTTTGCTTCCACGTCTGCCCTGCCTTCGATTTCCACATTGGTTGTATACTCATTTACGTTTTTGGTTCCGCGCTCGACCAACCGCATTTATTGCATTAATTCAACCTCCTCACACATGCAAAATGATTTTAAAACCTTAATCAAGGTTAATTGGCTCATTATGTTTATTTCCTAAGTTTTTTTAGCGAACAAGAGCATAACTTTGAGAGGAGCACAATTTGATTGCAGATGTGCATTGGTGAGCAGATTCTTGTCAAAGTTTCAACCTTTCTTGGTGGTGTTTTGAGGTATGGTCATTTTCTCGTTCCATTAGTGTTTTCCTTTTCTATCATTTGTTGTGTTCTTTGCGCATTCACATTCGCGAGAATTTCTCTCATGGATCTTTGTGTTTTTTCGTGTGTGTTTCGCTTGTTGCTTCTGGTTTGGTTTTGTTTTCCTCTCATTTTCTGTTTTTCCTTTTTTAGATTTTTCCATTTGTTTTGTCATTTTGTTGTCACTTTCATGGCGTGTCTATTCTACCATGCCCTATTTTTAACTAGGGTTTCATTTTGAGGGGTCTTATGTGCTTTAAAGTGTTCAAATTTGTTTGACAATCCTTCTAATCATATCACCGTGTTGATTTGGTAGCTTTGACGTTTGGGTTTTGATTCCCTAATTTCTGTAAGTTGATGTATCGTGTGAACTAGGGTCTGTGCATTTGACCTTTACAATATCATGTTCCTTATTAAGGGTGAGTTTAAGCCTCTTATTTAAAGTTTCCTTATGGTTTCATGTGACCCAAGTCTTAAGCTAATGTGACTGCGTCTTCAAAGTTGCTTCTTTTGAATGGTAAACTGGTGGAAGTGGATCCAGAAACAAACTCATCCCATAAGTGTTTTGCATGAGTTAATTCCCAAAATGATCTCGCTTCTGATGAATGTTGGCTCCGGTCTTCACCCTTGTTCTTTGGTGGAAGCAAAACCAGAGTGAGAAATGAACTTGGAACTATCGGTTGGTTCCGGGTTTGGTTTCCATTCCGATCCCAGTTTTGGTCTTGTTCTGATTTCAATCCCGATCCTACCTATGTTAAAAGGCTTTCTGTTCTTGGTTCTTTCCTGACTCTGCTTCCAGTGGATATAAAATTTGACTAAGTATGGAGAGTTATCCTGAAGGAATAGAGAATGGTATGAGAGGTAATGTATGATGTAATGATTTTCATGCCTTTGTTGATCTAATCCAAGGTTGTATTGTAGAGATAGACCATGTTAGGAGCATCGAAGGAAGCTTCTCAAAAAAGCCAAGTTGCAAAAAGTTCAAGTCAAAGAACCAAGCCTAAAAAGATAAAAGTGGAACAACTCCCGTACACCTTAAGATACAAACATAAGAGTCCAATTCTTACAGCTAGTAAGGAAGATTTAGATTGGGCGAAAATCATAGATAAAAACTTAGTCCTATTTAATTATGAGGAGTTTCTTGAAGAAACATTCATGGAGGATGCAACAGGGAGAACAGAGAGAATTGTTTAGTCCGGGTTGGCACATGTTGCCTTTTTTCCTCTATCAGTCTAATGTCCAAAACTCATACTTACTATAGCTGGGACTTACAATCTGACAACCAGACAATGTGTAGACTTGTAGGGGAATATCATCATTGATCTTACTCCACAAATGTTGAAAAGAAGCCAACAGGACTCACATGAACAAAAAGTGGATGAGAGTTGAAAAGAAATCCCTGACCAAGCTTCCTGATCAGCCAAAGAGATCAGATTTCAGCAAGGAGATTGGTGACATAATCATGATGCTTTCCAGAGTGTTCAGAAAGAGAGATTCTTCAAAATTCAAGGAATGGATGTTTCTATTCATTCAAATCATTTTGGATGGAAGGAAGCAGTTTGATTGGCCAATGATTTTGTCAAAGAGCCTACATAATCAAATACTTAGAGTGAGGGAGACAAAGAGTTTCTTTATGACTTCCTATGTGATATATGTAGTTGCAAGGAGGGGCCTTTTCCCTAGTTTGAATGCAATTGGAGTATTGGGAGAAGCCCTTGGACAGAAGAAGGTGTGGGATCACTATGATCAGCTAACTTTGCAAACTTTTGAGTTGTATTATAGAACAGTTAATGATGCATTTTTGTATGTCATCATTAATCAGTTAACAGGAGATGTAGGGTATAGGCTAAGCATGGATGCCATGGAATTCATTACAGAATGGGGACATTGGTACATCCAATACCCCAAGTTCACCTACTTCAGGCTGGCTAGTTTCGATGGCTATCCTCATTTACTACCCAGATGCTGCAGTAATAGAATTGTTCTCATGGAATTCATCTATCAAGCTATAGGGGTCAATATCAAATTTTCTAATAAACATAAGCCTGGTTGTCATAAGTTTTCCATGAATTTAGGAGAGTATAGTTGTGCACACAATGTGGCAGCAAAGGTAATTTGTGATGAATTGATCTATTTGAAATTGGGCTTATATACATCCAGGAAGCATTTTGATCCCAAGCACAAGATGCAAGGTTTTCTCCCTACAGTTTTTGACAAGCATTTCAATTTGTTGGAAGATTTTTGGATGGACTTACAGGATGAGTATGATTTAAGAAGGATAAATTATGAAAGGTTTCCCATCCCATTAATGATCGAGTATGGAGTGAAGGAAGATATTCCTGACACATTATCAGATGATGGTGTAACCTTGGATCCCCAGTATGATGCTGACAATGTAGGTACCAAAGACTTAGATCCAGTGAATTGGGATGAAGAGGAGTCTGTTGACATTAAGCAAATTGCAAGGACAATCCTAGATAGAAGTATCCAGTGGGTGGTTCTAAGGATTAAGGAGCCAAAGGCTCAAATTTCTAAAAAGAGAAAAGCTACAGGTACCACACAAGGGTATAGAATAACAAAAAGAAGGAAAACTCCTAAGGAGCCATTGGAGTTTTTCCCTCCCAATTATGGAGAGGAGCTTAATCCAGCAATACCAGCTCAATATATCCCTAAAGCACAAGGAGAAGAAACTACTATTGCAGATGAAGGAACTTCATCTCAACCGCTCCTTCCAGAAGAATCCACTAAAGAGATGCCCACTGGAACCCTTCATAAGGAGGCTAAATCTTTAAAAGGGAAGGAGCATGAGGTTGAGGTCCATGATATCAATTCTGATTCAAAGGCTACACAATCAGATGATGAGCCTCCCAAAGCTTTGTCTACAGAGAATTTTGGAAGTGTTGAGGAAGAGTATGTTCTGATAGAGGAGGATCAATGGAAGTTGTTTGAGGATTCCAAGAGAGAAGCAAATGCCAAGGCACAAGCTGAGGCACTTGCAAAACAAAAAGAAATTTTTGTCAAGGCACAAGCTAATGCATTGGTTAAACAACAAGAATCTGAAGCTAGAGCTAAAGAAGAGGAGTTAGCAAGGAAACAAAAGGAAAAGGTGGATTTTCTACAGCAGCAAAAGGAACAAGAATTGAGGACTAAAGAAGAAAGGGACACGTTAGCTATGTTGCAGAAAATTCATGAGCTTGAAGAAGAAAAGGCTCAACAAAGAAGAGAGAAAGAAGCTCTTGAGGCCAAGTTCAAAGCTATTAAGGAAGCTCAGAGAAAGAAGGATGAGGAGCAACTCTTGCTTAAGTAGTTAGAGGTAGAACACTTGCTAAACATGAGCAAGAATCTAAGAAAGCATGGGATAGGGTCAAACAATTGGAGAAGCAGAGAGAAGATATATTGAAAGAGAGAGAGGATCTATTAGAACAAAGAAGAGTAGAGGAAGAAAGGGAGAAGGCTAAAATTGAAAGGTTTTCAAAAGAAGTTGCAGAAAGGGAGCAACAACAAGCACAAGAGATTGATTCTCAACCTAAGACCACCATTCTACAACATCTTTCCTCTGCCACTTCTACTTCTTCCACACAAATGATAACTCCTCCAGCTGTGTTGGTTGAATATTTTGTATACCTTGAGGATATGCAAAATGGTGGTTTCAGCCACAGTGTGTGAGCATGATACTCTCCTAATTTAGGGAAGGCTCCCCCTTTACTACTAACTTAACTTAAACAAATATGGGTGGAACAACAACCTTTCCTCTTTTTTCAGGAAAGATTATATTCTTTTATCCTCACAGAAAAGTAACAATAATCTTTAAGTAAACTATTACAACAACTTGACATGAAATTGAGAGAGAGGAAATGAAGTTTCCTAAAAGCACAAAGACTTCTGTCACCTCCTCCGGGACGGGAAAACAAATTGAAAGCACAAAGTCTTTGACAGCTTAATCTCCTATCAAACTTTTTAGATGATTTTATGGGAACCAAGTACAGTATGTAGCAGCTCAAAATCTAACTACATGATGCACTTTTAATGCATAAACATAGAAAATAAAAGCGACACAAAGTTTGCAAGTTACCCCCTTTGCTTGAGCATTCTAAAATAGATTCAAACGTGACAAACAACTCAAAGTCTGCAGTATCAAATATGAAAACCAATCTAAAACTCCAAACGCAATAAGCAACTCAAAGTCTGCAAAATTGAGCTTGAATCCCTCTTGTATAACACTACAAAACTCACAATCAATATGCAAAAAATGTCGTCACATAAAACCTTGAATCAACACAAAGTTTGAAAGAAATTTTCCTCTTTTAATTGATTGTAATATGATTTACAATTAAGCTCAAAGTCTTAAATTGCACATACAAACTAGTAGAGTTTTGTTGCATTGCCAAAAGATAAATATTACAATAGACCCCCTCAAGTATTTATAGGAGAGAAGCCTTGAGAAAAAGGTGGGAGGATCCCAACTAACTTGAGAAGTTCTCTCAACCACTAACTAACTGTAGTTGACTTATTCAACATTACAAGTCCTATTGTTATTTGACTTGTAATATTATTACATGCAATTACAAGTTACAACTTTGCAAGTGATATGATCCCATGCAATTACATTTTTCCATTTTACATGTAATTTGTCAAAACTAAATTACAAATACATAATTGAAACTATTCTAAGTGTCTGAAGACATGACTCAAACTTCATCATCCTTTATTGGATCTTCATGTTGTTGTTTGGAAAATATTCTTCCATCTTTGTCTTGAAAGCATTTTATGCTCAATCATGTTACTTATTCAACTTCATGTCTGGCTTCGTCATGTTGTTGTTCTTTATTTATATCATTCTCCAACCTTGGAATTTGTTTGAAAAATAAGGCCCATGCCTTATATTATCAATTTGGTAGGTCATGTGTGCAAGCAAGACTAACGAGAATGAGACAAAGGGGCTGCAAAAATGAGGCCAAAGCTCAATTTCGGGTTTTGGAAGGCTGACTGCAAGTAAAGTGTGTAATCGAGATTTTTGGAACATATTGCAAGTAACTGAGTGCAAGGAAAAAGGTAGGAAAAATGAGAGGTCATTGCAATTTTATTTTTGAAACTTCTACTTGCAGTCTTGACCAAAACTTCCTACTTGCAGTTGGTTGATAAAATCCCGACTTGCAGCCAAGGGTGTCATTTTTCTTTCTTTCTTTTGTAGAAAATGGTAATGAGATCATGGAGAAACGTGAATGTGAACATGAAATGAAATGGAAGTAGGAAAATGAAAGAGATAGAAAGACGTTTTTATGAATGAAGGGAGAATGAATAATGATGGTGTATGCAAGAGAAATGAATGAAGGGTGTATAAAGTGGAAAAACGCATTTTCGGCCATACACATTTTTAAAAAAATATGTAATCTCAATCTCCATAGAAAGGAAACCCAGGAACAAAAGATTTAAAGCAACAAAAATAGAAAAATAAAAAGAAACAAAGAACATACCTGCAACAAGCGTTTACAAGCCAAAATAAAGAAGAAAAACCCTAGGCGCCATATACAAACTCAAATCTGTAAAAATGTGGCAATGGTAGAGCAAAAATGAGGGATTTAATAAAGTTGCAGACCTTTCCAAGTGTTCTTCATGCCAAAAATCTCTCCAATCAGGTTTTTATAAGCACTTTGCAAGTGACATAAGTCAAAATCGGGCTTTTTAGAGCTCATTGCAAGTGAACTTTTAAAAATAAAGAGAAATAGGAACTTTTGGAGCTCATAACAAGTTCACTTTTAAAAAATAAAGAGAAATAGGAACTTTTGGAGCTCATAACAAGTTCACTTTTAAAAATAAAAAGAAATAGGAACTTTTGGAGCTCATAACAAGTTCACTTTTAAAAATAAAAATAAATAGGAACTTTTGGAGCTCATAAGTTCACTTTTTAAAATAAAGAGAAATAGGAGCTTTTGGAGCTCATAATAAGTTCGCTTTTTAAAATAAAGAGAAATAGGAACTCTTGGAGCTCATAACAAGTTCACTTTTTAAAATAAAGAGAAATAGGAACTTTTGGAGCTCATAACAAGTCACTTAAGTGAAATCAGACTTCTTATAACATGTTGCAAGTAACTTTTTAAAAAGTAACTTGTAAAGTGAGTTAAAAGTTCCTACACATGTAAGTTACACAAAAAGTTCCTATAACTTGTAATTAAAACAAAAAGTTCCTATTACTGACTTAAAATGAAGTTTTTAAAAATATTATCACTTTCCATAGAGGTAAAAAGTTCCTATTACTAACTTGTAATAAGAAACCAAAACCCCTACTTGCAATGATGCCCCAAAAACCCGAAATTGACCAAAAACACACCAAAAATGACTCAGAATTTCACCAAAACGGACGAGAGTGAGTGAAAAATGTTAGCCAAAAGGAATATAGACCCAAAACTTAAAATTCACGACCTCTATACCTCGTAATACGTTCCTTGAGGCCTAAAAATGTCAAAATTTTGATGGGTTATCTTTGATTTTTGTATGTCAAAAATCAGGGACAACAAGCTGCTCCAACATGGTTGAAACTAGACCTTGAAAGGAAACAAGTAGTCCAACCTCAACCCTTGAATTGGGAGGACATGATGAGAGAAACAGAAAAAGAAAGGCCTAAGGAAAATGCCAGGATCCTCCATTCTACAAAGCTAATAGATACAGGTGAACTCATAGCTGAATGCGCAATCCCTATGGTGGACAAGAACAGACAAGATATGCAATTGATTGATTACTAGTTGGGTACTGTTAATTTGGGGAGACCCACAAGGAATCAACAAATGAACCTTATTGACATTGTGGCATCCTCCACCAAATCTAGGATGATCAAGGATAAACAAAGGAAGGATGAACTTAAAGCCAAATTGGATCAGTTGCACAAGTTCTTGAAGGATGTATCCACTCTTGTTTCTCAACAAGTTGTTGCTCCAGAGACCCCAGTCCTATTAGGCAAGAAAGAAGCTGATGATTTGGTACAAATGAGAAGTAAAGTTGGAATGCTTGATAGATGGATTGATCAGCTTAACCAAGAGGTGCATGAGCTACTTGTTGATAGTTATAGGGCACATGAGGGTGCATTGGAGTTGGTTGAGGATATGAACTCACATGTTGAAGTCTTGGGGAAACAAGAAGATGAGTACAAAGAGCATACTAAGAAGCTGAAAGACATTAACAAATTACCAAAGCAAACTCTCTTGGAATAGTCTATCCTCGATGAGGATAATGTGGACTTCCTTGAAAAGAAAAACAGCATTATCAAGTTCAAATCCACATTCATTTATCAAAATAGAAATGAATTTCAAGACGCTAGTAAAGATCTGAATGAGAAGATTGATGAATTGGAGGCAGTGATTGCCATTTTGGTTAATATAAATATCCTTGTGAAGGAAGGTCTTCCTCTTGAAAAATTAAAGGAGAAGTGGAATAATAGGTTTGAGGAAGTGATACAAAAAGAAGAGGATGGTGATGAGTTGTTGCTTGATAGACTCATGGATATCAAGGATGAAGTGAAGGCTGCTAGGAGGGAATTGATTAAATTGAAAGATATGCAAGAGTTTTCCTCCACAGAATTAAAAAGAATTAAATTTGAAGATGATTGGGTAGATGGACCTGATGTAGTCATACTCCCACAAGTGTTCACTAGCTATGATGAATACCTCCTTGAGCAAAGTACACAGGAATGAGGTGGCAATGGAATATTTTGTTCTTGATGGATAGTTCTCTCTTTTTCTCCCCTACTTTGTAGGATCTTGACATGAGTTTAACTAGAGATTTCTCAGCAGTTCTACCTTCCCTTTGGTGTGTCCATATTTTGGCAATAGATTCATCAACAATTAAACTAAAGATCAGCCAGCATAGTCACTTCATGTAGTTACAGTTCCTTAATTGGTGGATCTCAATTGTTGATTGAGAGGAATTAATGCAAGGCTTGCCTTTGTGTAATTTTGGGCTCCATTTTGTAAAGGTCGGTTGATTGAAGAAGGATTAGCCACCTGATGAGATAGCAGATAGTGTTGTCATAGTTTTAGGATTTTTTAAGTTTTCAAGCAAGATACTTTGAGAAACTCTTTTTACAACTTTTATGCAAGGATACTTAGATACTTTTACAATTTTTATACAGTTTCATGTTATTATCAAGTTTGATTCTCAATGGTAATATTAATGAATCATAATCATTTGTATGCCAGTGAATGTTGTGCATAATTGTTTCTTATTTGATGCAAATTAATAGAAGAATCCAGATCTGAGACGATTTCATTGAGTTATCTATGAATGGAATTCATTTATATCTATTGATCTATTAATTTTAGCAATGATTTGGTGATGTGTTTTGATTTCAGAATAAAGTTTTGATGAATGGTTATGGTTACTGAATTTTGCACTATGAATGTATGTAATAGTATAGGTCAATCTATGGATCGCATCATTTTAAAGTTTTGGTTACTTGAGAAAACACCCATTGTTAAGATACATGTCTAGATGTGAAGAAATTTATATTCATGTTTTGTTGTTCTAAAGTCATGTTCTATCTTTTTTTGTTTATTTACACCCCCCCAACGTAGATTAGTTCACATGATGCAGTTCGTAATCCTTTCTACCAGCAAGCCCCTTGAATATTACAGTTGCATTGGCCACTGAGTAACATCAACATAGTTGAGAACAAACTACATAGACCTTGGAAGATAGGTGGTTTTAGATCAGTTATCTTTTTCAGGAGAAATTAGATAGAAATATTCTATTTAATGTTGTTGTGTTATTTTGACCATCAATAGGTTGTTTCCTTTATAAAGTGTGACACAACTTTGTGCTTTTACCCTGGTATGTTGATGTCACACCTCGATGCTTTAAGCTCGTCGTTGGGTTTTTGTTTTGTGGTTAAATTAAAGAATATTTTTAAGGCTATGCAATTCCTATATATACATGCTCTGGAAGATCTCATGTATGCTTCATATTTTGCACTGCCTACTGATTTGGCTTCTTCAAAAGAGAGTGGAATTCATTAGGGTTTTTATAGTTGGGTTCTTGGTCTATCTTTCTCCTCATTCTATCTTCACTTCTCTTGGTAGATGTCTCGGCTTTTCAAGTATACTTGTAGCTAGTTTCTCCTACTTTCATTTAATTAGTCTATAATTTTTTCTGGGTCCGCCTTGTTTTGGGAAGCATATGTATTGGTCTCAGGGGTTTTATGGTTTTTGGTCAATGGAAATAGTAGATCTTTCCTGCTCCTCTAACTGTATGTAACCGTTTTTCTAGAATTCAATAGAACTTTCTTACAGTGGCTCAACCACTTTTACCTAAAAAAATTAATCTTTGCATTAATTCTTCTTATCCACTATAATTAAATATTTTAAATTTTTTAATTAGCTAATATTTTTTCTAAAATTAAATTATTAAGTTTAATTTATTTAATTTTCTTTTTCTATCTTTATTTCTTCTAAAAATAAATAAAATTGATATTTTGTTTATTTCCTAATTATATCCTCATCTCATGCACGTGAATTAAATAAATTTATTTATTTAATTTAGTGAATATTCTTCTATCTCCTAATTTAGGGATTTGATTGAAAAAAAAACTCATGATCACTCCTACTCACTTTCACTTCAATCTTCCATGCAACCAGCTAACTCATCATTCTAGCCTCTCATTTTGACAATGTTTGCACATTCATCATGATCTCTCAATCAACCTCATCCATTGATCTTCCAAATCATCTTCCACTATTGATCAACTATTAAGTGAAATCTATAAGTAAATCATCATTCAACTATTTAAAGCATCCAAAATTATCTTGCAAATCCATAATTTATCTAAGAATTCATGTTGTCATTATACTATCTTTATATCACTTTGTGAATCAAGGCTATTCTAAGGAAAGATAATTTTGTATATCAATCAATTTGAAAAAATAAAGTACAATAGATTAAGGTATAGGCACATTTGTGGAGGTAATATTAGGTCAATTTGACTTATTTAGTTTATGCACATGCTCCCATGCTCCCATGGAAGTAGTTATTTAATTATCTATTAGGTTTATTAAAATTTTCATTTTCAATTTCAATAATTTGATAGGCTCACATATGCAAATAGGTTGACTTGAAATCATACTTATAGTTTAGATATTCACTCACATTTTAGAATTGAGTCTAAAAAATTATTTCTATTGCATAAGCTCATTGCAAAGGTTCTTGTTTAGGTTGATGTACCCTAATCTATCTTTAAATCATAGATAGTTCCTCTCATAATGATTCCTTCTACACAAAAAACTACCCAATGGTCATTACTAAATCAAATTCCTTAGAGGATCTCTCATTTCATCGAGTCATGGTGGAAATATTGGTCTATTATTATCTCTTAGATTGTTCTTTTAATAATATCCTATTATTACTCCATTTTTTAACACTCCTTGGATTTTGATTTATAGTTGGATTTATGTATTAAAAAATCATCCTTTTGTTCTTGAAAACTTGGTTTCCCTTGAAATATTGTTTCCTTTTAAAATAATTATTCTTGTTATTATTAAAAAATCCCTTGCTACAACTTTGTAGTTTAATTTATTATTTCAAATATTTTCCAATATTTTATTCATAATTTTAGGACTATGCATATCCAACTCAATATAAATATTAGAATTCAATCATAACAAGAATTTCCTTGTTTGAATCCTTTCACTTTTTTGATACATTGATACTTAGTTTAATAATTTTGTAAACTTGTCCCAATATAATTGTATATTTATAAAATCTTATTGAAGGTTATGAAATCCTATCATTTCTCATTAAAGAACAGTTGTGGTAACCATCTCTTATGGAAATAACTAGAAAAATATTTCCATGATATATAATATATTTATTATGTTAATTTACATTCATCCACCAATTTATAGCTTCTCCAATTATTTGATAAGATACCCATAGTTCTTTAACTAGTTTAGTGTAATTCATTAACTCAAAATATTTTTCTATCTTAGTTAACCTATTGTTAGCTCCCTCTCCTAACCATTTTTGTTAGTGTGATTTTTTAAAATCCTTAGATAATTTAATAATATACAAATCTTTTCTAGATATAATATATTCACTTTATTTTGTAGTGGATTAACCTCTCCAAAAATATTTTTGAAGTCTTCAAAATTTGGCTCTACTATATTCTCTATATTGTTTTATCTTATTCTAAGCTCATTGATTATTTGTTTCAAAATATTTATCTTTCCTTTTTGTTCACTTAATATATTGATTATGGATTTTATTCCTACACTATTATTATTTTCCACTACTTTCTACTTTTCATTAGTATTCATCCCTTATTTTCAAGCAATGCTAACATGTGATCATCTAGCTTTTTCCATTTAATATTTCCTAAAACAAATATTACTAATAATATTTGATCATATCTCATGAAAAATAATTCACAATAATTTTTAAAGACTAATTAATTTCATTATATTTTCAATTTTAACATGTCATAGAAATATCAAGGCCTAGGCTCCTATGAAGGAGGGGGTTCACTACTCCCAAGTCCCAAAACAAGCACAGTCTAAAAGGAGTGAATTTCCCTTGGTCACCTCAAGAATACCTCAAGATTAACCAAAAGGATCAAGATGGAAGAGATTGCAAAAATGTACTCAGAATAGAGTTTCTAAAATGATCACAAATAAAGGACCTTGGGGACTGAAAGAGTAGATTGTAGAGATTTCTAGAACAAGAGGAAAATCTCTCAACCAAAGGAAATTGTGTGCCAATGGGACAACAATGCAGCACACTATCATCTCAAGGATGCATTGGCATCTTGTACAATAGAGAACCAAACCTTTTTCACATAACTCAAGGAATCTACTAACTATTCAAAATCTGAGGTTTGTTCATTCTACTAACTTGATAGAGAACAAGAATGTGAATAAATGACAAGGAGGGTGATATATTAACTTACAAGAGGTCTTGCACTTCAAAGCCTCCTGCAAAAGATTCATACGAGCAACCCGCACACAAGGAAACTGAGGAAAATTGTTGGGGATGTTTTGGGGCTTGCCTCAATCAAACCCCCATTTTGGTGTTTGTAGACCATGAACAAGAAAATAGATAAAGAGAATAAAAGACACAAAGTAAAGTAGACAAAAAGTGATAAAATAAAACCCCGCGATGGAGGAGAACTAACATCACAAAATAGACACAAGAGTGATAAAATAAAACCTTGCTATGGAGGAGAACTTGTATCATGAAATAGAGATGTAATAAATATGCTAGAAAATAGACAAGAGAGCAAGAGAGTGATACCAATAGGTTGTGGCCCCCTCTTGGATTGATAGACATGATGTTGAGTTCTTACAAGAGAGCTTTGGATGTTGGTGAGTCTTCAATCTGGCAGAGCTTCATCATGGGGACGTGATGTAGAAGAGAGGATAAAGTTGGAGTGAGAGAGTGAGAATGCTTGCAAATGAGAGTGAAAAAAAAAGTTTTGGTATGTTGCATGTGCAAGAAGAGTTGTTACACTCAAATTTTCCACGATGACATGTGTCATAGGCCAATATTTTGAGATTCCTCATTTTAACTCACAAAGCTCAAGGACATTAGTGCACCACCCAAACATCCATGTGTGCACAAACATCCAACTTATAATTTTACAAGAAATGAGGTGGCAGACTATTGTTGCTTCATCATTGGTCCTTATGGAGATGAAATCACAAAATTTTGACTCAGAAGGTTCTTGTCATAAATGTGGCTAGGCACCATAAATGTAGGGGGGCAAGTGTGCAAATGTGAAATTTCCATGAGGTGTAATTTTACAACATTACATTTTCTCCCAATTTAGTGAGCTGAGTTTTGAGAAAAATTAGCAAAGTAGAAAGGAGAATATTAGTACAAGCCTAAAAATTTGAAAATTTTACAAATTTGCATTCCAAAAGGATATTGTAGAGGCCGCAAAGCTCAGAGAGAAACCACGACATTGGACGTGAAGTTTTGTTCTACAAAATTCAAATTTAGGTTAGCTCAAAAGTCAGAAGAAGATACCAAGGCGAGAAGAATTCTCAAGAAAAAATTAGTGGTTCAGAAGAAAAATATGATGAAGAGGTGAGTATTTTCCTTGTCTTATTTTTGTGCCTAGTTAGGTGGGGTGAAAACAACAAGAATAGAAAGACCACGTTTGCTAGGGAAAATGGGCCTCAAAGGTCCTATATACCTAGGAGGGTCCATAGAAGGGTCATTTGCAATATTCACTATAAGCGATTTGTTGACTTTTGTGAGAGAAAAGCCAGCAAAATGCCTCGCAGATGAGATTTCAAGGAGCTGAGGATTGAGAAGCTATACTAGGTGATAGCCCAAGGAGACGAGGTTGATGAAGTTAATTTCAACCTCTTGTGTCCATTTTTAGGCACTTTTTTAGGATTTTCAATTTTATCACATCAAATGTGTCCAACCAGCGCGAAGGTGTCTGGCCGACACACTGTCATCTTGACAGCACATTGGCGACCTTTATCCGTGCTGGTGTCTGCCATGTGCACTGTCATCCAAGAAACTCTCATGGAAGATGACCCCAAACAACAACATACCATGCAAATGCCTATACAGTGTGCCTCTTTCCAAGAGGTCTATTAGAAAATTTTTGATGTAGAAGTTAGAATATTTCTAACATAGATGGATCTAACATGGAATTTATTTCTATTTTGCAGGATTATCCTGAGATGCATGAGCACAGAGGCAGGCGTATGCTCAGGATGCTACATGACTAGGTTGGTGCTATGCATCATGATGACCAGGATCATCTCCGACAAGCAGGCCTATGGTTGGTCTACACATTGCCAGAGATGCTTTTCCATGATCAGATGTTAATGGTGCTCATGGAGTGCAAGGATGCCACCACATCTATTTTTCACTTGTCATCAAGAGAAATGCTAGTTACTTTAGAGGACATTTACCAGATCATAGGCCTACCCATCTATAGATAGTGGGTAGTCCTTGATGACATGTAGTCACTCTGAGAGGTGGTTCAAGGCTAGCAATATTGTGCCAGGTACACCGACCCGAGCGATCCCATCGACCACATCTTTATCCAGTGGTTTGAGCACAGATGTGTGGCAATCCCATTGTTAAGGAGGGTGATGGTGGTTATATTCATCCTCCAAGTGACCATGGATAGGTGAGGCTCACACCTGCACAAGGACCTCATCCATACCATCAAAGAGATGGAGAAGCAACACACCATTTTTTCTTGGGGTCACAACATGCTCACTCACCTATACCACGAGTTGGGTAGGTTTTTACATTATGAGTATTCCAGCCTTATAGCCTACACACTATTGCAGGTTTGCGAATATGCACATATTAAGTTTACACTCAGCCAGTCAAGTATCCTCAAGGGATAGCCCCTAGTAAACTGATGGCCCACGTGTACCCATTGGTACATGATTGGAGGCTCAGAGATTTATAATTTTGGTGGTTACAATTTGATACATTGTGATCAAACGATGTTAGGTGGCAACCATATCAGGGTATGTGATGAGCCTCCGACAGGCGACAACTGTGACATATGCAACATGATCATTTCCTAGCAGGTCGTACAGATTATGTTATTATGTCATATTACTAGCATAGCGTCACCCACCAGTTTGGAATTTTATAGACCATTCCCTCAACATATGCACAAGAAGATAGGATCATGATTAGACTAGGAAATAATCATCATCAAACTATATTAGATGTTTTTTTTAGTGATGACAATTCAGACATTGATGATCGATCATTGATGTTTCCTGTGGATGAAATAGGGATCATATGTGGATTTTAGACGTAGTGGGCTACACATGGTCCTACCTTGATTTTACCAGTAGATGCCCCTAGGGGTGATGTCGATGTATAGGGGTAGGTAGAAATAGAAAGAGGATGAGGATGAGGAGGAGAGGACCAAGGTGGCAGTGACCAATGGGGAGAGGCAATGGGTAGAGTAGCAGAGAGGTCAAGGTGGTGGTAGAGGTTTTCATCTCCTCTAGGTGACATCCTAGTCTCAGTGGCACTACCTACAACATTCGATGTCCCCATAGTAGCAACATTAGATGCAAGTCCTAGCATTTCACCTCCCCCAGATCCACACTAGCAGATTGAGAACCTAGGTATAAGAGTGATTCATGTTATTCCCTTTTAGTATTTCAGTTTCATTTCATGTATACATATTCTCATGTTTTCATATATCATTGGTTAATGATAGAATCTACTACTTTTTGGTTGTAGCAGACACACATGAGTGGATCGCATTCATTGGGCAGTGCATCTACGAGGTAGCCTTGACTATGCCTATTCAAGGGAGCATCCTTGATGCCTATAGGCCTACATCAATGGGGTGAAACACCCACCTTTTGAGCTTGTAGTGCATCAACAAATTGTTTATGAGGAGGCACGAGTCGAGGTCATGTAGAGGACCATGAATGTCATCGTTCTAACCAGGAAACAAGATCAACAGGTAATGGAGCTCTACATAGCCCTTACTAAGAGAGACAAGGTGAGGATGTGAGTTGAGAGTGTCGAGACGAAACATGACACTCTATAGAGCCATCTTGATGACCTCGGTGGGCAAGCAACAACTATGAGGTCAGTTGTGGATCACCAACTACAACTTCAAGAGGAGCTATGACATACCTAGGAGGGGGAGGCATGGTTGTATATGGAGGCTACAAAGCTGCAGGGAGATATTTGAGGACTACAAGTTAGTCTATTCATGTCACTGTCACATCAAGCGCTCTCCATCATAATAGCCTAGCCTCGACCTCCATCACCACTAAGACCAAAGGGCTTGGGGATCCATTCTCCTAGGGGCTAGAGGCCCATTTTGTACATGTGTCATTTTGTATTGATGATAACATTTTATATAGAATTATTTTGATGTATAGACATATATACAGTCACCTCATTTTGATATATAAGTCTGATACATGTACATGATACACATTTGATATATATATATATATACATGAGATTTTGGTTTTGATATCATGGTGTTTATTTTAAGTGTATGATTTTACTTTCATGTATGATTATGTGATGGATTTTATACTTATGGATGTATGTTTAGATAAGATGCTATCATGATCTAATAAACAAACATGGATGTTTGTTAATTAAATACACTATTGATCTAATTGCTTAACTAAAATATTTAATCAAATGCAATACATGGATACATAGCATAATAAAACACATGTATAGATAATTCCTAATCAAATAAATTTATCACATACACATGTTTACATTATAACACAAAATAATAGTAAGATAATGTGTTAGTGAAGGAATTTTCTTTAGCATAACGAACTGTGACCCATAAGGGACAAGCACTACACACATGATACATAGACACTATGCATAGTACCGATGAAGATGCAGTATATTGAAAATATATTTTAGAGGCGTTCCATCCATAGATGACAATCCATAAGCACCTGAACCATACACGAAGATGATAATGTAAGGGCCTAACCAATTAGAGCTAAACTTCTGGTGCAAGAGCACCTATTTGATTACATGCCTCCATGAGGCCAAAATTGTAATAAGTATTTAAAATTGCCTAGGGATCATTAAATAAGGTCTTTCAAGACCATTTTAATCATTTGATAGGCAATAGGATAAGTTATTGAAAAGGTGGAAAAAAACAAACCTCGTAAACCTTGTTGTCAAGGTAAAAGAGAGAAATTAAGTAAATGATAAGTTCATTAGTTTGATGGAGGTTAGATTTAGTTGTAGGAATTTTTTATGAGTTAGTTTTGCTTGCAAGGAATAAATAAGCCTCTCATAGGTTGAGGCAAGGGAGAGAATTTGATTTGTAATGAAAAAATATCCAAGGAATTCTATTTTTTCTTAGAAAACATTGTAAAAACGTGATTATTTGTCCCTGTATGGCCATGTACGGCTTGGTATTGAAGGGGAGGTCATTGGAAAAGTTGGTTTTATGTTTCTAGATCATTTTTCACTTGGTCTTGTCTGATTTCATGGAGAAATAAAGAAGTTATGGCATTTTTAGTTCAAACAGTCCAAAACCCTCATCTAGGGTATACAGTAGTAAAGAAAATTACTTTTCTCACATTTTGATTAATGGGTAAGGCTAAAAACTCGTGGAAAGATCCATTACTGTCTGAAATTTAATCTTCCAAGTTTTTAGGATGTGAAAATTGATTTTACTATTGATTTTATGATGCCCTAGTACTATGTTTTGACGAAAAAATTAGAAAATAAACAGAATATAGTGGAGTTTTGTGTTTTGTTTATAAAAATGGATATCAATCTTGGTGATTAACATTTTTATGGGTTGTTGAAATTTATTTTAATCCCTTCCTAAAGAGAATTCAAATATCTATAAGTGCTTAAGGGAATCTTCCTTACTGTCTTGTCCAAACAGAGTCAGGGCAGTCAAGTCTTTGGGTCAAGAATGGAGGTTTAGATGGGAATTCTAATGAAACAACATGAAAATGCATGGTAGATGGTGTTTTTGGTATGATAAAAGATATGTGAACATGTTAGAAGCCTTGGGAAAGTGAATGAATGGTTGGGTTACTCATTTTCAATAAACTGTTAAGAAAGTTGGCTTAAATCTAAGTTTTGGAATTTTGTCTCTTTAATGGTTGCCATTATTAATATAGTTGTTGATTTTGGTCTATTTTCACATGTTGAGCATACTTGGAGGGAGTTTGTTGGTTTTTTTAAAGGATATCTTGAAGTTGGTTGCTGGAGTGGCCAAAATTGGACCTAGTCCTTGTAGGACAATCATCATTTTATGGTTTGTTACAAAACAAAATTGTCTCATATTTTGACATGTTTCTAAATGACTAAAAAGATGTCTAGAAAGCCTTCCACAGTCCTAAATGGAGGTCTGTAGTAAAATTTATGTCTGCAGTTTGGAGGTGCATGGCTACAAGGAGAATTGGCATTCAATGCATGTTTGGTTAGTGGGTGAAAGGGCAGACCTTGGTATGTGTTTTTGTTGATTGGATTAGTGTTTTTAAGAAGCCTAAAGGTGAGGAGAACCTGGTTATGAGCCTATGAGATGTAAATCAAAAGTTATCTAGTTTGTAAATTGATTGTCACAAAGGGAAATTTCAGTTTGATGAATTGTTTTTTGTTAAAAATAAAGTGAATAGTGTTGGTTGTGATCCTAGCTCTACATCAACTTCCCCTTTTGATCAAGTGGCATATTTATATTTTCTTGATTCTCATAGAGAACCAAGTCGTCTACTTTGAAATTCCTAGAAAGAACACCTTGATTATAATGTTTAGAGAGTGATCATTGCTAATATTGAAGGTCGTCAAGGGCCTGCAATCGATGCTCATCAATAAATTCAAGCTAATGCAAACAGTTAGCATGGTAAGTGTCATCATCAATCAATCCTTGAAGGAAAACTCACAAAGATGAAATTTCCAACTCCAAAGGCATGATAGTCTCAGTGTCATACATGAGGTTATATGGCATTGTGCCAATTTCTATATGAACACTCATGTGATAGACCCACAAGATCTATGTTAATTGAGCATGCCAATCTTTACCATGTTTATTTACTACTTTTTGAAGAATGAGCTCAAGATTTTTCTTAGATGCTTTGGATTGGCCATTAGATTGAGGATAGTATGGTGTAGAAAATAATTTTGAATGTGAAAATTTTCCAAGAATTACTTCACCTCTTTGTTCTTAAATGGAGTACCATTTTCAGAAATAAGGGTATAAGACAATTTAAAATGAGCTATGATATTGTTTAGAAGAAAGCTACAGATCGCTCCAACATTCATGGATTAAAGTGGAACAGCTTCAAAATGTAAAGTAATTCATAGTAGTAATGATCAAGATATGTCCTTTAGAAGGAGGTGATATTTTTCCAATAATATCCAACCCCCATTTTGTGAATGACCAAGGAGAGATCTGATTTTGAAGATCTTGACTAGGAGCATGAATAAGGTTACTCTGTTGTTGACACTATAGACACTTCTTAACAAAGGAAAAGGAGTCTTGCTCTATTATTTTCCAAAAGTATCCCATGTGAATCAGTTTAAGCACTAGGGATTTATCGCCAAAATTTCCACCCCAAAGGCCAAATGAGCTTCATGGAGGACAAGAGGTATTTTTGCTTTAGTGAGACATCAAAGACAAAAACCATTATAATATTTCTGATAAAGAACATCTGACAATATAATGTATAGGGCTGAAAGTTTCGTAGTTGAGTATGAGTATTCTTCGTCCCATCATCAAGAAAATTCCCAACCTTCAGATAATTATAAAAGTTAGAATACCATTCCTTTGATTCTTTGTGAGAAAAAATGAGAACATCAGATTCAAGTTGATTAGAGATGTAACAAGAGAGTAAAGAATGTAAACTATGAAGTGGTACTCTTCCTTACCTTCATATGAATATACAAGGGAGGTGGCACTCACCATTGCATCTATGTGTTAGTTTTCTCTCCTAGGAACACTATTTATTGTGAAAGAGGAGAAATTATCAAGCAAGGATAAGGCAAAATCTTGATATTCAGATAGTTTATTCTTCTTCACTTGATACGTTCCCATAATTTGATTTAAAATAAGAACTAAATCACCATATATGTGAAGATGTTTAATGTTTAATGGAATTGTGCAACACATAAAATAGCAATAAGAGCTCCATACTCAAATATGTTATTAGTACAATGAAATTTCAATTAAAAGGATAGATGAACTAGTTTTCCTTTAGGTGATATCAAAACTACACTTGCTTCAGAGCTATATTGACATCTCGATCCATCAAAATACATCTCCCATACAGGCTCATGGTCAGTTGCAAAAAGGTCTTCATCCAAGAATAAATCTAGATTAGGAAAGGAGTGAGATGAGGTAGCTTCTACCAATTGATTGTTAACAACTTGACCCTTAATTGCTTTATGAGTAACGAACTTGATGTCAAACTTAGAGAACAACATTACCCGTTTCACCAACCTCCTTGAAAGATTAGTTTTAGTGAGCAAATGCTTTACAAGATCACTTTTTTACAATGGCATAGGTTTCAACATGAAGAATATAATGTCATAACTTCTATGTCGCAAAGATGAGAGAAATACATTGTTTCTCCATGGTAGAATAATGAGTTTCATAATCAAGAAGGATACAATTAATGTATTTTACTGCTCTTTCCTTACCATCATCATGATGTTGAGCCAACAAAGCTTCTAAGGAATGAGGTGATGTAGATATATAAAGCAAAAAGGGTCTATCCTACATAGCCAAAATTAAGATAGGAGGATTGGCCAAATAACTCTTGATTGACTCAAAATATTTTTCCCATTCATCGTCCCATCAAAAGTGCACATCTTTCTACAACAAACGTGTGAAAGGAAAAGTACAATAAACTAATTGAGAAACAAATCTATGATTTTCTCGAAAGTTCCTTGTAAAATACATAATTGAGAGATGTTTTGGGGTGGAGGGATGTCAACAATTACATCAATCTTATCTGTATCAACTTTCATTCCATGGTGAGAAAAAATAAATCCTAAAAGTTTTCATGCATCAACACCAAAGACACGCTTAAGAGAATTTATACTAATCTTATAGATTTGAAGCCTTTTGAAAATAAGATGAAGATTTTATATGTGATCTTGACGAGTTATAGACTTAGCCAAGATATTATCAATGTAATCTTCTAAAAATATGTTAATGAAAGCATGAAAAATTAGGTTCATCACTCGTTGGTAAGTTGCTCCTGCATTCGTTAACCCAAATGACATGACCACATAATAGAAAGTGCCCCAAGGGGTAGTGAAGGTTGTCTTATACTAATCTTCTGGTGAATATGAATCTAATTATATCTTGAAAAGATATCCATGAAGAACAACAATGCATGGCCTGTAGTCGAGTCTACAATCATATCAATATTAGGCAATGGAAACCATATTTAAGACAATCCTTATTGATATCATGAAATTCAATACAAATATGAATACGACCATTAGGCTTGAACAAAAATGATATTCAATATCCAAGGTGAATAGTCAATAGGACAGATAAATCCTACTTTTAATAGCTTCTCTATCTCAGTCTTAACTAACAATGCAACCTTGGTGTTCATCTTTCAAATCTTTTTCTTAATGGGCTTAGTATTAGGACATATGATGATATTGTGGACCATCATAGACTCATCAATACCAGGCATGCCCTCATTTGACCAAGTGACGATATCAGGATGAGAATGTAACAATTCATAATGTTTCTTAGATTCTTCTAGAGGAAGGAACTTACCAATCTTAATCACCTTTTTAAAAGATTTAGGATCCATGGAAACATCAGTAGTATCCCCCTTAAGGAGAAAACTATGGTCTTTAGCATGGGAAACAGGAACATAATCATCCACATCAGATAAAGGAGCCTCCTCATCCATACTCAAAATGGATTCTCCAAAATACACTTGTTTATGCAAGCGGTACAAGAATCTTCATTTATGGTGATAAGAAGGCAGATGAGAGTAGACACCTAAGAACTCTTCTAGCTTTTTCTCCAATGAGAAAGCATCTAGAGTAAATTCATTAGACTCTACTTTATTCTCAATCAGTTTGGATTAAACTAGACTAAGAGGTTCGACATAAGTCATGTTGACACTCCACCATGGTTTCCGTCTAGAATTTTCAAGGGAACAACCAAGCCCTAAGTTACACTTACAAGGTACAAATTGTGTGGATTTAAAATATCAATTGTGAGGCTTAAATCCTTGAAGAAAACCACCAAACCATTAGAAGTAAGCTTATAAAATCAAATCCAAAACAATGAAGCACAAATCAACATAAAGGAAATTGAATGAAAAAAACAAAGAAAATTATACCTTTATACCTTCATTGGTTGATCTACATTGTTCTTCTCTCATTCGCTTTTGAAAATATAAGATATGTTGCTCTCAATTTTGAAGTGCACAAAGTAAAAGGCTTAAGACAAAAATGGTGACAATGAAAGGTTGAAGATGGTGGTTCAAGATGATAATTTCAGCAAAGATTTGAATATGGTGGTTAGAGAAATGAAGAGCTCAAAGCCTAAATTTATAGATGAGAAGATGGTGAAATGGACGGATGAGATTAAGAAGAAATCAAAGGTTGAGATCGAATGAGACAAATTTTATGGGAAACTTGCCCATTCTCAAATTTGAAATTAGCGCCACCTGATTAAAGAAATTTGTGGAATGGAAGAAAAATTAGTGGGTGGAAGAAAATTGGCCAAATTAGTGGCAATTTGGAAGAGTTCATAATTTTGAAATTAGTGGGAAATGGAAGAGATCATAATTTCAAAAAATCATGGAAGTTTGTAAGAATTTGAATTTTGAAATTAATGGAGGTGTGTAAGAGTTTGATTTTTTGGATTTTTAAAATAAATGAAAAATCATTATTTCAAAACCATGGATAATTAATTAAATTTAAATAATTTAATTATCATTAGATTAGTGAGATTAAATAAATAAAAGTATTTATTTAATCAAAGGCAATGTTAATAATTAAATAATTAAGTAATAATTATTTAATCAGATGAATTAACGAAATAGAAGACATTAGTAAAATTAAATAATAAAAATTATTTAATTATGTGTGTAAAGAGAGTGAAATCAGATTAGAGGTTAGACAAAGAATTATGATTAGACAAAGAATTATTGTTAGATGAAGAATTAGATGATAAATTAATCAGAAAATGGCATCATAAGCTCGAGACAAGTTTAAGTGTCTACATTTTTCCCCTCTTAGAGACAATGTGATTTTTAGCATTGTCTCAAAGAAACATTAACAAAATTTCTAATCAAGCCCTACCCCAACCTGCGCCAACGGAAGAGGGATTATGATGCCCCCTTTAGAAATTTG
Organism: Sequoia sempervirens; assembly: GCA_007258455.2. NCBI lineage: Eukaryota > Viridiplantae > Streptophyta > Pinopsida > Cupressales > Cupressaceae > Sequoia > Sequoia sempervirens. The sequence continues at coordinate 908,320,118 of VDFB02281492.1, forward strand.
GAAAAAGATGCAAAAAAAGATTGAGGTAAATTTTTTGATAAGATGATTAGATGTAATTGGATAGAAGAAATATTAGCTAGAAGAAAAGGTTAGTAAGAAGGGAACAACAATTAGTTTTATTCATATGAGATATCGAAAAGATTGATAGAAGAAATGTTATCCAGAAGAATAGGTTAATGAGAAGGGAAGAATAGTTAGTAATATGAATAGATGAAGAAAGAGAAGTGATGAATATATCGTCATAAGCCTTGATAAGTGCACAAATATCATCATCGAGCATTTTTATTTTGCAAGGGGATGACATACACCAAGGTATGAAAATACCAAGGTGTGAAATGTGATCCCTTTGCATAAACAGGCACATTGCAAACAAGGAATGTCATGACTCAGACTAGGGATTCAGTTGCCCCAGCCATATTGTCAAGACAAACCACAAATTGAAACAAAGAGAAAAAATATCATGATCCATCCTTTCTCCTCTAATCACTTGTGTATATCCTCAAGTATCATAGGAACATGAAAAAAAATCAAATAAAATATAAGACAAACTAAACCAAATGAGTCAATAGCCAGTTAGATATTCTTACCAAAGACAAAGAATAGAAAGAGACAAAAGACCATAGATATAAGACCATAGACAAAGACCACAGACAAAGATAGATGATAAAGACAGGTAATTGATCAATAGACATGAAGACTAGCTTGCTAGTTTGTTTGCTATTGCATGATTTGTTGAGCACAATTTTTGAAAGATGTTTTGTTTGTGTCAAGACAAGGTGTCAATCTCAACAAAGAGATAAGTTATTATGGAAAAATGGATAGTGAAAAGTGAATAATGAGTCATATGAGTGTGATTTTCTTATTATGGGATGGCGAATAATTTATTATGGAAAATATGTTGACCTCTTTGACATTGGTTTTGGCATTGATGTCAAGTGTTTATCTTGGCATATACAGAGGTGGCATACATTCAAATATTCTTGTTACTTTGACACTTTAATGAAGGATATGAGATAGCTTGGTTTGGTTGACTTTACATGAGCATTAATAATTCATTGAGGCAGAAATACTTTACATGCTTATAGTCCTTTGGTACACATTGATACATGTATGCATCATCGATTTGATACTTGGTAACTAACATCTAAATTTGTTTTGGTATTGAGGTAACAATTATTCAGGAACATTGAAACAACATTGTTATATGGAACTTGCCTTGACATTTGTTGCATTTGAAGACTCAAAGGAATATTATGTGAAAAGGGAACTTAATCATGTTTTCATTGATGATAAGGAAAATTAAAAGGAGTTAGACCATACATTGGTCTTCAGTTTTGGACTTGGGATTAAACTTATCAATTTGATATCATTGATCAACATATTGGTCTTATACATTGACCTTGGTATCACTTAGCACATGTTTTAAACCATCAGAAGGCATTGTGGTGCTTGATTTAGTGGACCAAAATACATTGTTGCACATCATAAGGTTTATTATTGTTATGAAAAACATGTCAAACACCGACACATATTAAAGGTGATTATGATGTTTCTTATCATTCACAAGGTTTATGTTCTTCAAACAATGACATAAAGGTTACAATTTTTGATTACTCTCATGTGATAAACATAATGATTAGTGGTTTGATAATTTCATTTGAAAAGGTATATCGACATAGTTGTGCCCTAAATGTCATTATTTTTTGTAAATACAAGGAGTCATTTGTTCACAACCGACTTAGGGCTTGGAAGAAGTTTGGAGGACAACAAACTGACCAAGATTTCTTTGATAGTGTGGCCATATACAGTTTAAAGATATGGTGTTTTGTGCAGTTGAAATTTTCAATTGCATTCGGTTCTAAATAAAGGTATGGTGTTATCAAATTTTGGTGGGTTCTTCATTGCTATATATTTCAGATGTTTGAGCACAACTTATGGTTAGAGAGTGCACTAAATTTTTTGAGAAAGTAAGAATCAATGTTCAATTGTTTTATGCTCATTATGCTTTGAATGTAGAGGTTTCTCTCAAAACCTTAGTTTAATGAAAATGGGCATTTGAAAATGTTGTTACATTGTGAGTTGGAGATTTAGATCACTAGAATCTTCTTGTTTCATATGTTATGATTACTTTTTTTCTATAAAGAGAGGTTTTGTTTTGAAACCCTATACTGCAGTTGGTTGGTTATCATGCTGATATCACATAGCCATGTTATATGAATTACATTTAATGTTATAATCACGCTGAAGAATTTGATGAAGAAGTTTGTGATGAGAAGTAAGAAGGCACTTTAAGTGTAGATTGTAATTGTTTATATGTTCAAATTCTTGAGTCTCAAATGAAAATGAGATAATCAAGAAATGCTTTGTAGTGAAACAGAGAAACCCTTTGTCTTTTATTATTTCAAGATTTACAGAATGTTGTAAGGTCATGTTAGTGAGACAAAGATTGAAATTTTTCCAATGAGGATCTTCCCAGTGAGGAAGGTACTACCATGGAAGTCAGTGAGGCTACCGAATGTCACTGAGGCTGTAGTAACATGTAAAATCCAATGAGGCTGTGTTTTTCCAGTGAGGTAGTTGTGATTTTCTAGTGAGGTAGTTGTGTTTTTCTAATGAGGCAGTTGTGTTTGCCAATGAGGAAATTGTGTAGCCAGTGAGGCATTTTATTTAACCACTGTGTATTTTCCAATGAGGCATAAATTGTAGCCAGTGGAGCTTTGTTAGTGAGGCATAAAAATTAATCAGTGAGGCTCTGTAATCAGGGAAATTTTATTAAGCCAATGAGGCATTTTCCCAAGTGGTTTTTTATCCCTATGAGGGTTTTCCACTCATGAAAATACTATGTTATGGTTTTTTTTTGTTATGCCTCTTTTGAGTTCTTCATGTGGTTTAAAAGATATGATATTGGTTGTCACATTTGAGCACATTCTTGCAACTAAACTTTTCATGATTATAAAGAAATTTTGTGCATTGAAAAATAATTGAATTTGAAGTTGATTATTGAAACACTGATTCACCCCCCCCCTTCTTAGTGTTTCTCATACTCCAACAAGTGGTATCAGAGCCATACCCCTGCCAAAAGTTTAACCAACTTAGGCGATTCCTAGTGGAGTACTTACTATGGAAAAAAGAAAAATAAATAAAGGAAAAAGAGATACAAAGCATAATACTAAACAACAAGCACTATTTGAACTAAACAAAAAAAGTGATGAAGAAGAAATTATGAACAATGGCTCACAAATGGAAGAGTATCCCATATTTAGAACACCTCATTTTGAAGGCACCAACTTTATTTTTTGGAAATTTAGGATGGAAACCTATTTATCTTCTTTAGGATTTGATGTGTGGGTTGCCGTTAAGAAAGGTTGTTCAGTATCTTCAACATCTTCTTCTACTATTGATGAAAAGAAGGCTCCTGAATTCAATGCTAGGGCTATAGATGTTATCTTTAATAGTTTTCCAAATGAGATTGTTGATAAGGTTATGTATTGCAAGGATGCAAAGGATGTTTGGGACAAATTGATTGAAATGTATCAAAGTGATGAGTTGCAGGAAGAGACATCCTTGAAATTGGATACAAGTTGTCATACATCTAATAGTGAAGATGTTTTTTTTAACAAAGAAGAAGATTGTTCTCTGAGAAATTGTGAAGAAGAGGTTGATCTTGAGGGTGAATTAAGATGTGAACACACTATAAGAGATGATGTGATTGTCAATCTGAAATTAGAGATTGAAGAAAACAAGAGGATAGATGATATGGCAAGGTCTAAATTGGAAGTCAAAACAATTGAATGTCAAAAGATTGATGGAGAAATAGTTTCTCTAAGGAAATATCTTAAGAATGTTAGGAAACAGTTAGAAAAGAATCAAAAAACTTATGAGAGCTCCAACAAATTGAATGACATGTTGAGGAAGAAAAAGCATCATAAGGACACTACTAGTCTAGGTTATGAAGAAGGAAAGTGTTCTAAAGTCATAAATGCACCCAAGAAGAAGTTTGATTTGGGTCATCATGTTGTTGCCCCTAAAGATCAAACAAGAGATAAATGTGTCGATGAAGGTAGAAGGACAAGTAGATCATCAAGATCTTCACCTATCAGGCCAAAGCAAACAATAAGGTAAAATTACCCACGGTCTCATGGTTATTATTTTTCATGTCATATTTTTGGTCATAGAGCTAGAGATTGTAGAGCTCATGCTAGAAGTGATTTTGAATGGAAGAAAAGTTCTTGTATACTGTCAAAAAAAAGTTACATTATTATATGTTACAATTGTAACAAAGTTGTTCACATAGAGAAAGATTGTAGAGTACTTGAAAGATATGATTATATAAGGCACAATAACAGAAGTCCTTATTGGTTTCCAAGGAAAAGCTATAGTTCTTTTTTTCTAGGCTAAAATGTTATATGTTTTAGATGCAACAATCCTATTCATTTAGCAAAACATTGAAGTACCAAGTTTATGCAACAGGACAAGATAAATAATTTCTCTCCTAAGAAGATTACAAGGTTATTAGCTCTTGGAGACAAGGAAAAATAAGAGAGAAAACAACCTATGAAAATTTGGAGGAGAAAACGTGTGCAAGAGAAAGGAAAAACAAAGCTTGTGCATATGACATAAGTGACATCTGTAAGTACATAATAGGAGCTTGAGTTGAGGGTAGATTATTTTAGAGGTACTATTCAAACCCCTTAGATAATGATAAAGAGGTTGTGTCTCTACTATAAAATGGTGTTTCTTTTGGTTCAAAAGTTGGTGATAGTCCTATTTTGATCTTTTAAGTCAAAATAAAGCTCATACTTCTTCATGACAGTGTCAATGGGTGAGAGGTACCTGGTTCTTTATTACAATGTGATTGTAATTTTTATTCATAATGTAAATTAGTTGCTTCATGATATTGGTGGAAAAGTGTTTTATAGTGTTGCTTTAATGCAAGCCTTTTGATGATGAACTTAAGAAATACATAGGAAGTAGTGGTATTTGTTTACACCATATTAGATGCACAGTGATATTCTTGTTTGCAACAAGGTATTGGTATAGTGGATAGTACTAGTTTTCAGGATTGATGATTCTCTTCATTCCTCTTTTGATGGTGATTGATGTTAATTCAATTTCTGAATGAATGTCATAAGTTTGTTATTGGCTTGAAGATAGCGATAATACTCTTGGTGGTGATGTTGTGACAGGACCTTTATGTGCAGTGACAAGAACACAATGATAAAAACCTCCATGATAGTAGATAGTAGCACACATGAGACTGAAAGTATAACATGACACCTCTTATGGTAGGGAACAAATAATTTTTTCATTCATGACTGTCGTCCTTCATTTTTTGGTTCGTCGATGTTGATATTATATTAGTGGTGTTTTTTAGGGGAAAAAGGTAGTATTGGTACAGTAACGGCTTTTATTATTGTTACCAATTTTTTGCCCCAGCTCAATTGGAAGAGCTGGCTGCATGTTATTTGTCATAAGGTGGAATTGCAGATTGAGTTTAAGTACTGTTGCATTCTTTTATCATTATGCATTGAGTGACAGTTATACATTTTGAAGAAGAAATAAGGTTTTCAAAGTGCCATTCAAATATTCCAAAAATGACAGAAACACGGAATTAAGCAAATGAGCAAAATAGCATTTTTAATGCTTTCATTTATTTCATGAAAGGACTCATATTTTTACAAGGCTTCATTTGATTTCAATAATCAGAATGATATTACAACATTGCATGTAAATGCATTTTCTTTTCAATTGAAAAGAAAGAATTGAAATCAAATATCCACACAAGTCGTGGATGAAACTGTCATAGTGCGTAACTGATAGCACACTATACTATTAAAGGTGCAGAAAAGAAATCACATAAGAAAGCAACATAATCATCATTGCTTGTTTTGGCTGATGGTTGATGACGAATGGTGCACCTTTTTCTTCTCAAGCTCCGTCGACCTGTAAGAGGAAAGAGGGGTGTCAGTGGCTCCGATTATGATGTAACCTATATGAGGCACCCACAATAGTACAACCTACTATTAATCATGCATTGAAACAATCAATCAAGTGTAGTACGAAAGAAATGAGTTGAAGGATAAATAAATATATCATGATCATCATGTTCTATTTTTTTATGCTAACATTGTTTCCTTCCTTGTGTAGGTATAGGTAAAATCACGGAGCTGTACATTACTCAAAGACCAAGCATGTGGAGGAAAACGGGCTCCCACAAGGGTAGAGCTCGGCATGCTGCCCTATTCATCAAATGGGCTGATTTCAAGATACATCATCATGTTCATTAAAGTGAAATGAAATACAACTAAAGGAGTAAAAACATCGTTATCCATCGAGCAACTAAGCCAATTGTGCATTCATAACGATCAGGTTAATTATTCTGAAGGCTACAGGTAAACAGTTAATTTAGTTCACTAAATGAATTCAGCTGAGTATATTTACATCAAATATTGCCGAGTAAGTTCATGTTCTGTGTTCATCTTAATCATAAGTGTCATGAAAAGTTTCAGTTCATCAATTCATTATTTTCACAATCAAAGATAGTGAACAGGAATACATTATGCCTTAACAAAGAGTTTCATTTTGATTTTTTCATCATGAAAGAGAGTAGATTTTGAGAGCAGTTTGACAAGTGGAACATGAAAATGCATGAAGAGTACTATGTTACAGCTGAGTACGAAACATAGATCAGACACTCAAGTGATAAATAAACTATCCATTTCAGCTTGACTGGCAATGTAGTGCATTCAAATGACAAATGATAACCAGTTCTAGTTGACCGATAAGCAAATACAGCTTTTAAAATTGCCAGGTGATTCGTGGTGCTGCAATGTTTCAAGTTAAAATCTATTTGAAGCAGAAGATAAAATTTGTTGTGTTAAGATTAAGGAAAGTCAAAAGGACATTGTTGTGCATACAGAATACAAGCATGGAGATTCTTCTCTTCATAATAGACAGACTCAGAAACATGCTTAAGGTATTGCACTGTTTTGTCAAGATTTTTATATATGCCTAGAGAACACTTTCAGAATGAGCAGTTGATGTATTTAAAAGGTAGTCTACAATTCCATGTCAAAGACAAATTATGTGTCAATAGGGAAAAGAAAGGAATGTATTTTCTGAATGTCATACAATCAGATTTTTTTTATCAAAAGGAAGCAATTATAAATCAGGCTCATATTTTATACAGCTGCCAAGGAGAAGTTACAGAAATGTCAAAGAGTGTCACCCAACTATTATGGGCTGAGTTATAAATTTAAAATGCAAAATGAATATATGTTACCCATTTTCAGGGTTCGAGTTGCAAAATATAGAAAATTCAATTACAGTGAATACTCAAGTAAAGAGAATGCAAGATAATACGAATATAGAATTTTATGTTCTGGGTTGAGCCCATATGAATAGTTTCAGAATGAAGAAATATAGTTTTCTTCAGGAATAAACTAATATCTATGTTTCAGGAGTACAGAGTAGAGCCATTCTCAACTATCTTCAATACCCACATGTGGGTTTGTTTTCAAAACACAGAAAAATGCAATAATGGAGAGAACCCATATGGGTTTTACATAAAACAGCAGTAGGATACAAAAGATACAATTTATGTGATGAATCGAGCAACAGAAGAAAGGAAAACATAGTTTTATTCTACTTTTGATGATACCCATGTGTAGAAATACTTTCAAATAGACATAATGATCAATTTTTTGTTCTGGGTCGAGCCCAAAATCCACAAAGTAAATGCTTTCTACAATACACATCTGGTGCAGCCTGAACATGGCCAAAATTCATGAAAAAGAGGAGATTCTTTAAGCCTCTGTAGAGAATAAATGTTTAACAAGGAAAGTTACCAGTCCAGTTTGAGGCTGAAAGTGAGCACTCTAGCCACGGCCAAGAGCTTATAAAAGCTTCCAAATGCCAAGGGTCGAGCTCTCAATGAAGGTCAAGCTCACACAATAGTAAGTGTGGGTATAGGAAAACACAAAAAAATGCATTAGACGTTGTGTATAGCCATGGCCTCAAGGCTAGAAGAACAAAATATGATGCCAAATGAAAAGGCATAGAAGCTGTGAGTAAATAGCTCACCTTTATGACAGTAGGAGAAAACAATAACCCACGAGCTTCCTCTTAGAGCTTTTGAGATGAACACGAGCTTATAACAGGTCGACCAAGCTTAACAATGCACAGAAAGTGCAAGGAGAGATCAGGAATACATATGATAGGCCGCAACCTTAGGGTCTTTTGAGATCCCAGAATGAAGTGAAAGAAGCTTCGATACTGCAAAACAAAGCTTACCCACTAGAGATTCAATTATCTGAAGAGCGTGGTGAAGATTCTCAAGGCACATGAGCTCGTTTTCGACAAAATCATGGTAGCATGGTCTTTCCAGACAGAGCTTCTTTCCTCCAAAGTCACGAGTGCAAAATGAGTGATCATTAGGGTTTGACTTCGTTTTGATTGAAACCCTAATTTGACCCTATGATGATCTAGAATTTTTGGTCAGAACACATGGCGAATTTCAAATGATTTTACCTTTGCCTTATAATTTATTAAAATCTAAGCCTAATGTTTATGTGAGGGCCGAAATTCTTATGCTAGGTCGGCTTGTAAGGTCTTTATGACTTTCATTGTCTACCTAGGTGAAATATGGTGTTTAATCTTGTGATATTGATTTAAGAAAAAATCAATTAATAGTGTAGGGGTGAGTACTATATGACCTAGGTTCTATTTTTTTAGGGTCATTTGCCTTGTTAGGGTTTTATTTTTGATTGATTTTAGAGAAATCAATGAGAATTGAAGATAAGGTGAGAAGAGATAATTATGTGATGTTTTTTATTTTTATGATTTTTGAGAAAATCAAATTGTTGTAATGGAGAAATAAGGAGCTTTTCTTTTTTGCAAAAGATTCTAAATCTTTAAGTGCAAAAATAGATAAATTGTACAAATTTGCAATCCTGTAAAGTAGAATCGTAAAGCAATATTCTATAAATTGCTTTGTCATTTCTTGTTATTTTTAGCAGATTTTTGTTGACTTTTCCTCTTGGTCGGATTTTAGACCTATCTTAGAGAGATAAGATGTTTTTTGAGCTTTTAAAGCAAGATTAGCCTATTTTTAGAGGCTTGACAGTGTGATCATAAAAGCAGTCTGCTTTTCTCTGCTTTTAGGCAATTTTTGAGATAGTTTGAAAGCTTTTTCCTGGAGCTTTTTTCTGAGCTCGAATTAGGGTTTCTTGAGAGTTATGTTTTGAAAGACTTAGTCTTTTTCTCTCCTTCTCAATAGTTCAGATTGGAGTTTCTTGCTCATACACATTTTTGAGCTTGTAAATCTTTTGGTACTCAGTTTCAGATTCAGGCAAAGACTCTTCCAGTTTTAATAAAACAACAGATTTCTCCTTATTTTCTGTCTCAGATTTTATAATGGAAATCTAATGTATTTTTTGTTTCAAATTAGAATCCTTTTATGTCTTATTGTTATAGGTTGTGTTTTAGAATTACATGTTTCAGGTTGCATGCTGTATTTATTTATCAGATCTTCATGCAAATCACTGATGGGATATGTGCTAATGAGATTGTGAGAATTACTGTAATAGTGAAGTTGTTATGAGTGGTTAGGTCTGAATTTTCATAAGTTTGGTGAATCATCTGCTAGTAATAAGTTTTAGTTTTCAGTCACTTTTTATCCCTTTACTCAAAAGTTATTTAGAATAGGATTTATCATTCGGAGAACCAGCTCGCTCTGGAGATTCCTCCTTCACTCAGATCACCCACATATGAAGGAGGTTTCCATGTTTTAGTAGGTTGTTGAATATTGCATTCAGCAGGGTGCAAATCTATTGACAATAGTTTTTGGCATGCTCGGTGGGACTTTGGAAAGCAATTTCAGAGAAGTTTGAATATTTTAAAGTTGTTGTTTGGTGTATGCAGCAGGTTTTTTAGCCTTTTGGAGGCCCTTTTCAATATACCTAGCGACTCCATTCTCTGATTTTCAAGCAGATCCAGTGTGAACAACGTACAAAGGAACACATACTGAAGGTTTGGGTGTTCTCTTCAGAATTATCAGCCTTTGGAGGCATAGTCATCAAACACAATGGCGACTCCATGAAGCCTTTTCTGGTTTCAAAATGATCAAGTGCTGGTATGCTGTTAAAGATTCTAAGTTTTGCTCGTTTTTAGATTTTAGATGAACAAGCATGTCAGGGCTTCATGATAATATGTCATAACATCCACCGTATCATGAAAGCCCAACATATCCATATTCGTATCAACCATGTTAGCATAATCATGATGCTGGTTTCAGTCCCATGGCTTTTCAAAACCAACATACCCAGTATAGTTTCCACCCACCCACCCTTGCTTAGTTGCCACCCACCCACCCCTGCTCATTATTCAGCTCAACCCTCATATGATCCAAATCAGTCCCAAGAGATCGAAGACTTGAGTTTCAGAGAAATAAGGCTGAACTATGAAAGGCAAATGAGTCAAATAGATCAACAAGAGGAGATGGCAAGCATAAAAAGCACGCTGCTTGATTACATGAGTCAGCTCGAGGAGATCAAGAAGCAACTTGAATATAGTCAACACCAGGAGGAGCTAGCTTATGAAGCCTATCTTTATGAGCAGGAATTAGAAATCCAAATAACACAGTTCGAGGAAGATTTGGAGAGGGAGGCACTTGCACAAACATAGCTTTTGCTTGCTCAGTTTCAAAGGCATGAAGTCCAAACAGCTCCTACCATCTCAGCACATCCCATTCAAGAGGAGTTTCATAAGTTTAAGTTTCCTAGTTTTATGAAAAATGAGCCTTCTAGCATACCTAAAGTCAAAATTCCAAGTTTTAGGCAGGATGGATCTTTAAACTCCCCAAGCCAGCCTCTTAAACTCACAATCCCAAATGGTTATAGTCATCCTACGACAACTCTGGATCTACCCCTTGAGCAACAATTTTCATCTCAAAAGACTCAAGAATTTCTCCAAGTTTCTTCACCTAAGGAATCCATGGGTGACCCCCTTGATCAGGATACCCTGCTCTTCATTGAGGAGCTTAGGAGGGTAAATCCATTGCGTTCAACTTTGGCAATTTACCAGTTGCAGCAACAAAAGATTGATCAGGAGAAGCCTTCCCCCGATGAATCCTTCCATGTTTTCATTAATGAGCTACCCTATTTTGTGGAGGACAATGAAAAGTCTTCAAAGGAACAATTGTTGCAAGAGATAGAGTAGGCAGTTGTTGCTGATTGCACTCCTTTCTCGGTTGAACCTAAGAGTGTTGCATATGCAGAGGAAGTTGGCTCATTGGAGCAGCAGAATATCAATGATTATTTTGAAGTATCTAGTTGGCACAGCGAAGGAGAAGACTCAGAACATCAAGAGAAATTCCTGCAAGAGATAAGGGAGGCTGTGTTTGAGGAACCACAGATTCTAGATCAAGAAATGGCCAACAGTTCTCAAGTTCTGCCTGATTTGTTCAATGAATTGCCATTTTTTTGTGGATAGTGAAGATAGCACATCTCAGATTGCATCCATACCGGCGCCAGAACAATAAGAAGTTCTGAACTCTGATGTTTTAATACCGCAAGATAGTTGCCAAGAGGATCTTTTCCATCCTAACATTGAGCTTTTTTGCTCATGCTTAGAGGATATGCCAGCATCCTTGGAGGAAGGTTACTCCGATCGGAAGAAGCAAGGAGGGAAGGTGGCTGAGTTCTCAAGTGAATCATTGGTTACGGGGCAGCCTAACTAGCAGAATGATCTTGACTGGTCAGATGAGATGCCTTTTTGTGACACAGAGGAGCTTGAAGCTAATATGCCAAATGAGGATCAGTTGGAGAAAGCTATCTTGTTGTTTGAACCATTGTCTACCCTCATTGAAGAAAAGGGTCCAATTTTGGAAAGCATCCCATTAAATAACATTGAGGGAGTTGAACCTATATCAATTGTTTCTAAGATCTCCCCAAGAATGGATAGTTTCGATGAGTTATTAGCCACTCTTACAGAGGATGATGGCCCATTAACTATGGAGGAGGAGTTAGTATGGAAAACCATTATGCAAGTAGAGGATGGTGTTGTCATCAATGATCATTCGAGTTGCTTTACCTCCAGTCCTAGGTTATCAAGGGGATGTCCTATTAGGCACCTAACTTGATTAGAAATGAGCAAGAAAGAGCAGCCCCATGATAATGTTGATGTCAAGCAGCCAATGAGGTATCCAACTATGAACAATTGTAAGTCCAGAAACATGGGTAAGTGATTACTTTTTCCTCTTTGGGAGGGTGTTGCAACAAACCGTTGAATATTTGATATTTCTCCACATCTTTTGGTGGATTCACAAGCTGATTAAGCTTTGCAGATTACAAAGAAAGGGGTGCTATTTCACCTAGCCTGTGGATGGTTTTGTTTGACCAGCAACCTTGGGCTGGTTGTAATAGAGTAGAGTAGTTTGCAAATAAGTGTGTTTCACACATTTATTTTAGTATTTTTTCTTTCCCTAAGCGTTGTTGTGCATTGTTATGTTGGCCATCACGGCCTGTTAGTTTTGCTTTCAGTTTTGTTTTGTTTTCTTGCTGCTATTTGGAGTGTCGTTGTTCAAGTTTTTGAGTTTCAAGGAGGGGGAAGAATTGACTCCACGCCCAATGAATTGTTTAAAGGCCATTGATCTATGCTTAGCAGACAAACATATAGCGAAAATTGCCAAAATGTTACCAATTTTTTTCCCCAGCTCAATTGGTAGAGCTGGCTGCATGTTATTTGTCATAAGGTGGCATTGCAGATTGAGTTTAAGTACTGTTGCATTCTTTTATCATTATGCATTGAGTGACAGTTATACATTTTGAAGAAGAAATAAGGTTTTCAGAGTGCCATTCAAATATTCCATAAATGACAGAAACACAGAATTGAGCAAATGAGCAAAATAGCATTTTTAATGCTTTCATTTATTTCATGAAAGGACTCATATTTTTACAAGGCTTCATTTGATTTCAACAATCAGAATGATATTACAACATTGCATGTAAATGCATTTTCTTTTCAATTGAAAAGCAAGAATTGAAATCAAATATCCACACAAGCCGTGGATGTAACTGTCACAGTGCGTAATTGATAGCACACTATACTATTAAAGGTGCAGAAAAGAAATCACATAAGAAAGCAACATAATCATCATTGCCTGTTTTGGCTGCTGGTTGATGACGAATGGTGCACCTTTGTCTTCTCAAGCTTCGTCGACCTGTAAGAGGAAAGAGGGGTGTCAGTGGCTCCGATTATGATGTAACCTATATGAGGCACCCAAAATAGTACAACCTACTATTAATCATGCATTGAAACAATCAATCAAGTGCAGTACGAAAGAAATGAGCTGAAGGAGAAATAACAATATCATGATCATCATGTTCTATTTTTTTTATGCTAACATTATTTGCTTCCTTGTGCAGGTATAGGTAAAATCACGGAGCTGTACATTACTCGAAGACCAAGCATGTGGAGGAAAATGGGCTCCCACAAGGGTAGAGCTCAACATGCTGCCCTATTCATCAAATGGGCTGATTTCAAGATACATCATCATGTTCATTAAAGTGAAATGAAATACAACTAAAGGAGTAAAAACAACGTTATCCATCGAGCAACTAAGCCAACTGTGCATTCATAATGATCAGGTTAATTATTCTTAAGGCTACAAGTAAACAGTGAATTTAGTTCACTAAATGAATTCAGCTGAGTATATTTACATCAAATATTGCTGAGTAAGTTCATGTTCTGTGTTCATCTTAATCATAAGTGTCATGCAAAGTTTCAATTCAACAATTCATTCTTTTCACAGTCAAAGATAATGAACATGCATACATTATGCCTTAACGAAGAGTTTCATTTTGATTTTTTCATCATGAAAGAGAGCAGATTTTGAGAGCAGTTTGACAAGTGGAACATAAAAATGCATGAAGAGTACTATGTTATAGCTGAGTACGAAACATAGATCAGACACTCAAGTGATAAATAAACTATCCATTTCAGCTTGATTGGCAATGCAGTGCATTCAAATAACAAATGATAACTAGTTCTAGTTGACTGATAAGCAAATACAGCTTTTAAAATTGCCAGGTGGTTCGTGGTGCTGCAATGTTTCAAGTTAAAATCTGTTTGAAGCAAAAGAAAAAATTTGTTGTGTTAAGATTAAGGAAATTCAAAAGGACACTGTTGTGTGTACATAATACAAGCATGGAGATTCTTCTCTTCATAATGGACAGACTCTGAAGCATGCTTAAGGTATTGCACTGTTTTGTCAAGATTTTTATATATGCCTAGAGAACACTTTCAGAATGAGTAGTTGATGTATTTAAAAGGTAGTCTGCAATTCCATGTCAAAGAAAAATTATGTGTCAAGAGGAAAAAGCAAGGAATGTATTTTCTGAATGTCATACAATCAGATGTTTTTTATCAGAAGGAAGCAATTATAAATCAGGCTCAGATTTTATACAGCTGCCAAGGAGAAGTTACAGAAATGTCAAAGAGTGTCACCCAACTATTATGGGATGAGTTATAAATTTAAAATGCAAAATGAATATATGTTACCCATTTTCAGGGTTCAAGTTGCAAAATATAGAAAATTCAATTACAGTGAATACCCAAGTAAAGAGAATGCAAGATAATACGAATGCAGAATTTTCTATTCTGGGTCGAGCCCATATGAATAGTTTCAGAATGAAGAAATACAGTTTTCTTCAGGAATAAACTAATATCTATGTTTTAGGAGTACGGAGTAGAGCCATTCTCAACTATCTCGAGTACCCACATGTGGGTTTGTTTTCAAAACACAGAAAAATGCAATAATGGAGAGAAACCATATGGGTTTTACATAAAACATCAGTAGGATACAAAAGATACAATTTATGTGATGAATTGAGCAACAAAAGAAAGGAAAACATAGTTTTATTCTACATTTCATGATACCCATGTGTAGAAATACTTTCAGATAGACATAATGATCAATTTTTTTGTTCTGGGTCGAGCCCAAAATCCACAAAGTAAATGCTTTCTACAATACACATCTGGTGCGGCATGAACATGGCCAAAATTCATGACAAAGAGGAGATTCTTTAAGCCTCTGTAGAATAAATGTTTAACAAGGAAAGTTACCAGTCCAGTTCGAGGTTGAAAGTGAGCACTCTAGCCGCGGCCAAGAGCTTCATAAAGCTTCCAAATGCCAAGGGTCGAGCTCTCAATGAAGGTCGAGCTCACACAATAGTAAGTGTGGGTACAAGAAAACACAAACAAATGCATTAGAGGTTGTGTATAGCCGCTGCCTCAAGGCCAGAAGAACAAAATATGATGCTAAATGAAAAGGCATAGAAGCTGTGAGTAAATAGCTCACCTCTATGGCAGTAGGAGAAAACAATAACCCACGAGCTTCCTCTTAGAGCTTTTGAGATGAACACGAGCTTATAACAGGTCGGCCAAGCTTAACAATGCACAAAAAGTGCAAGGAGATATTAGGAATACATATGATAGGTTGCGGCCTTAGGGTCTTTTGACATCCCAGAATGAAGTGAAAGAAGCTTTGATACTGCAAAACAAAGCTTACCCACTAGAGATTCAATTATCTGAAGAGCGTGGTGAAGATTCTCAAGGCACACGAGCTCATTTTCGACAAAATCATGGTGGAATGTTCTTTCCAAACAAAGCTTCTTTCCTCCAAAGTCACGAGTGCAAAATGAGTGTTCATTAGGGTTTGACTTCATTTTGATTGAAACCCTAATTCGACCCTATGATGATCTAGAATTTTCAGTCAGAACACATGGAGAATTTCAAATGATTTTACCTTTGCCTTATAATTTATTAAAATCTGAGTCTAATGTTTATGTGAGGGTCGAAATTCTTATGCTAGGTCGGCTTGTAAGGTCTTTATGACTTTCATTGTCTACCTAGGTGAAATATGGTGTTTAATCTTGTGATATTGATTTAAGAAAAAATCAATTAATGGTGTAGGGGTGAGTACTATATGACCTAGGTTCTATTTGTTTAGGGTCATTTGCCTTGTTAGGGTTTTATTTTTGATTGATTTTAGAGAAATCAATGAGAATTGAACATAAGGTGAGAAGAGATAATTATGTGATGTGTTTTATTTTTATGATTTTTGAGAAAATCAGATTGTTGTAATGGAGAAATAAGGAGCTTTTCTTTTTTGCAAAAGATTCTAAATCTTTAATTGCAAAAATAGATAAATTGTGCAAATCTGCAATCCTGTAAAACAGAATCGTAAAGCAATATTCTATAAATTGCTTTGTCATTTCTTGCTATTTTTAGCAGATTTTTGTTGACTTTTCCTCTTGGTCGGATTTTAGACCTATCTTGGAGAGATAAGATGTTTTTTGAGCTTTTAAAGCAAGATTAGCCTATTTTTAGAGGCTTGACAATGTGATCATAAAAGCAATATGCTTTTTTCTGCTTTTAGGCAGTTTTTGAGATAGTTTGAAAGCTTTTTCTTGGAGCTTTTTTCTGAGCTCGGATTATGGTTTCTTGAGAGTTATGTTTTGAAAGACTTAGTCTTTTTTTCTCCTTCTTAGTAGTTCAGATCGGATTTTCTTGCTCATACACATTTTTTAGCTTGTAAACCTTTTGGTACTTAGTTTCAAATTCAGGCAAAGACTCTTCTAGTTTTAATAAAACAACAGATTTCTCCTTCTTATTTTTTGTCTCAAATTTTATAATGGCAATCTGATGTATTTGTGTTTCAAATCAAAATCCTTTTATATCTTGCTTTTATAGGTTGTGTTTCAGAATTACATGTTTCAGGTTGCATGCTGTATTTATTTATTAGATCTTCATGAAAATCACTGATGGGATATGTGCTAATGAGATTGTGAGAATTACTGTAATAGTGAAGCTGTTATGAGTGGTTAGGTCTAAATTTTCATAAGTTTGGTGAATCATCTGCTAGTAATAAGTTTTAGTTTTCAGGCACTTTTTATCCCTTTCCTCGGAAGTTATTTAGAATAGGATTTATCATTCAGAGTACCAGCTCACTCTGGAGATTCCTCCTTCACTTAGATCACCCACATCTGAAGGAGGTTTCCATGTTTCAGTAGGTTGTTGAATATTGCATTCAGCAGGGTGCAAATCTATTGACAACAATTACATTAACATAAGACTTCTTTGTGGTTTAGAACAAAAGTGGAGTTGCTTCATATTCCATGCTAGAAGTTGCCCATCATGTGTATGCACTTAAACGAGATCTGAAAGCAGTGGTCAATGAAGGTCTCGTGATTTTTTTGATATGGTATATATTTGGTGTTTGTATCATTGTAGTGTTGGTGTTGATGGTGCATCATATGATATACATTGTATTTTATAGTGATAACAGTGATCTTTCATCTCTATAATAGGTTAGACAGTGTTTCAATAAGGTGTTGCAATTGATAATAGTATGCTTGGTAATATTCATTGGAGGAGAATCTCTATAGTGGCTTTCACATGTTTCTCATATTTCTTCACTAATCCCATATCTTAGTATGGTTTTAGGGGGAGCTTACAGGTTTCTTTCATCCCAGATATATCAACAGTGCATAATCTCTAATATGGTTGATTTTGTGTGCTATTTCATGATAGAAGCATTACTTCATTCTTAGTTATTAGTGGTGGTATGGAAGTGATGTTCAACTATTCTTTGATAGTGATTGGTATTCATGACTATGGTAATTGGTTTCAGATTGGTGATATGATCTCATGCTGCCCTTGTTTACTTGATAGTTGCTAATGCATTTTGGTGATACAGTTGGTAATTTTTTCTCATGATGCTTACATTGAATGGCTATGGTTTATAATGCTTCCATAGTGGTCTTGTGGTGTTCAATCATTGATGTAACTTCTTTGATGCCTAGATTGTTGTAAGTTGGTAATGATCAGTGACAGTGATGTTGGTGCCAATTTTTGGCATGCTTCAAGGAATAGATATGCAAATGTTATTCAATTCTTCTTTACATCTTCTCTCTACAGTCAAAGTGGAGAATGATCTTGCAATATTTTCTAGTATTATGCTCTTTATAAATAATGGAAGTCATTCTTTTTTATGACAATTAATGGCTAGCAAGTTGCAAATGGTGAGACAGTCTTGTTTTAGAGGTACAACTATGTACTTGGCTAATACAATATGATTTTAATGCAACATCACTGATGGCATATTGGTGTTTAATGTCAACAATACCTTGTTGATGCTTATGCTACATCTCAAGTTGTTGTTGATGTTGAAGAACCTTACATGTCAAAGACTCTTAGATCCTTTCTCACAAAGATACTTGTGCACATGACTTGTTACATTTAGTTCACATTGATGTTAATACTCATTGGATATTCATCTAAGTTAGTTAGCATGGTGAAGTTTGTCATTGCTATCAAATATTCCATATTGTGATATTAATCATGTCATTGTACTTACTAGTGTTGGTACTCTTCTCATGGCTTGAAGGAATTGTAGGTGTGTTACAAAAGAATTTTCCATGTTAAAGGAGTTGGTTCAATACAGATCTAATAATGCTACTTTACTGACAATTTACTTCATATCAAAACAATTTTAGTTTTCTACACCATGGCAGTCATTATGACAATGATTTGGTTATGGTTTCCATATTCTCATCTAACAGTGTTTAGTTTTCCTTGTGACAACAGTTTGAAGTTTTTTTGGCAGATGTTTGTTGATTTATCACCTCTTTGACCTTTGGCATTTTTCTCAAAAGGGGGATAAAAGCATTAGTTACATTCAAGTTTTTGCAAAGGTTTATGATATTCAGGTTTGCACACAAGTTCATGGCACATATCATTTGATTCAGGTTATGGTGATATATATTTTATCAATTTCTTTGGCAAGTTTGACATCAATGCCAAAGGCAGAGTTTGTTGATGTCTTTTGCATTGGTTTTTTCATTCATGTCAAGTGTTTACCTTGGCATATACAGAGGCGGCATACATTCAAATATTCTTGTTACTTTTACACTTTAATGAAGGATATGAGACAGCTTGATTACGTTCACTTTACATGAGCATTGATAATTCATTGAGGTAGAAATGCTTTACATGCTTATGGTCCTTTGGTACACATTGATACATGTATGTATCATTGATTTGATACTTGGTAACTATTGACGCCAAAATTTGACTAGGTAACAATGTCTTATGGGAAACTCAGTTTGTGGGAGACCTTTTGTGCTAAACTGAGTGACCTCCAAGTTTTTAGAGAAGTCAGCTCCTTCTATAATGGGGGCTTGGAAAGGGAAATGGAAACAGATATGATAAAATAAAGTCTAACCTAAGGCAATGCACCAAGACTTAATGATAGGCACGATAAATCATAGATTTAAGGGCCTGAATGGTGTTAGTAGTGTTCCAGAACATTAGAAACTGAAGATTACAGCATAGACAATCCATTCATTGACATAAAATAATATTGCATACATTCCTACTGCCAAGAAGAGTCGTTAGACATGATCTAGGTCAGAAAACTTGCATTCAACATATGTAGAAGTTCTTAAATGGAATGTCCAGACAATAAAAATCACAATTCATAGTTTGATCAAATAGCATGAAAAAATAGAAAGGTTGAACAATTGGCACAATCTGAGAGTTTTTGCAATAAAATAAAACAATAATAAAGGTTTGGCATCTTTTACTAAAACCAACATTTTCTTCAAATTCTAGATCCTTTTTTACAATAGAGAAAAGTATATATAGCAGGAAAAAACCCCCACCACTTCATAGAGCAGCAACTGAAAAGATTTCACAATCCCCTAGCAATGATGCAAGAATCAGAATATTCCCAAAGCCGTTGCAACAAAATCGATCTGGAACCAAGCATCTGATCACTCTAGGAAAAGGTGCATCCTCTGTAAATGATGGTGGTGGTCCCAACAAGGCCTAATCAGACAAGTGTCACCATCCTGTGCGAATGATTATGACACGTAGTGGCCAATAGCATCATTAGGCTCGTCTGGTATATCGCCCGAATATGAGATCAGTTGGCTAGGCATGTGGTAGCCTTTCGCTACCCATATGAACCTCTCTCTTTCGTCGCTGAGGAATTGCATTAATACTACACGTGTCGAATGGGCAGAGCACTTCATCAATAAAGGAGGGAACGATCACCAGTGGAGTGCAAAAGAGACGCGTGGCAGCATTTTGCTGCCCGCGATTGTTACTTCATCTCCATGCTGAAAGATTTGTGAATAGCAGACACGTAGCAAGAGTGCACCATAGATAGCAACTGTGGGGCCTGCCAAAACTTTTTGGGAATAAGGGCTTCATGGAACTCGAGTGGAGCCTAATGAGAGAGCAAGAAAGCATGATCAAAAGAATACTGCAACCGCAACACGTGGAAGCATAGCGGAGCTTTCTGGGATGTGAAAGGAATGTTGAGACTTGGAGTTACGAGGAGTAGACATGTAGAGTGGGAGAGCAAAACCTAGATAAAACATCGAGTTGATTACTTGTGATGCACGGACCGAAGTATAGAGGAAAATACACCCAAAGGGAGCTAGATAATTATTTATTAACAATTTTTTGCAACTATTAGGGGCATTTCGACTAAGGAACGGAGAACCCAAAATTTCTCTGGTTTTCAAGTCAGAGTGTCATTTCGTTAGATAATGGAGTCAGAGATTGAAAAGAGCCACCTGTAGAGGTGACCATTCATCCTCAGATGGCTTCACCATATTGCACAAATTCTCCTATGCTCCACTTAGATCAATAGTTTCTTTGTGAGGCAGCACATTAGGTAAACCGACCCCTGCTTCACAATGAAATAGTAATTGTGCATGCGGATTAATTACTAAATCAATTTCGGTCGCTATGGGAGGATGACTAAAATCCCTAAAAGCCTCTGGATCACTTTCCTTCTCCTCTATCTTTTCCATAATCTCCTCGATCATGGCAATAGAGCCATTTTCAAGGAACGGGGACAACAAACCCATCCTGTTTAACTCAGAGAAACTCCCCCATATGCTATTCAGTGTCTTGCTCAAAATAGCCACAGTTGCTTTAGTGTGTTGGAAGCCAGAGTGGCAATGGATGAACTTATTTTCTGTTTGAGCAACAGCATCCCGATCTTTAATACCTGCTCTGGCGAGGTTTTCAGCAGAGACCGAGTATAGCCTAGTGAGAAAATCTTTTGCTTCTAGAACCCTCTCCAAGATGAATCGTGGGAACTGTTCAATCGTATCATGAGCCTCCTGGCTCAGCTTTGATTCCTTGGCGATGAATCGGAGGGTAGGCCTCAGTGTTAGGCAAAAAGATTTAATCTTTTCCTAGTGAGAGATGTACAACTGCCTAACCAACAAAATGATGTATGGTTGTGTAGGGGAAGATAGGAGAGAGCTTTTAAGAGAAGCAATCTTCGTGTCCTTTGAAATAATGGCCTCAACCAATTTTTCCTTCTTCTTTTTCTCGGATGCTAGTTGTTCCGCAGAGCTACTCATTTCTTTATTCCAATTCTCCTCGGCTCGAGAGTTATTTGCTAAGTGTATGTCCAGAGAAGACTTTGTTTCTTGGAGGTCTTCCATTTGAGCCTTTCGGCCCTTAAAGTCAGCCTCTTTTTCTTGTATTTTCTGCTCATATTGAGCCTGTTGGTGCTCCAAAGCTTCATTCCCCTACGCCATTCCTTGACTATACTCAAGGAAAAGTCGCTCCAGCTCTTCATTCTTCAGTCACAGATTCTATTCCATCTCCTAATTCTTAGACTGTAGCTCTTTTATCATGGCAGGGTTAGTAGCCTGAGTCTTCGAAAGTTCACCCTAAAGTTTGTTCCTCTCATCCTCTGCTACCAGCACCCTTTCTATCATACGTGCAACATCTGACTCTAGAGATTTCTCTTTTTTCTCCCAAAAAATAACCCTCTCCCTTACCGCCTTAAGCTGCTCATCCTTCATTTTTAGCTGGCGACCAATTTTAAGGAAGTCCGAGGTGACCACCCGTTGTGTTTCCTCCATGATTTCAACCTTATCCTGCAATTGGGCCACCTTCATGTCGAGCCCTACCGCATATATCTCATAATCTTCCAGGTGCATTTCCCCCTGAGGCTTGGTTACCCTCAGGTACATAGTTGCAAACTTCAATTCCTTACGGGCCTCATCATAAAGAATTTGTATTTTTGGCTCAGCCGAAGCACTGTCGTCTTTTTCCTTGCGCTTTCGCATTCTACTTGTGCATGCCTCCTTTCTGCAATCAATCCTTGCTATAAATTCAGCTAGCAACAAAACTAGTCTGAATGCAAAAGGAGCACCAGAAGGTAGGGCATAGGGATAGGTAATCCTCATAGGTGTGGGAATTTGTTTCTTCTAGAGAGTGATGGTTTGCGAGGAGAAGTGGGGCACGTTCCAAAGTTTAGTTTGAGGCCCAACAGAAGGGCTAGTCACTTGTAATGACTGATTCGGTGAATCAACCATACGAATCATAGGCTGGGATGGTGGAGGAGTTGTCAATATGGTGTCAGCTTGTTGCAATGGAAGAGGATCCACAATAATAGTGGAAGAAGAGATACTTGCAAGGGGTACATTTTTGGAAAGCGAGGCAAGAAGAGTCTGAGCGGCAGCAGCAAGTGTAAGGGTCCACGGAGCAGAAAGGCCGAGTGGAGTGGTCTGCAAAAATTGGGCGAAACCTCCTGGACATGTTGGATTAAAAGTGGAAGCAATAGGGCCAGTACTCATGGTAGGGATTTTTGTTGAGGCCGGGGCAGATACCAAGGAATGAGAAGCAAGGGGAGAAGGATTGAATTTTACCTATTGACTGGTCAATGGTGGCTCCATAATTGTCAGTGACTCCTCCTCAGCCTCAGGCTCCTAGCTAGCTACAAACACTTTTCTTCCGGCAAGTTCCTGTGAACCTTCTTCGATAATGCTCTTTGTGCACCACTGTTTTGCGGGTGGGGTCTCCCAAGCTTCGGCAGCTATTTTCATTTGCTGCAGTGATAACCTGGCTGGCTTAGCGGCCCAAGTGAGTGTATGCGAGACCCTTGATATATTAAAGTGCACATTCGTGGCCACATAAGTGGGCTATCTGGGGCCTTTCTCCTTCGGCACAAAGGAGGCCGATGTCGCCGCTTCCTCTTCCTACTCTTTGAAATCATCCCCGGGGTCCCCGCTCTTATTAATACTAGAGCTCGGGCTAGGGTGGCCCTCCTTCCACCATCTTTCAAATTCCTTGTCATCCTTCAAAATGTCATAAGGGGAATCCAATTACCCTGTCTCTTGGCGATACTTCCAAAAAGCTTCTATTTTTCCAGCAGCCCACTCCTCATCCTTCTTCAACTTATTGTACATGGTGCGTCCAATGTGTACATTATCTTTGGACACCGCCACAACAAAGTAGAACTTGTGCCATGGCCCTCTAGTATCTTGCATAGGAATACGCGCCAATTAAACAAAATTTTCATCCTTGTCTACCTGCGGATTACGCCGCTTCTCCCAGTAAGGTAAGGGAACATGTGTAACTTTCATGTACGGCTTTGAAAAGTCATTGAAAGGGTTATAATCCCACTTATCATTACTAGAACCAAACCTAAATAAGCCAATTTATCCTACAATAACTGGTCTGATTGTTTCTTTACCAGAGTCACCGACTTGAAATTCTTCAAACAAGTGAAGAATCCCTTTTTCTTCACACTTTTGCTGCTGCAGAAGGTAAATAAATGATACACACTTGCCGATACATTTCCAGTGTGAGTACCCTATCTGTGATGTAGGCTAGGAGAAGGAAAGGTTGACCAATGAAGCCCCGCATCTAGAGAATCGTGAAATCTATTCCTAAGAACCAGTCGTAGGCGGGAGTGAAACTCTGCATGTATCTGGTCTGATCCCTATCGAGTCAGATTATGTCACCTTCTCTAATTAAATCATGCAAGACCGGAGTTATGAAATAGTCCAAAAATGCATAATAATCATATGATACAGAAAGAAAAGGCGTCAACGTGGAAACTGGCTTCCTCTTACCCCGTTCATCAAAAATCGATAATTTAAAATACCAGGCGAAGAAATCAGGGTTTTGATGTAGAACCATGTGAACCAAGAAAGATAGAAATCTAAAATTTCCCTCTGCCAGGTAATTCTTTATTTTTTGTATCATTTCATCTACCATGAATTCAGCAAAATCATACCAGAAGGTATTTGCTGCTTGTGGAATTGGAATGTCGGTCCAAGTTGAAAAGTTTCCACCATCTCATCAGAGTCTTGGCCGCACACAAAATCTAGTATGGACATGGCATCCTGCAAATCCTCGTGTAACACACCACGCATCAACGAAATACTTGGCAGTTTAGCGCTTGGGAGGCCTTTCTTACCAGTCTCCTCCAACAAGAACTCTGAGTTCTTTTTCATCGCCCTCCATGTTTTCTCTCCTTTTCCAAGGTAAAAGGACTCAATGTTCTCTCTTCTTTTACTTGGGTTTGGGATGCATAGCATATGCCAAATGGTCTGTGGGGTGATGTGAACTCTTAATTTTTGGCCCTCGATGTAGTGGGTGTTAGGGTTATAACACTGGATGGCAACGTCAACTATCTTTGGGCAATAGTGCACCACCGGGACCATGTATTGTGGAAGACCACTGTACCATACCTTCCTTTCCATAGAAGTGTCCACCTTTGGTGTTGTCAACCTTGCGCAAGCTGCTTCCCTTAAGGATTTAGGGTTTTTTGTGAGTGGTGGGTCATAGATATTATCCCATTTCTCTTCAACCCTTTTCTTGTTTCTGCAATCCTTGGGCCTTTTCAGCTCTTCTGTATACGCCCTCTTCAGCTTGCTTGGTATACCAGGCATAGCATACGCCAAATCTTCATAGACATATACATCCTCTGACGACCGTATGGCTGTAAAATACTCCTGGCCAATTTCCTCTTCCATTGGCTGAGATGAACTCTCTGACATTTTCTCTTTTTATGAAGACCTCTGTGAGTTCTGGACTCTGCAATATTTCTCGGCTCTGGATACGCTAAACAAAACTTCTCTGCACCTTGAGCTTTGGCATTTGTGAAAAGACTTTGAATCATTAAGCCTTTTCATGCAATATTTGGCTACCTTTTCTCAAGGTGGTAGAGGAAAGCATGCATTTTGCATTTAATTTGACATGTACCGTTAATTTCGTAATTCGTGCAAAATGAACTACTTGCCATTTTGAGGCGGAAAGAGTTTATTATTGTGTTTGGAAACTGTGTGATATGTTGTGATTCCCTTGAAACTTGAGCCAAAAATTTTCCTTTTGATCTTGTGTTAGTATGTGCTGGTAATTAATATCCTGGCCGAAATGATTACACCAAAGCAAACGATCACGGCCTGAAAAGATATGGATATTGCCTTGGGCTCTGGGAAATTCCTGTGAGATGACACAATAGCCTATGACCGTGTGGCTTACTATCGATGAGCGCCACCTTTTTAAAGCTAATTAATTAGTTCCTATTAATCTAGCACGCATTGAATCGTACCTCCACAGATGCAACTGGTCCAGAAATGTGAGCAAGCACAGGCACGCTTTTCAAGTTAGCATCCAGTTATCATCACATTTTTCTCAAAATGGATTAGCATGCATCTTGTCATTTTTTCTATAAATAGGCCAGTAAGTAGTGAGGAAATCATACTTAGCATTTGAGCAGTGATAGGTTGTTAGCAGAGTTTTAAGCAATTTTTCTCATAGGCTATGTGATAGGTAAGTTTTAGCATTGGTTAGAAGGTGTAAGCATAGTGTCAGAATCATGGACACTCTGGTTTAGCTAACCTCTTATAAGTCGCAGAAAACGTTTCTAGGGGAGGTTTCTACTAGGTGGTTGAAAAGAATGACCAAGAATAAGTATTCCTTGGTCTTGATAGCCATAAAATGGGTTTTGGGTAAGGACTGCATAGAATACGAGGACAAGTATCGTGTGAATACTGATATATGCTCCCACTTCATAGCATCTATGTTAGACATTGGCATTCCTAGGCCCCTCATCCTAAAGTTGGTCAAGGAAATGTTTCCCAGAAAGTACCTCAATGGCCTTGGTGAAGTTGTTGCTCACACTACATATGGGGTAGGTCTGTCGTCAGCCAGTGACCTTCGTCGCTATATCGAGGAAGAAGCAGTAGTTTTATGGTTATTGTTTCTTAGTGGATTCTACCTTCAGAAAAGCAACGAGCATCAACAGAGGGTTACCCAGGCCTTGCACTTCCTATTCCGTAGTTACAACGTGATACCGTTCTACGACATAGATTGGTATACCAACTTCAGGAACCTGGTGTTTCCCCCACCAATGGCGGTTGTGTCGAATGATGCTACTTCTGTTGCCGAAGAACCTATTGATGAGGAAGAGGTAGACGCTACCATTGATGCGTCAATTGTTGCCTATTGTTCCCTTGGATGAAAACCCTCTCTGCTCCTAAAAATGCCTCTCGGTTTTCTTTATTTCATGTTGTTACATACACCACCTGTCCTACAGTTTTGTATATAAGCCTGAAAAAGGCTATCACTTATGCATACATAAAAGAATAGCTCGAATAGTTGCATACTTTTTGGATTATGGCTTCCCCAACCATTTTGCAATGTAAAAACCAAATAATATATATAAATAGATATATATATCTTTATATAAAAAAATCCATGGCTTTTTCTTTCATTTTGTATTTCAATTTTCTGGGCTCTTTAATAGCATATGTGTTTATTTCTTTGCACATGGGTATGTTTTATGTAAAGCAATCCCACTATTCCACCCTCTGTAATAATGGGTTACTTCTGCAGAAGCACAAACCAATTTCAAAAAAGACCAGCCAAAGAAAGGGAAATAAAAATAAAAGCACTATTCACATATGTACAAAAATAGAACTCAGCACCTAATGGAACAGCTTAAGATCAATCCCATTAACCGGGATTCCTAAGGTTTCCTATTCCATATTTTCTAACTCGAAAGCATTATGCTCCTTGCACCGAATGATTTTAAAGGGACCCTCCCATAGGCTATCAAATTTACCATGCTGACTTGGCTTAGAAGCCCTTTTATCATACTTCAATACTAGGTCTCTACACTTTAGGCCTTGGTCGGAAGCCTTCTTGTCAAACCATCGCTTGACTATTTGTTGACGGTTTTTCATGGCTATTAGGGAATTCTCCCTTTTTTCCCGCACTTCTAACAGTTTGGCAAGCCAAACTTCCATGGCGCCATTTTGTTCTATCTTGACGGATTTCAACAATTGGAGTGTCAGAATCTCCATAGATATAGGTAACAGTGCCTCTTTCCCGTATACCAACTCATAAGGTGAAGTCTTAAGGACTTGCTTAGGAGTTATGCGGTTTTCCTAGAGCACTGCTCGGAAGTTTTTATGCCATTCCCTCTAGTGTTTTGAACCAATTCTTTTAAGGAGCTGGACTAAGCTCTTGTTTGTTGACTCCGCTAGGTCGTTTCCCTGCAGGTAATAATTTGATGATGTTTTGAGGAATATGTCATTCATTAATGCAAAGCGACATACCTTTGTGCCTAGGAAAGCTTTGGCATTATCAAAAATGATAATCTTTGGAGGACCAAACCTTGTCACCAGCTCTTCAAGTAACTCTACAATCTCTATTTATGTTGCGCTTTTAAGCAGAACGGCCTCCATCCATCTAGTGAAGTAATCCCTGGAGGTCAGAATCCACTTGTGTCCAACACTAGAAGCTGGGTTAATCATCTCGATGAAGTCCAAGCCCCATTGCGCAAACGGTTCGTCTACCACTATGGGTTTGAGAGGCATTGCGGAATTCTTCCTTCTGTCATTAAAGAACTGGCATTTTTTGCAATATTTTACCAAAGAGTGGGAGTCATTAAAAAGTGTAGGCCAATAGTAACTGGCACACATGATTTTAATGGCAGTGGTCTTAGCAGAGAAGTGTCTGCCCGTAGCACTATTGTGGAATGCGTCAAGAATCCTCTTCGCTTGCTCTGAAGTAACGCATCGTAAGAGAAGACCATTGAAATTTCTTTTGAAAAAGGACTCCCTCTACTAGCATATATCCACAATTTTGCAGCCAATAGTATCTCCTTTTTTGGGATGAGAGACCTAGCAGATACGCTCCTGTTCGCATAAACCTGATTCTGTATGTTAGCCAACAACCCTCTGATTCTGGTTCATTTATCAGGACAAGATCCGGTTGCTCCCTTGCGACAGGTATCTCCTCGTTCTGTGCCATGTATTCGCACAATCCTCTTCCTCTAATAGTGTTAGTAGGTTTGACCTCAATGTCATATTCAAGGATCTTGGTGATCTAATTAGCTATTTTTTCTATGATCTCCCCTTCCATGATATATTTGTACACACTAGAATGTGTGACATAAACAAACACCTTGTTCCGTTAAATTAAATGGCGGAACTTTTTAAGTCCCTTCACTATTGCAAAGGCTTGCCTTTCGATGAAATTATAATTCGCCTCATATTCCTTCAGGGTCCAGGAGTAGAACGCCACTGGATGTTCTCCTTTTCCTTCATCATCTTTTTGGGTTAGGATAGTAGCAATACTGGACTTGCTACTAAATGCATACATTATAAAATCCTTAGATAGATCTGGATAAACCAGTACCAGAGCAGTGGAAATAGCTTCCTTAACTTTTTCAAAGGCATCTCGAGCTTCGGTCGTCCACTTGAATGCATGATCCTTCTTAATCATCAAGGTGATTGGCTTAATTATTCCCGCAAAGTCGGAAATAAACTTGCTAACAAAATTTACTTTTCCCAAGAAAGACTAAACACCTTTCTTATTCACCGAAAGGGGGAGTTCCTTGATGGCTTTTACCTGTTTGAGGTTGATTGAAATTCCTTCTTTAGACACCACATGTCCTAACAGCTTGCTTTGCAGTACTCTGAATACACATTTTTTCAAAATTAGGGAAACCCCAAACTCCTGGCACTTTTGAAAAACTAATTCTAAGTGATTAAAATGATCATCCTTAGATTTAGAAAACTGTTGACGCCAAAATTTGACGAGGTAACAGTGCCTTATGGGAAACTCAGTTCAAGGGGGACCCTTTGCGCCGAACTGAGTGACCTCCGGGTTTTAAAGAAGCCAGCTTTTTCTATAATGGGTTTTTGGAAAGGGAAAAGGAAGCAGATATAATAAAGCAAATTTAAATCTAAGGCGATGCGCCAAAGCTTTCTGATAGGCATGATAAATCATAGACTTGAGGGCCTGAATATTATTGCTATGTTCCAAAACATCAGAAACTTAAAGCTATAGCATAAACAATTCATTTAATTGACATAAAAGTATCGCATACATTCTCACTGCTAAGAAGAGTCATTAAGACATGGTTTAGGTAAGCAAGTTTGTATTCAATGCATAGAAGTCCCTTCAAATGAAATGCTTAAGACCATAAGGAGCACAGTTTACAGTTTAAACAAAACATGAAAATAGAAAGGCCGAACAATAGGCACAGTCTAAAAGTTTCTTGTGAATAAACATGCAAAAGAGGCCTGGTGTCTCTTGCTAAAAACCAGTATTCTTTCTAAAATCTTGGACCTTTGTCTTCTTGACAGAGAGAGTATATATAGCTGGAGAGAGAAAATTCCCACCGCTTTGGAAGCTGTAATAGAAAAGATTCCCAATCTCCTGCAATGATGCCCGAATCAGAACATTCCCAATGCCGTTATAACATCAATCAGTTAGAACCTAGCATCCAGTTGATTGGTTGCAGGCGTGCCCTTTGTAATGATGGTAGCGGTTTGAACCAAGCCTCGAGGTGACAAGTGCCATCTACCGCCTCAGAGAACTATGACGACCAATGCCTGATAACACAAACCCGCTTTGCCAGCCCACAGCCTGCTTCGATGATCAGTGAAAGGCACGCGGCAGCACGTCGCGACCCGAATGAGAACTCCTCCTTTAGCTGCCGAAAGATTGCGAAGAAGCGACACGTGTTCGAAGGGTCAAATGCTATGCTAAGGTGGGGAGGAAGCTGTGTGAACTAGATCCGAAAGACGCTTGGTAGCGTTTCGGAGCCCGCTGCGTTTTATCTCCTTGCTGTATTGAAAAGGCTGCGAAATTCTGCCATGTGGCTGAAGGTAGGGCCCGCCGTGAAATAGAGAAGGCCAGCAGAAATGTTTCGCAGTCGGCAGCTGCATATTTTATCCCCGCAAGGAAAGCTTGCGATACGCCGCCACGTATCAAGATGTGGGCCCCTCTGACAATCTTAGGAGTGTTGGACCGTTGTGGAAGGCATAGCGACCCAAAGAAAATATAAAGCAACAAAATAAGAATCCCCGTGGGCGAGACACGTGGACGCCCAGCGCAGCACTTCAGGACCCGAAAGGGAAGCCGCTAGCCCAAGTTGCGAAGTCAAAAATGTGCAAGGGGGAAGATCAAAATCTGCCGGGAAGCCAAACAACTTGGAGATGCACAGGCCGGCACACGAATATCAACAAAAGGAACCCGAAGGGAGCTGTTGAATCTTATTTTAACAGCTTTTGGTGACTATCAGGGGCGTTTCGGATAAGGAACGAAGAACCCAAAAACTCTCTGGTTCTACAGACCAGAGCCTTCATCTATAGGGCAAACGAAATCATTAGAGTTTGGAAAGTGCAGCCTGCAAAGGCGACCATTCATTTTCGGATGGCTTTGCCATGCTGCGCAAATTCTCTTGTGCCCCGCGGAGGTCAATAGCTTCCTTGTGAGGCAGCACCTCTGGTAAGCCGGTGCCTGCTTGGATATGGAAAAGTAACTGGGAGAGTAGATGAATGACCACCTCGATATCTGCTGCCATTGGGGGGCTGTCGAAATCTTTGAACACCTCCAGATCGTTCTCTTTCTGTTGAATAACCTCTGTAATCTGTGTAGCCATGGCAATAGTGCCATCCTCAAGGAACGGAGACGGAAATCCCAATTTTCCCAAGTCAGAGAAACTTCCCCGAATACTGTCTAGCGCCTTGTTTAGAAAAGTCGCCGCTGCCTTAGTACGTTGGAAAGCGGAGTGGCAATGAATGAATTTATTTGCCGTTTGAGCAGCGGTGTCCCGATCTTCGATACCCGCCCCGGCAAGGATCTCGTCTAAGACAGAGTATAGCTTATTTAGCAAGTCCCTTGCCTCAGGAACCTTTTCCAGGATGAAACGAGGGAACTGCTCCATTGCATCGTGGGCTTCCTGATTGAGTCTTAATGCCTTGTCGATGAACCGGAGGATAGGCTGCAGATTTAGGCAAAAAATTTTGATTTTCTCCCAGTGAGAAATGTACAATTGCCTGATCAGTGGAATGATATCGGGCTGGGCAGGGGCAGGTAACACAGAGGTTTTTAGCGAAGAAATTTTTGCTTCCCTTGAAATCAGGGCCTCAGCCAATTCAGCCTTCTTCTTTTTCTCGGCCGCCAACTGCTCTTCATAGCTGTTCATTTCTTTATTCCAAGTTTGTTCAGTTCGAGAGTGGTTAGCCGATTGCTCTTCTAACGAAGCTTTTGTCTCTCGGAGCTCACCTTCTAGCTTGGTCCTTGTTTCCCGGAGCTCTTCTTCCAGTTTAGTCTTGAGACCTTTGAATTCAGCCTCTTTCTCTTGTGCCTTTTGCTGATACTGTTCTTGTAGGTGCTCCACCTCCTCACCTTTCTCTACCATCTTTTGACTGTACTCGAGGTAGAAACGTTCAAGCTCCCCTTCCATCGACCGTAGGCTCTGTTGCGATGCTTGGTTTTGGTTTTGTAATTCTTTTAATAAGACAGGGTCGGCTGCTTGGGTCTTCGCAACTTCGCTCTGAAGCCTGTTTCTCTCATTTTCTGCTGTTAGCGCCCTTTCTGTCATTCGGGCGATATCCGCCTCTAAGGATTTTTCCTTTGCCTCTAGAAAGCTCACCCTGTCCTTGGCTGCCTTGAGCTGTTCATCCTTCTTCTTTAACTGGTGACCAGTCTTTAGGAAGTCCGAAGTGACCACCCGTTGTGTCTCCTCCATGATTTTGACTTTATCTTGTGGCCGGGCTACCTTCATGTCAAGTCTGACAGCATAAATCTCGTAGTCCTCAGGTTGCATTTCTCCCTGGGGCTTGCTTATCCTCGGGTACATAGTTGCAAATTTCAACTCTTGGCGGGCCTCGTCATACGAAACCTATACTCTCGGCTCAGCGGGGGCATTGTCATCTTTCGCTTTACATCGCCTCATTCTATTTGTGCGCGCCTCCTTTCCACAATCTATCTGTGCTATGAACTCAGCTGGTGATGAAACCAGCCCACCTACGAAAGGGACACCAGAAGGCAGGGCATAGGGATAGGTGACTTTCATAGGTGCACGCATTTGCTTTTTCTGGAGGGTAACCGTTTGCGGGGAAAAGTGTGGCACATTCCACAGCCTGGCCTGAGGATTCTCAGCAGGGCTAAACATTTGCAGCAGCTGAATTGGAGGTTCAGTTGTAAGGCCCATTGGCCGAGGGAACGGAGTTGCTGCCTGTGTATCGGCCTGTTGCGATGGGAAGGGATCTGTAAGCATCTCAAAAAAAGAGTGGGGGCCAATAGGAGGAATATTTTTTGAAAGCGAGGTGAGGAAAGTCTGGGCGGCAGCAGCAGGCGTAAGCATGCTCGGAGGAGTAATTATAAATGGTTGGGCTTGTGAATACTGGGCAAATCCAACGGAAAAGGCTGGACCAGAAGCAGAGGGTGGAGGGCTCGGACTAATGGCAGGAGTTGTGGACAGAGCAGGGGCGGATGCGAAAGAATGAGATGTAAGAGAGGAAGGAACGAAAAGTACCTGCTGACTGGTCGGCGGTGGCTCCGGGATCGTTCGGGACTCGCCAGTAAACTCTGGCATTTGACTAGTATCGGGTGCTTCTCCTCCGACGGGTTCATGTGAAACCGACCCGATAACATTTTCAGTACGTTGCCTTTTCGTGGGCGGACGCTCACTAGCTTCGGCAGTCGGACCCTTTTGCTGAGGTGTTAGTCTGACTGGTTTAGCGGCCCATGTGCATGTAAGCGAGCCCTTTGATATGTTAAAGCGCACATTAGTGCCCACATAGGCGGCGTGCTCGGAGGCATCGCCTCCCTGCGTTGATACTGCCGTTTCTTCCTCCTGCCCCTCAGATCCCTCTGCTTCGCTTCTGTTAGCACTAGAGATCGGGCTGGGATGGCCCTCATCCCACCATCTTTCAAATTCCTGATCCTCCTTCACTTGATTATAAGGAGCCTTCAACTGTGCTGTTTCCTGGCGGTACCTCCAGAAAGCTCTTATTTTTTCGTCGCCCCATTCCTCGTCCACTTTCAATTTGTTATACATGGTGCGCTCCATCAGAAGGTTGTCCCTGGCCACAGCCACTGGAAAGTAGAACTTGTGCCATGGGCCCCTGGTATCCGGCGTAGGGACTTGTGCTAACTCAACAAAATTTTCATCTTTATCAGTCCGGCAATTACGCCGCTTCTCCCAGTATGGTCGGGGAACATGTGTAACATTCATGTGTGGCTCGGGTAGATCATTGAAAGGGTTGTAATCCCACTTATCGTTTACTAGTACCAACCCTAGCTGTGCCAGTTTGTGCTCTAGCAACTCGTGCGATTGCTTTTTAACAAGCGTTATTGATTTGAAACTCTTCGGGCAAGTGAAGAATCCCTTCTTTTTGACACTATCGCGGCTACAGAACATGAAATCAACGATGCACACCTGCCGGAAAACCTCCAGCGTGAGCACTCTATCGGTGACGCAGGCCGGGAGCAGGAAAGGCTTACCAATAAAGCCCCGCATTCGAAGGATTGTGAAATCCTTGCCCAAGAACCAGTCACAAGCGGGGTTGTAGCTTTGCAGAAATCCAGTCTGCTCAAGTGTTAAGCCGGACAATATCACCTTCTCCGATCAAATCATTCAGGACCGGGGCTATGAAATAGTCCGCGAAGGCATAATAGTCATATGTTGCGGAAAGGTAGGGTGTCCATGTAGACACCGGCTTTCTTTTGTTCTGCTCATCAAAAATTGATAGAGGGACAAACCGGGCAAAGAAATCCAGATTCTGGTGCAGGAACATGTGGACCAGGTAAGAAAGAAATCGAAATTTCTTCTCCGCCTGATAATTCTCTATTTGCTGTATCATTTCTTCAACCATGAACTGAGCAAAATCATACCAAAAATGTTCACGCTGTTTGCGAAACTGCATCGCAGGGCCTAGCTGAAAAGCCTCAATCTTTTCATCGGAGTCTCGCCGCAAACAAATGCCAGCATGGAGATGGGGTCCTGGAGGTCATCGCGGAATGAACCACGCGATAATGGGATACTCGGTGCCTTAGCGGAGGCAACACCCTTCTTATTAGTTTCTTCTAGCAAGAACTCGGAGCTGGTCTTCATCTTTTTCCATATTTTTTCCCCTTTGCTTGGGCGGAAATGCTCGATATTCTCTTTTCTCCTTTTGGGATCAGGGATACATAACATATGCCAGATGGCCTCTGGGCTGATCTGAACCCTTAAATTGCGACCTTCAATGCAGTGGGTATCTGGGTTGTAGCGTTGAACAGCCGCGTCGACCACCTCCGGGCAATAGTGCACCAGTGGGACCATGTATTGTGGAAGACCGCTAAGCCAGACTCTGTTTGCCGTGGCTTGGTCTGCCTTTGACGCTGATAACCTTGCACAAGCTGCCTCTCTGAGAGATTTAGGGTTCTTGGCAAGCTTTGGGTCGTAGATATTAGCCCACTTTTCCATAACCTTTTTCGGGTTATTCCACTCTTTCGGTCTCTCTAGCTCCTCTGTGTTTGCTCTTCTTGTCTTCGCGGGTATACCTGGAGTTGCATATGCTACATCGTCAAACACGTATACCTCGTCCGAGGAACGAATAGCCATAAACAGGTCCTGGCTGATCTCTTCTTGTATCGGCTGAGCTGAAGATTCTGACATCTTTCTTTCGTTGCAGAACTTGTAAGCTTCTTGGCTTGTGAATACACTGCGCTGGATATACAGACAGAAAACACTTTGCACCCTCCTTAGCTTTTGTGAAAAGACTTTGAAAAACCAAGCGTTTTCATGCAATAATAGCAACTTTCCAAAGGTGGTAGGCGAAAGCAGGCCTTTTGCATTTAATTCGGCATGTACCGTTAACCTGGCAACTTCGTGCAAGACGAACTGATTGCTACTCCGAGGCGGCCGGATTTCATCATTGCTTTCAAAAGCTCGTGTGATACGCCCTGATCTCCTTGGAAAATGAGCCTGCAACTGGCTTTCTCACCTTGCGTTAGCATGTACCGGCATTTAATATCTGGCTGGAATGATTACGCCAAGCAAACGATCACGGCCTGAAAAGATACGAGGATCGCCTTGGGTTCCGGGATGCGTTTGAGATATGACACAATTGCATACGGCCATACGTCCCTTCACCAACAAGTGCCACCTTTTTAATGCTTACTTAATTAACTCCATTTAATTAAGCACGCCTAGAGCCGTGCTATCGTGCATGTATCGGCCCAAAACGTGAGCAAACGCAGACTCAGCCTTTGAGATTGCAGCCAGTATACATCACGTTTCTTACAGGCGGATTGGCATATGTCTTGTCAATTTTTCTATAAATAGCCCAGTGGAAAGCAAGCAAACATACTTAGCTTTTTGGAGTGATAGGTCAGTAGCAGATTGCTTTGCAAGTCTTTTCATAGGTTAGGTGGTGAGCCGACTCGGCGTTATTTCAGCAGTCTTAGGGATAGTGTCAGGGGAAATGGATACCCCAATTCGTCTTACCTCATTCAAATCACAGACGGTGTTTGTAGGCGAGATCTCTACCAGAAGGCTCAAAAGAATGACGAAGAACAAGCACTCTCTTGCTCTGGTAGCCATGAAGTGGGTCCTAGGCAAGGACTGCGTTGAATATGAAGACAAGCATAGGGTGAACACCGACGTGTGTTCGCACTTTGTAGCGTCCATGCTGGACATTTGCGTCCCCCGGCCTCTTATCTTGAAGCTGGTCAAGGAGATCTTCCCGAAGAAGTACCTGAACGGGCTTGGCGAGGTTGTCACACACGCCGCGTATGGGATAGGTCTGCCATCAGCCAGCGACCTACGTCGCTATATTGAAGAAGAAGCTGTTGTGGCTTGGCTACCATTTCTTAGCGGATTCCGCCTGCAGACCCATGGCCAGCATCAGCAAAGGGTTACCCAAGCCCTACACTTCCTGTTCAGGAGCTACAACGTGATACCCTTCTACGACGTAGAATGGTATACCGACTTCAGGGACCTGGTGTATCCACCACCGACTACGGCCTTGTTGAATGATGCTGCCAGTGCTGCCGAGGAGCCTGTGGACGAGGAAGAGGCGAACGCTGCGGTGAATGCGTCGGTTGCTGCCAGCCATTCATGTGGATAGATAAACCCCTTGCCTTCCTGCCTGCTGATATAACATACTTGCTTTAGATAAGCCTGATAAAAGGCCGCTGTATATATAGTATGTTCTAATACTTGTACATTTTGAAAAATCGGCATTCATGCCATTTTGTAACCCAGGAACATATATATATAAATATATACGTCTCTCTTTTTAAAAGAAAACTATGCTCCCTTTGCTTCTGTGTTTAATTTTTCTGGGTTTGCAAATCTTTCGTGCTTTTTCTCCGTTTATGAGTATATTTTGTACTTAAGAAATTCTGGTGTTTTACCCGCTAATGACGATGAGCAAATGCGTAACAAGACAACTGACTAGCAAAAGAATAGGCCAAAAACAGGAAAGGAAACAAAAGCGTTATTTACAACTGT
Source organism: Sequoia sempervirens (assembly GCA_007258455.2). NCBI lineage: Eukaryota > Viridiplantae > Streptophyta > Pinopsida > Cupressales > Cupressaceae > Sequoia > Sequoia sempervirens. The sequence goes on from VDFB02281492.1 coordinate 908,356,752, forward strand.
ACAGGGTAGAGCATTTTGCCTAATGGAATAACTTCAGATGAATCCCATTGACGGGGATTCCTAACGGCTCCTGTTCCATGTTTTCCAGCTCAAAAGCGTTGTGTTGCATGCACCGAATGATTTTGAAGGGTCCCTCCCATAGGCTATCAAACTTACCGTGCTGACCTGGCTTTGCGGCCCTGCTGTCATATTTCAGCACTAAGTCTCCACTTTTTAGGCCTTGGTCGGAAGCCTTTTTGTCAAACCACCGTTTGACCACCTGTTGACGGTTTGTCATCGCTATTAGGGAATTCTCCCTTTTTTCTTGTCCTTCCAGTAGTTCGGCAAGCCGAACCTCCATGGCATCATTTAGTTCTATCTCAAGAGATTTCAATAACTGTATCGCCGGGATCTCCATAGAGATAGGTAACAACGCTTCTTTCCCATATACTAGCTCATAGGGTGAAGTCTTGAGGACTTGTTTAGGAGTTATGCGGTTAGCCCAGAGTGCTTTTCGGAGATTTTTATGCCATTCCCTCTGGTGTTCTGAGCCAACCTTTTTGAGGAGTTGGACTAAACTTTTGTTTGTCGACTCGGCTAGGCCATTTCCCTGTGGATAATAGTTTGATGATGTTTTAAGGAATATGCCATTTTTTAATGCAAAGTGACATACCTTTGTGCCTACAAATGCTCTAGCATTGTCCGAAATGATTGTCTTCGGAGGGCCGAACCTTGTCACCAGAGCCTCGAGGAAGTCCACAATCTCTGCTTCCGTCGCCTCCTTAAGGGGAATAGCCTCCGCCCACCTTGTGAAGTAGTCTGTAGCAGTCAGAATCCATTTATGTCCGGCACTAGAAACCGGGTTGATCATTCCGATAAAGTCCAGGCCCCATTGCGCAAATGGTTCATCCGCCACAATAGGTTTGAGGGGCATTGCTGAATTCTTCCTTCTGTCGGAGAAGAACTGACATTTTTTACAAGTTTTTACCAGAGAGTAGGAATCATTGAAAAGTGTAGGCCAGTAATATCCAGCCCGTAGGACCTTGATGGCGGTAGTTTTAGCGGAGAAATGTCCGCCTTCGTCGCTATTGTGAAATGCGTCGAGGATCCTCTGTGCCTCCCCCGAAGTAACGCATCGTAGGAGCACACCATTAAAATTCCTTTTGAAAAGAACTCCTTCTATCAGCATGTATCCGCAATTCTGAAGGCGGTAATACCTTCTTTTTTGGGATGAGAGGCCTGGCGGATACTTTCCGGTTCGCATGAAGTTCGTTCTATCTTTCAGCCAATCATCCTCCGATCCCGATCCATTTATCAGGACAAGCTTTGGCTGTTCCTCTTTAGCAGGCATCTCCTCGTCCCGTGCCATATACTCACACAGTCCTCTGCCTTTGACAGTCTTGGTAGGCCTGACCTCGATGTCATACTCTAGGATCTTGGTGATCCAATTAGCCCTTTTTTCTGTGATCTCTCCCTCCATGATGTATTCCCGCACACTAGAATGTGCGACATATACCAGAACTTTGTTGCAGGAAATTAGATGGCGGAACTTTTTAAGTCCCTTTACTATTGCGAAAGCCTGTCTTTCAACGAAGTTATAATTCGCCTCATAATCCTTTAAGGTTCGGGAATAGAACGCAACTGGATGCTCTCCCTTTCCTTCTCTATCCTTTTGAGTCAGAACAGTAGCGATACTGGACTTACTACTGAAGGCATACATTATAAAATCTTTGTGTTGATCTGGATTGATTAACACCGGGGCTGAGGAGATCGCTTCCTTGACCTTTTCAAATGCCCCCCGAGCCTCTGTTGTCCACTTGAAAGCTTGATCCTTTTTCAGCATTAGGGTGATCGGCCTAATTATTCCCGCAAAATCGGAAATAAATTTGCTGACAAAATTTACTTTGCCCAGAAAAGACTGGACACCTTTCTTATTTACTGGAAGGGGAAGCTCCCTTATAGCCCTTACTCGTTCGGGGTCAATAGAAATACCTTCCTTAGACACAACATGCCCTAAGAGTTTACCCTGAGGTACTCCGAATACACATTTCTTTGGATTTAGGGAAATCCCGAACTCCTGGCACTTTTGAAAAACCAACTCCAGATGATCGAAATGATCATCTTTAGATTTAGAAAACACAGTAAGGTCATCCAAATAGATTAGGATAAACTTATTGATCAGTTCGCTAAATGCGACGTCCATAGCTCTCTGGAAAGTTGCCCCTGCATTAGATAAACCGAAAGGCATTTTAGCATATGCAAATGTTCCCCACTTGGTGGTGAACGTAGTCTTGTGCTGATCTTCTTCTTTTACTCGGATCTGGTTATAGCCAGAGAAGCCATCCAGCAGAGAGAACATTTCCGATCCTGCGACAGTTTGGAGGATTGATTCCATAGAAGGCAACGGATAGTGGTCTTTTAGAGATGCTCTGTTCAGGTCTCAGAAATCCACGCATAAGCGGATATCACCATTCTTCTTTCGGACTGGCACCAGGTTTGATACCCAAGTACTATGTTTGATTGGGAAGACAATGCGTGACTCAATGAGCTTGGTTAGCTCTTGTGCCATCAAGGCTTCAACTTTAGGGTTGACTGGCCGCTGCTTTTGTCGGACTGGTTTCGCACCTTCTGTTAGCTCAATAGTATGTTGGATGATGCCAGGATCATAACCTTCCAGATCATCGTAAGACCAGGCCACAACTCCATATTTTCCGCAGAAACCGATAAGTCTCTCTCTTTCTTGCTGTGAGACATCCTTTCCGACTCTAAGATTTTTGCCGTCGGAAACCCGAAGATTTTCATAATCGCTTTTGTCTGCCACGAATTTCCGTTTATCATTTCGGGCGTCACTACAATCAAATTTTTTTTCGAGAGTAACCAATCCTTTCGGAAGCTTATTTGACTTTAGCTGCATAATTTGTCCTTCGTAGGCCTCGGCGATCTTTGGTTGGAGTTGATCAGCAAATTCCCCTGAGTGTTGAATAAACGAGGCGATGTGTTCATCGCTCTCAAAGACTTGCCAACTTTGGTCATTGTCGGGTATTGCTGGTCGAACAAGCACTCGCACTGAATATTTGTTCCGAAGCAAGTCGGAGACAGGATCAAACTGAGCACCGATTACCGCCATGCGATCTGCATCGCCATTCTGTGCTCGGGGAATGGTCAGGATGTTGAAGGCTTCAAAACTTTCTACAAGGTCCCAGATTCGATGCCGATAGGATCTCATGCGGATATTCTTTGCTGCAGAAATTCCTCGGACCTGATTAACTACCAGTTCAGAATCTCCGAACACAATCAATTGCTTGATACCCATTCGTTCCGCTAGGCTTAGGCCTTGGACTAGCCCTTCATATTCAGCCTCGTTATTTGAACAGGCGAATTGGAATCGGAAAGACCTCAACAACTTTTCATTCTGTGGGGATATTAGACATACCCCTGCTCCAGCTCCAACTTTGCTTCTTGCTCCGTCAAAATACAATGTCCACAGCTCACTTGCTTGGTCATTGTCGGGTTCTTTGACGACCTTTGGAAGAACTTGGTCTTCATCATAGATCACATATGTGCCTAATCCGGTAGCATGATAATTTCTGAAAGGATCATTGTTTATATGTTCACTCAACAGAGCGTCTTCCTTATCGCTTCGGTCTCCGCTCACTTTCTCCTCTTCTAGCAGTTCGACATTGTACATGTCCTGCTTAGTGATGGAGGTATGTGCGGCTTCAAAGTTAATCAGGGCCTCATTCGCCACATGTTCGGAATGCAGAGCCTCCGATTCTATCTTCATCTTTGCGCCATGTTTGGTCCTAAGTATTAGATGTGACCAATCTAAAGACAAATATCCGCCCACCTTCGAAGTAAACTCTCGAGAAAGACAAAGACCAAACATTGGTGGAACATCTATGATCACTGTATCTTGCGGGACCGTGATACTTGGACAGGAAAATAGAGTTAGCGGAAGTGCTTTGATGACACCCACAGTATCTACCTTATTTCCATCTAGCTGCATCACCCCTTTCTTCATAGGTTCGTAGCTGAGTCCCAAGGCTTCGGCTATCAGTTTTGGCATAACTGTTGTACTAGCGCCAGAATCAATCATAGCGTTGTGTAATAGCTTTTCCCCTACAATGAGGGTCAAGAAGAAGGGTTGAGGTTTTGGCCTACCTCCGCCTTCCGTATGGGATTCCTTTGCTTTGTCTGTAACAACCTTAGCCCGTGGCATTTGATAAACCGCCTCGGTACTGGCCGAAGGCTCGGTTAGTGCTGGGTCCATCTGTTGCTGAAGCGCCTTTTGGAGTATAGTTTTCTGTTCCGGGATAGCTAGAATGTCCCATAAAGACACATTAGCGGGTGATTTCTTCAACTGCTCCACCACATTAAAAGGTGAGGAGCTCAGAGATTTCTGCTCCTTTGCTTTTGTTATAATGATTTCCTTCCGCGGTTGAGAAGACAAAGAGACGGTCGGTGCGCCAGGAATTTGATCCGAAACGTCTTTGCATTGCGGGTTGTCCGAAAGCGAGACAACGGGCTCACCGGTGTATCTCCTCTTGGAGCGTGTGTTATAGTCGGACTGTACCCGCGGCGTTTCGGCTGTGGGCGAGTCATTTGCAAACACCATTTCCTCGTCTTCCATCCATGAGAAGAGCGCATGATCAGGAACAATATCGGACTCTTGCTCTAAGGACATTCCCTGTGTTTGCGCGGTAAGGACCGCGTTCTCCATTGCCGAGGCGTATATGTATTCTCCATTCTCTGTCGCAACACCTTGACTACGTTGCTCTGCTATCCTTTGTTGTAAGTTGCCACGCGGACAATTTCGGGGCATATGTGCATCATTGCAAGGGAAGCACCATGGATTGATGTCATCAATAAGATTGTTCTGTCCCGCGGTCAATTCTCTACTAGAACTTGGCGACGCACCTGCCAGCGGTGTAGGCACCAGAACGATTTGGTTTATAGCCGCCGCTGGTGAATTAGTGCGAGGCGCATTCTGATATTGATTTTGATGATAGGTAGGCCACCCACCTTGATAGTTCTGATATGCAGGTCGTGGAGGAATTGCTTGGTTCCGCTTGAGAGTTGTTATATCGTTCGCCATAGTCCGCAACATCTCCTTGAGGTCACCCATCTCATCTTTTGGAGGACCCGATGTAGAGGCCAAATTTTCAGGAGCGGCTGTATATGAATACGCTGACTGGGGAGTCGCTGGCGCACTGGTCGACGCAACCTCTTGTGCTACGTCCGATATCTCAGAAATATCGGCATAACAGGTCGAGGAGGCAATTTCCCGCAGTCTATCAAGTGATTCTCTGCTTTGATAGCGGTGGCATATGCATCTGGTAAAGTGGCTCCTCCCAAAGACTTGATCATCATAGAAATGTCGGGATTGATGGACTTCAGATAAAACATGAACGCCAATTCCAGAGTCGGGCGATAGTTACAGGAATCCTCCGCCAACTTGAGTGAAATCGGGCATTGAAGTCCGTCAGAGCCTCCTGGGGTGCTCGTTTGATGACGGATAGCTGATAATATAGCGAAGAACGATCTCCGTCATTTGAAAACCTCTCATAGAATGGATCTCCGAGGTCATCCCAAGTGCGAATGCTGTTAGGAGTCAATGTTCGGTACCAATCCAGAGCTTTGCCTTTGAAGGACGCAGCAAGGAGCCTTAGGGCTACATTCTGCGCTGTGATACCGTGTACCAGACATACATCCGCTACATCCTGCAAATGCTCTGCTGGAGTTTTTGTGTTATCTCCGGAGAATTTAGGAAGAGCTTTCAGGGCCGAAACCGGGATAGCGCCCCAGACGGCAGGCGCTACCAGAGCTACCAGGGGACTTCCAGCATCCCATGCCACATAATTTTGTTCGTGCCGGCAACATGGTGAGAGGAAAGGGTGGTGGGAATGGAACTGTTGCTAACTGATTTGCGGCTTGTACTGTCCCTAATGGAGGCACTAGTAAACCTGGGTTATTTTCAGTCTGGGATCTAGTTACAGGCCGATGGCTCATACACCCTTCTTTAAGACAATTTCATTAGTTTGGGTCCCACCGGGCGTGCCAGAAAAAGGGTAAAACTGTTGACGCCAAAATTTGACGAGGTAACAGTGCCTTATGGGAAACTCAGTTCAAGGGGGACCCTTTGCGCCGAACTGAGTGACCTCCGGGTTTTAAAGAAGCCGGCTTCTTCTATAATGGGTTTTTGGAAAGGGAAAAGGAAGCAGATATAATAAAGCAAATTTAAATCTAAGGCGATGCGCCAAAGCTTTCTGATAGGCACGATAAATCATAGACTTGAGGGCCTGAATGTTATTGCTATGTTCCAAAACATCAGAAACTTAAAGCTATAGCATAAACAATTCATTTAATTGACATAAAAGTATCGCATACATTCTCACTGCTAAGAAGAGTCATTAAGACATGGTTTAGGTAAGCAAGTTTGTATTCAATGCATAGAAGTCCCTTCAAATGAAATGCTTAAGACCATAAGGAGCACAGTTTACAGTTTAAACAAAACATGAAAACAGAAAGGCCGAACAATAGGCACAGTCTGAAAGTTTCTTGTGAATAAACATGCAAAAGAGGCCTGGTGTCTCTTGCTAAAAACCAGTATTCTTTCTAAAATCTTGGACCTTTTCTTCTTGACAGAGAGAGTATATATAGCTGGAGAGAAAAAATTCCCACCGCTTTGGAAGCTGTAACAGAAAAGATTCCCAATCTCCTGCAATGATGCCCGAATCAGAACATTCCCAATGCCGTTATAACAGCAATCAGTTAGAACCTAGCATCCAGTTGATTGGTTGCAGGCGTTCCCTTTGTAATGATGGTAGTGGTTCGAACCAAGCCTCGAGGTGACAAGTGCCATCTACCGCCTCAGAGAACTATGACGACCAGCGCCTGATAACACAAACCCGCTTTGCCAGCCCACAGCCTGCTTCGATGATCAGTGAAAGGCACGTGGCAGCACGTCGCGGCCCGAATGAGAACTCCTCCTTTAGCTGCCGAAAGATTGCGAAGAAGCGACACGTGTTCGAAGGGTCAAATGCTATGCTGAGGTGGGGAGGAAGCTGTGTGAACTAGATCCGAAAGACGCTTGGTAGCGTTTCGGAGCCCGCTGCGTTTTATCTCCTTGCTATATTGAAAAGGCTGCGAAATTCTGCCATGTGGCTGAAGGTAGGGCCCGCCATGAAATAGAGAATGCCAGCAGAAATGTTTCGCAGTCGACAGCTGCATATTTTATCCCCGCAAGGAAAGCTTGCGATACACCGCCACGTATCGAGATGTGGGCCCCTCTGACAATCTTAGGAGTGTTGGACCGTTGTGGAAGGCATAGCAACCCGAAGAAAATATAAAGCAACAAAATAAGAATCCCCGTGGGTGAGACACATTGACGCCCAGCGCAGCACTTCAGGACCCGAAAGGGAAGCCACTAGCCCAAGTTGTGAAGTGAAAAATGCGCAAGGGGGAAGATCAAAATCTGCCGGGAAGCTGAACAACTTGGAGACGCACAGGCCGGCACACGAATATCAACAAAAGGAACCCGAAGGGAGCTGTTGAATCTTATTTTAACAAAAACACAGTAAGATCATCCAAATAAATTAGAATAAAATTATTGATTAGTTCGCTAAACGCGATGTCCATCGCCCGCTGGAATGTTTCCCCTACATTGGATAAACCAAAAGGCATTTTAGCATATGCAAATGTTCCCCACTTTGTGGTGAACATAGTCTTGTGTTGATCCTCTTCCTTAACTCGGATCTGATTGTAGCCGGAGAAACCGTCCAACAGGAAAAACATTTCAGATCCTACAACCGTTTGTAATATTGACTCCATAGAAGGCAGCAGATAGTGGTCCTTCAGAGATGCTCTGTTTAGGTCTCGGAAGACCACACACAAACGGATATCTCCATTCTTCTTTCAGACCGGGACCAGATTAGATACCCAGGTACTATGCTTGATTGGGAAGACAATGTGCAACTCAATGAGCTTAGTTAACTCTTGCGCCATTAGCGCTTCAATTTTAGGGTTTACTGGCCTTTGTTTTTGTTGGATTGGTTTTGCACCTTCCGTTAGCTCGATAATGTGTTAAATGATATCAGGATCATACCCTTCCAAATCATCATAGGACCAGGCCACTACTCCATACTTTTTGCAGAAACTGATGATTTTTTCTTTATCATGGTGAGGGACATTTTTCCCAACTCAAAGATTCCTGCCATCAGAGACCCAAAGGTCCACATAATCACTTTTGTCTGCTACGAACTTTCGTCTATCATTTCTTGCATCATCAATGTAGATAGGGAAAAATCAGCAGGTTTAAATGCATTCAAAACAATAAACTAATTAAATCCTATCAAGCACCATGAAGCACAAACTAGAATGAAAATCCAAATAAACAAAAGATATGCAAACCAAATTTCAAACTAGACTTGATTGATCTCCATGGCTCTTCTCCACATGCATAAGAATGTGAGATTTTGAAGGTTGATTGTTGGAAGAATGTTGGTTACTCAATTTTGCAGCATAACAACCTGATGAAGATGATAGATTGGAGATGGATGGAAGATAGAAGAATGATTTTGACAGCATAAGGATGTCTGAAGAATTCAATCCCAAATGGCCTGTGATAGGTTAGATTTATAGAGTTTCGATGTGGACGGAGAAGAAGATTCAACAAGATTTGTTTTTTTCGTTATTTGATCAAAGGGGAAATAAAACAAGATAAGATAAGATTTTAAAAAGATAGAAGGATTTTGATTTTCTCTTTTTAAGGAAATAAATCTTGAAAAAGATGAGAAGGATAATTGATGAATTATCTAATTCAATAAATTAATTAGATACACATGAGTTCAAATTTTGGAAAGAAAGCAAAAAGATCTTTTTAAGATTTTATTAATTAAATAAATATTTGATTTATTTAATTAATGTTGAATTTATGATTTCATCAATTAAATAATATAAATTATTTAATTAACATTAGAAGAATGGATGGATTACGCATAGGAAGGGAATAAATGAAATTAGTCAAATAAATAAGATTTATTTAACTAATTAGATGATGGCATGGGTACCTAGAGAAAAACATGATACAAGGTGTCTAAATGATGCGATGTTGTGACAAGGTATCGTAAGAGGACTTTTTTAGGTGTCTACATTTTTCCCCTCTTTGAGATGATGTTCGAGATGATGAGATTTTTGTCGAGTAACATCATTTCAAAGAAGCTAAGATACGGGTGAAAGAAAATGGATGGTGAAGGAATGAAAAGATAATGATGATGAGATGGGGAAAGGATGGGATGATGATGATATAAGAATAGGATGATGATGGAATGATGATGCCCCCTCAAGAGGATAGGTGGGTTGGAAAAACACGGGTAGGCTCTCAAAATGAAAGCGATGGATCAAGAACTAAAGATGAAGGAATGGATAGGAGAAATGAAAGGATGTGTTATGTTGCAATGAAAGTGAGCAACCATGATGTTTGATTTAGCACTAGATGTTATGCACCAAGATATAAGGACCAAGGTGACGATTTGTCTTGTGCCACAGCGTAATACAACCTTGTCTAGACGTATGAGGAAGTAAACTTAGAGCATTAAAGTCCTAATGCACAAAAGGTATGATATGACCTTAAATACAAAGGATATTGCAAAAAGCTACTCCAACATACACAAGATATGAATATTAGCTAGAATGATATGAATTTGATACAAATGCAAGATAAAATGATAACACATACAAGCAAGCAAACATGCACAAATGATTCAAAAACAAACAACGTATTGCCCCTGTCAAGCTGTAAACCAATGATTAATTGATTGATTGATTTTGATTGATGATGATATTGTTGTCATTGTGGGGAGCGACATATCCCTAGATCAACACAAGGATGATTGATAATTGATTGATTGATTTTGATTGATGATGATAGTGTTGGCATTGTAGGGAACGACATATCCCTAGATCAACACAAGGATGATGATGATTGATTGATTGGGTTTACAACAAGATCAGGATCAAGACCAAAAGATGTGATTAGATAATTTGTCAAGATTGATTGACTTGATTGGTATGGATTAAGGATTGACTTGCATTTGGATTATTGCTTGGATTGATTCGATTGAGTTGATTGGATGAAATGGTTTTGATGAAGATAATTAATTTGGTTGAATGGTTGAATGATTGGATTGAGGTGATGGATTAAGTAGATGAAATTGGAAGAATTAATTGGATGGATTGATTTTATTGCTTAGATTTTTGTTGGATATTTGATTATTTTGTATTTTTGGGGATCTTTTGATTTTTTTTTGTTTTTGAAATGTTTTGATTTTTTTGGACTTTTGAAATGTTTTGATTTTTTTTTGGATTTTTGAGAATATTTGGAGGTGTTAAAGGATGAAAATTTGAGTAGCCTTTGTGCTACATACCAATGACAAGGGGAAAACCAAGTCTAGGTGCAAGGAGATAAATGGGATTGATGGATGAAGGGGTGGGTGATGGGAAAAGGCTCATGATATATGGATGGATGGTATGGATGTATGCATCATAAGAGAGCAAGGATGTGATCTCCAAAGACTATGTCGCATAGGAATAACATGCCCCATTCTAGGTACAATAATTAGGATTTTTCATGATAAAGCTTATGACAATAGGATAATGATATGATTGGTTTGGAAGGATGAGGTATGTTAAGAGATACCCAAAACATGTTTCAACATTTTTCCCCTATGTCTTCATCAAGATCAAAAGAAGAAGGGTGGATGAATGGACTCAATATGATAAGTATGTATGAATAGACTCAATATGATGGCTAAAGATGGCAGGTAAGATGGAAATGGTATGACATGAAAATTATAGGTTGGATAGATAAGACATTGTGCCCCCATGTGTAAGTGACATAGAAGATCAACCTACATATGATGCCTATTTCCTAGGTTTTCATCATGGTACTTATCCAAAGCGCCTATTTACCAAGTTTTCACCGTTGGACGAAAGGATTTCTCTTTACTTTTCTTTATTTTTTTGTCTTTTTGGATAGGAGAAGTGGAATATGGATAGGAGGGATTTGAGTGTCTAGTTGCATGGAAGGTGGTAGTCCCACTAGATATGGATGTCATCGCATGGACCATGCCAAATGTCATTATGCTCATAGATGTTGGTAAGGGATGACATGAAAGGGAGATGGAGTGGGTAGATGATGGATTAGGATGTGGATTATAAAGGAAACATAATGGATTATGATGCAGATTATGTAGGGAAGATGATAGGGATTATATGGGACTTATGAAAAAATATGAATGGGGAGACTTAGCCAAAAACATGGACCATAGGAAGATGTTGGGGGAGATATGTAGGATAATGAGTGTAGGGTGAGGAGATGGAGGTATGTGGAATTGTTGTGAAATGGAAGGGAACCATGACCAATGGTTGCACACACTGTGATAAACATTGAAGCTTTTGATGTGGATGGGGTGTAGGAAGCAATGCAGATATTTGTTTAGGAGGTGGTGGATGAAGTGCTTTAAGTACCCACATAGACTTAGTATTTTTATGATTTTTGTTTGGCTTATGGGAATTAGGAATTTGAGACTTTTGAATGGAATGAGAATGTGGGGTGGAAGTGGAGGGTTGGGATTTTTGTGATGTAGATGCCTCATTTGACTTGATTTCATTTTTCTTAGGTACCCAAACCATTTTAGCTTTGGTCTTTACTTTTGGAGGTATGGGCTTATATAACTTTTTAGATGTACTTGGGTTTGATATTTTTCAATTATATGCTAAGGAATTAGGACCTTTAGAATATTATAATTTATGTGTAGAGGCATCCACATTTTTATTTTGGAATCCCTTGGGTTTGGTGGAGTGAGTGGAAGCTTTATGTTTAGAAAATGTGTGCATTGATTGGTCATGATTAAGATGTTTAGAGGATTTATGGGTAGATGAATAAGGGGATTGGATAATGGGGATATTAGGTGTTGGGAAAAGTGGAGGTAGATTAGATGGAGGGATATTAGGAGTTGGAAGCAATGGTGGTAGAGTGGATCGAGCGATATTAGGAGTTGGAAGTAATGGTGGAAAAGTGGATCGAGGGATATTAGCAGTTGGAAGTAATGGTGGTAAAGTGGATGGAGGAAGGTGTATGGTCACATGATTTTGACATTTGTAGGATGATGGAGGAGCGATGGCAATATATGTTTTCGGTGTATGATAGGCTTCATGATGGAAAGTGGACTTAGGATGCATGGAGGAAATACCAACATCTTTAGGTTGTTGTCCTTCGGGTGTATGTCCAACGCCATAAGATCGTGGAGGGACTTTGACATGAATGGGCTCCAAAATACCTTGTTCATGAAGGTCTAGACCTTTACCTTGGTGGTTCATATTTTGGAGTGTGCAATGGATAATGGGACTAGGTGTAGGTGGAACACTAGACACAAGTTTGTTATTGGATGGAGAAAATGAAGCAAGGCAAGATAATGGTTGTTGTTTTTCTAAGGAGGAACATTCATGAATGAGGGTGGAAAGACCAATAGGATATGATGGAGGACTTGCAATGGGGTCGATAGTGGGTGATGGAGGATCATTAGGATCTTGATTAGCATTGTGTTCACTTAGATCCAAGGTATTTGTTTGATCTTCTATGTGGGCTTGGGAGGCACTTGTCTCATCATGGGAAGTGGATGTTTGTGGATCATGGATAGGACTAGGTTGAGGTGAATTTGGAATATCTTTCTCATGGATGGGTATAGGATCAAGTTGGTCATGGATAGGCTCTTCATCATTACAGATATCATCTTGATCATAAAAATGATATAGATTATGGATAGGTTGGATGAAAACAATTTTATCTTGATTAGGACTAGGGCTTGATGTTTCCACATGTTTGGGAGTAGACTCTTGATATAACTCTTGGGTTGCTTGGATGGAAGTGGAATGGGATTTCTCATGGAGAGACTTGACATGTTCTTGATGGTCAACAACATAGGAGCATGAAAGAGGGTGACTTAAACTTATGATGGGAGACTCTTGAATTGGATCAAGGGGTTGTGCATGACATGGTTGAATTGAAGGACTTGGCATGATGTTTGAAGACTCCTTTGTGTGTTCAAGTATATTTGTTGAATGGCATGGCGACAATTGATTCCTTGCTTGTAGCCCTTGGGTCACATCCTTTGGAGGTGTAGGGGTGGAAGGTGTTGGCTTAGGAGTTTTATTTATATTGTATAGTGGTATGATATACTTAGAGAGTACATAACCTATATCAATGTTCCCCTTGTCAATGGTTGCATTAGAACTTAAAGGCTCTTGATTTTGTTGCCCAGGTGGACTTAAATTCACCTATGTTTGTCGTGATGTGGCTTGATAGGTTGATGTGGCATTGTCATGCGAAGAAGTGAATGGATTAGATTGGTATGAGGTGGAAGGGTGATAATGAATGGATAGGGGATGATGTGGTGGTTGTTGGATTTGACAAGTGGCCATGAGGCATTGGGCTTGATCTAGGAGGTGTTGGATTTGAGGTGACTTGTGTGCTTGAATTTTTTGTATTATGTCATGGAATTGGTGAATGATTTGTTGGGGCAAAGGTTTTTGAATTTTTTTAACCATGTGAAGCATGTGAACAACCTTTTGTGCTATGTATTCCAATGTTTTCATGCTGTAAAATGATGTTGACTGGATTAAAGAGATGATGATGATTAGGATATGATATGGAATGACAAGATTGTATGATTTGGATGATGTGGTGAGTGTTTATTGGAAGTTTGACTTGGGCACTATCAAACACAATATTTCACATGTAAATGCATGAACACACACCCCAAACACAATGATAAATTTTTCTTTGAAGATTAGATGTTATGATTAAGCAAACACTTCAATACACAACAACAAGCCCTATGACTAGTCAAGTGGGGTATGGCCAGTTAGGTCTCAAGCTAGTTTACACAAGGTTGAATAAGGAATGGTTTGAAAGAAAAATCATGCCACACAGCCGGGAGAAAGGCGTAACCCACCCTTCACCTTCACTTCCCAAAGGTATAAAGTTCTTTGGGGCTTAGCTCAGAGTGACAAGATTTCAACTCCCAAATAAGTGTGTCCTTCGATTCACACTTTGATTGAGGTTGTCCCCAAGGGTGATGAAATCCCCTAGCAGGCCTCCTATGAAGGGTTTGGCAAAAGCAAACCAAGTGAGGTGTTTGTGATCACACACGCACTTGATTCACACTCACAGTTATTAATTGACCCTTAGAAAGGAAATGTGTGCAAGAAAGAAATGGAAGCACTCATTCTTTTTAGATCCCAAATCAAGATGTGATGGAAGAAAATGGTTAATTTTAGACCCAATTTTTGAAGTGTGATTGAATACAATATTCATTTTAAGAGCCCCAAATCCAAATGTGTTTGCGAACAATGATTAAGAGATGATAGATGAAACGAGTGCACCTGGTTATTTTTTTCTTTTCAAATTGTTGTTGTGACTGATCCAAATGATTTTTGAGCTCTGTATGATTCACCTACAAGATCAAAAAAAATGATATTATAATGTAGCCAAAAAAAATAAAAAAATAACTCATCAAAAAAAATTTGCAATTTTAGACACATGTTTTTGACATAGCCAAATTAGATTTCATTATTTGACAATTTTATTGATCTGTAAAATGAAAACTCAAAGAAGAGATCCCTAATAATTTTATGAGAACTTTCTAGAAATGTAAACAAGTCAAAAAAATTCCATGTTTTGCTCTCAGAAACGCAGATTTGTGAAAACCATACAAAAAATGAAGATCAAATTTTTTCCCATTGTATTTGACCTCAACATTAAATCCGTAAAACAATCGCAATCGAAAAAAAAATTGAGAGTAACCAATCCTTTTGGAAGCTTGTTAGATTTGAGCTGCATAATTTTTCCTTCATAAGCTTCAAAAATATTTGGTTGAAGCTGATCGACGAACTCCCCTGAGTGTTGGATAAACGAGGTGATTTGTTCATCACTTTCAAAAAATTTCCAACTCTGATCATTGTCAGGGATCGTCAGTCAGACTAGTACTCATACTGAATGTTCGTTATGTATAAGGTCAGAGGCAGGATCAAACTGAGCACCAATCACGGCCATGCGATCTGCATCGCTATTTTGTCCTCGAGGAATAGTCTAGATATTGAAAGCTTCAAAACCCTCAACCAGGTCCCAGACTCAGTGCCGATAGGATCTCATGCGGACATTCTTTGCCGCAGAAATTCCTTAGACTTGGTTGACTACTAGTTCAGAATCTCTAAACACCATTAATTGCTTTATGCCCATTCATTTCGCAAGGCTTAAACCTTGAACTAATCCTTCATATTCAACATCATTGTTTGAGCAGGTGAAATGAAAATAGAAGGACCTTAACAATTTTTCATTTTGTGGGGATATTAGATATATCCCCGCTCCATCACCCACTTTTCTTCTTGCTCCGTCAAAGTACAACATCCATAGCTCATTTTCTTGGCTACCTTCAGACTCTTTGGAAACCTTTGGGAATACTTGGTCTTCATCATAAATTATATAGGTGCCCAATCTTGTAGCATGATAATTGCTGAAAGGATCATTGTCCATGTGTTCACTCAAAATATCATCTTCTTTGTCATTCCAGTCTCCACTCACCTTTTCTTCCTCCAGTAATTCAACGCAATACATTTCTTGCTTGGTGATAGAGGTATGTGCGGCTTCAAAATTGATCAGGGCTTCGTTGGCTACATCTTCAGAATGCAAAGCCTTCGATTCTATCTTCATTTTCGCACCATGCTTGGTTATGAGTATCAAATGTGACCAATCCAAGGAAAGGTAACCGCCCATATTTGAAGTAAATTCTTGGGATAGACAGAGACCAAACATAGGAGGAACATCTATGATCATAGTGTCTTGCAACACCATGATACTAGGGCAAGAAAATAGAGTTAAAGGAAGTGCTTTGATGACACCTACGGTTTCAACTTTGTTCCCATCAAGTTGCATTACCCCACTTTTTATAGGTTCATAGTTGAGTCCTAAAGCTTTGGCTATCTGTTTAGACATAACCGTGGTACTAGCACCAGAATCAATCATAGCATTGTGCAATAACTTCTTTCCTATAATTAGATTCAAGAAGAAGGGTTGAGGTTTTAATTTATCCCTAACCTCGGTAGGGGATTCCTTTGTATTGTTTGTAAAGACTTTAGCCAGCGGTATTTGATTAACAACCTCTGCACTGGAAAACTGCTTTGTTGGCACTATATTGACCTCTCCTTGAAGCACCTTCTGTAATAGCGTCTTTTGCTCTGGGATAGCTAGAATGTCCCATAGAGATACATTAGTGGATGACTTCTTCAATTGTTCGACCACATTAAAAGGTGAAAAACTCAGAGGTTTCTGCTAATTGACTTTTGGTGTAATAATTTCCTTCCATGGTTGGGATGGTAGCGGGGCGGTAGAAGTACCAAGAATCTGATCGGAAACACCTTTGAGTTGTGGGCTGGCTAGATGCAAAACAACTGACTCTCCGGTAAATCTCCTCTTTGAGCGTGTGTTATAATAATATTGCACTTGCGGTGTTTTGGGTATGAACGCGTCATTAGCAAACACCATTTCTTCTTCCTCCATCTAGAAGGAAAGCACGTGATCAAGATCAATATCAAATTCTTGTTCTAAAGACATTCCTTGCATTTACATGGTAAGAACTGCACTCTCCATTTGTGGTGAGGCCTATGTATAACCCCCGTGATCTGTTGTTGCACCTTGGCTGCGTTGCTCCGCCACCTTTTGTTGCAAGTTGCCACATAGACAGATCTGGGGCATATGTGCATCGCTTCAAGGGAAGCACCATGGATTGATATCATCAATAAGGTTGTTCTGCCCTACAGTTAATTCCCTACTCGGGCTTGGCGACACGCTCGTTAGCGGAGTAGGCACTGACACCATTTGGTTTGCGATCGGAGCTGGTGGATTAGTGTGAGGTGTTCCATGGTATAGATTCTACTGATAAGAGGACCGCCCACCTTGATAGTTTTGATATGCAAGCTTCAGAGGTGTTGATTGGTTCCGCTTAAGAGTGGTTATATCATTTTCCATGGTTCGCAACATCTCTTTGAGGTCGCTCATTTCATCCTTGGAAGAACCTAATGTAGAGGCTTCATTTTGTGGGAATTCTGCATATGTGTACATTGACTGGGTAGTTGTGGGTGCGCTAGTTGACACAACCTCTTGCGCGAGGATCGATATTTCAGGAAATATCAGCATAATAAGTCAAGGAGGAAATATTCTGCAATCTATTAAATGATTCTCGGCTTTGAAAATGACATCATAAGCATCTGGTAGAGTAGCTCCTCCCAAAGACTTGATCATCACGGAAATGTTGGAATTGATGGACTTTAGATAAAATATGAATGCCGACTCGGGAGTTGGGCGTATAGTAACAGGAATTCTCTACCAATTGCTGTGAAATCGGGCATTAAAGTCTGTCAGAGCCTCCTGGGGGGCTTGTTTTATGACAGATAGTTGATAATACAGTGAAGAACAATCTTTTTCATTTGAGAACCTCTCATAGAATGGATCTTCGAGCTCCTCCCAGGTGCGAATAGTATTAGGTGACAGTGTTCGGTACTAATCCAGCACTTTGCCTTTAAAAGACGTGGCAAGAAGCCTTAGAGCTACATTCTATGATGTAATCTCGTGTACCAGACACACGTCTGCCACATCCTGCACATGTTCTGTTTGTGTTCTTGAGCCATCTCCGGTAAACTTGGGTATAGCTTTCATGGCTGAAACTAGGATAGCGCCCCAGACAGTGGGTGCTACCGAGACTACTAGGGGACTTCTGGCATCCCATGCCACGTAATTTCTATTGGCAACCGGCAACATGGTGAGAGGAATGGGTGGTGGGAATGGAACAGTTACCAACTGATTTGCGACACGGACTGCTCCCAGTGGAGGTACTAGTAAACTGGGGTTGCCTGCAGTTTGGGATCTAGTTACAGGTCGATGGCTCATACACCCTTCTAAAACACAAATTCATTTAAGCTCGGTCCCACCAGGCGTGCCAAAAAAGAACAAACTGTTGACGCCAAAATTTAACAAGGTAACAGTGTCTTATGGGAAACTCGGTTTATGGGGGACCTTTTGCACTAAACTGAGTGACCTCCGAGTTTTTAGAGAAGTTGGCTTCTTCTATAATGGGGGCTTGGAAAGGGAAACAGAAACAGATATGATAAAATAAATTCTAACCTAAGGTGATGCACCAAGACTTAATGATAGGCACAATAAATCATTGATTTAAGGGCTTGAATGGTGTTAGTAGTGTTCCAGAACATTAGAAACTGAAGATTACAGCATAGACACTCCATTCATTGACATAAAATAATATTGTATACATTCCTACTACCAAGAAGAGTCATTAGACATGATCTAGGTCAGCAAACTTGCATTCAACATATATAGAAGTTCTTAAATGGAATGTCCAGATAATAAAAATCACAGTTTATAGTTTTATCAAATAGCATGAAAAAATAGAAAGGCCGAACAATTGGCACAGTCTGAGAGTTTTTGCAATAAAATAAAACAACAATAAAGACCTGGTGTCTTTTACTAAAACCGGTGTTTTCTTCAAATTCTGGATCCTTTTTTACAACAGAGAAAATTATATATAGTAGGAAAAAAACCCCACTGCTTCAGAGAGCAGCAACCGAAAAGATTTCACAATCCCCTAGCAATGATGCAAGAATCAGAATATTCCCAAAGCTATTGCAATAGAATCGATCTGGAACCAAGCATTCGGTCACTCCAGGCATAGGTGCATCCTCTACAAATGATGGTGGTGGTCCCGGAAAGGCCTAATTAGACAAGTGTCACCATCATGTGCGAATGATTATGACACGTAGTGGCCAATAGCATCATTAGGCTTGTCTGGTCTATCACTTGAGTATGAGATCCACTGGCTAGACACGTGGCAGCTTTTCGTTGCCCGTATGAACCTCTCTCTTTTGCCACGGAGGACTTGCATTAATGCTACTTGTGTTGAATGGGCATAGCACTTCATCAATAAAGGGGGGAACGATCACTAGTTGGGTGCAAAAGAGACTCGTGGTAGCATTTCGCTGCCCGCGGTTGTTACTTCATCTCCATGCTGAAAGATTTGTGAATAGAAAACACGTAGCAAGAGTGCACCGCAGATAGAAACTGTGGTGCCCGCCAAAACTTTTTGGGAATAAGGGCTTTGTGGCACCTGAGTGGAGCCCGATGAGACAACAAGAAAGCGTGATCAAAAGAATACCACAACTGCAATACGTGGAAGCATAGCGGAGCTTTCTGGGATGCGAAAGGAATGTTGAGACTTGGAGTTGCGAGGAGTAGACACATGGAGCGGGAGAGCAGAACCTAGATAAAACACCGAGTTGATTACTTGTGATGCACGGGCCGAAGCATAGAGGAAAATACACCCGAAGGGAGCTAGTTAATTATTTATTAACAGTAACTAACATCTACATTTGTTTTGGTATTGAGGTAACTATTATTCAAGAACTTTGAAACAACACTGTTATATGGGACTTTCCTTTACATTTGTCGCATTTGAAGACACAAAGGCATATTATGTGAAAAGGGAACTTAATCATGTTTTCATTGATGATAATGCATTTTAAAAGGAGTTAGACCATACATTGGTCTTCAGTTTTCGACTTGGGATTACATTTATCAATTTGATATCAATGATCAACATATTGGTCTTATACATTGACCTTGGTTATCACTTAGCACATTTTTTATTAAACCATCACAAGGAATTGTGGTGCTTGATTTAGTGGAACAACATACATTGTTGCACATCATGAGGTTTATTATTGTTCTGAAAAAAATGTCAAACACCAACACATTATTGGTGATTATAATATTTCTTATCATTCACAAGGTTTATGTTCTTCAAACACCGACATAAAGGTTACAGTGTTTGATTACTCTCATGTGATCGACATAATGATTAGTGGTTTGATAATTTCATTTGAAAGGGTATATTGACATAGTTGTGCCCTAAATGTCACCATTTTTGTAAATACAACCTACATCATTTGTTCACAGCCAACTTAGGGCTTGGAGGAAGTTTGGAGGATAGCAAACTGACCACAATTTTTTTGATAGCGTGGCCATGGATAGTTTGAAGATACGGTGGTTTGTGCAGTTGAAATTTTCAGTTACATTCAGTTCTAAACCAAGGTATGGTGTTATTGAATTTTTGTGGGTTCTTCATTGCTATATATTTTAGATGTTTGAGCATGACTTATGGTTAGAGAGTGCACTAAATTTTTTGAGAAAGTAAGAGTCAATGTCCAGTTGTTTTATGCTCATTATGCTTTGAATGTAGAGGTTTATCTCGAAACCTTATTTTCATGAAAATGGACATTTGAAAATGTTCTTACATTGTGAGTTGGAGATTTAGATTGTTAGAATCTTCTTGTTTCAGATGTTATGCTTACTTTGTTCTGTAAAGAGAGGTTTCTTTTGAAACCATATACTACAGTTGGTTGGTTTTCATGCTGATATCACATAGCCATGTTATATGAATTGCATTTACTGTTATAATCATGTTGAAGCATTTGATTAAGAAGTTTATGATAAGCAGTAAGAAGGAACTTTAATTGCATATTGTAATTGTTTATATGTTTAGATTCTTGAGTCTCAAATGAAAATGGGATAATCAAGAAATGCTTTGTAGTGAAACGAAGAAACCCTCTATCTTTTATTATTTCAAGATTTACAGAATGTTGTAAGCTCATGTCAGTGAGACAAAGATTAACCTTTTTCCAGTGAGGCTATATTTTTCTAGTGAGGTAGTTACTGCCAAGGATGTCAGTGAGGCTACCATGAATGTCAGTGAGGTTGTAGTAACATGTAAAAGCATGTGAGGTTATTTTTTGCCAGTGAGATAGTTGTGATTTGTTAGTGAAGCAGTTGTGTTTTTCCTATGAGGGAGTTGTGTTTTCCAATGAGGAAGTTGTGTAGCTATTGAGGCTTTTCCAGTGATGCATTTTATGTAGCCAATGAGGCATAAATTGTATCTAGTGAGGCTCTGTAATTAGGGAAATTTTGTTAAGCCATTGAGGCATTTTCCCAAGTGGTTTTTATCCCTATGAGGGTTTTCCACTCATGAAAATATTATGTTATGGTTTTTTTGTGTTATGCCTCTTTTGAGTTCTTCATGTGGTTTAAAAGATCTGATATTGGCTGTCACATTTGAGCACATTCTTGAAACTGAACTTTTCATGATTATAAAGAAATTATGTGCTTTGAAAAACAATTGAATTTGAAGTTGATTATTGAAACACTGATTGACCCCCCCCCCTCTCAGTGTTTCTCATACTCCAACAAGATATACTATGAGGACCATGATAAATGCTTTTGAAAGATACACACAAGAAAGCAAGCAAGCATGCACAAGGATACCAAGACAAACATGATCTTTCCCATAGTCAAGTTAAAAACTAATTACGAGATTGACTAATTGATCAATTGATTGTTTGATAGATAGATTGATAAAAAAACTGATATGGGAAGGAAACATCCCATAAAAAACATGAGGATCGATAAAGACATAGACTAAAGGATCAAGGTTTGCAACAAGGTTGGGAACAAAACCAATGAATATTTTGGACAGTGTGCTAGATTACATAGCAAGACTATATGAATTAGGATTTTTACATTTGAAATGACTAACCTTAGGACAAGATTGGATTTGGAGGAATACTCGATAAGTGAAGTGTAAGCTCAAAACCAATGACAAGGGAAAACCAAGTCTTATGATAGGGGTGAAAGGATAATGGATTGCTTTGGTGAAGGATAGGAGACATGGGGATTATTTGATGGAAGATTTAGCATATTATCTCTAAGGACTATTTCTCATAGGAATAAATTGTTTTGTCTGAGATATGGGTTTGGATAATGCCATATAGGCAATGACATGATATGATATTTGATGGATAGCATATAACCAAATAATAGTCATGTCAAGATTTTTTCAAAGCATGATTTACGTTTGTGCCCCAATCCTTATCAAGATCAAGGTAGGTAGGAAATATGGATTTAAAGGATATGGATTGGATAGATAAAAATGTCATAAAATAGATTAAAATGTCATAAAAAGGGTATGGAAGATGAGACAACATGCCCCCAATTGTAGTGGTCCACATAGATAATTGATTTTATGCATGATGCCTATTTGCCAGGTTTTCATCGTGGTACTTATCCAAAGCGCCATAAGAATGGTTTTCACTATTCAACGAAATTTTTCTCTTTACTTTTTTTTGTTTTGTTATTTTTTATTTTTTCAATTTTTTTAATATTTTGATGGCACACAAGATGCCTATTTGCCAAGTTTTCATCAAGGTGACAATTTTTTTTCTTTTTTGTATTTTTGTTTTTTCAATATTTTTGGTATTTTTGATGTTTTTTGATGGCCTTGATATTTTATCTGATCACTGAATATTTTGAATCCATGGATGGTCATGATGCAGAGACTGGTTCCATGATATGCCAATAATGACCTTTATGAAGTAGTTGCCTTGTAAAGATCATAGCACTTGTATATAATTGATTGATGTCATTGTGATCTTTTCTAATACTAGAGTTGACCTTATCAAAATACACACATCGCAATAAAGTTCCATGAGAGTCCTTAAGATAAAGAGTTGCTACCAAGACATGATGAATTTGTGAGGTATTATTTTTAGACTTTAGGTGAGATGTTGGATTATGATGGATGATTGTAGATGTTTTCGAAAATTTAGATGTAGGAATTTTCATTTTCCAAACTTGGAGTGATGGATGATTACACTTATAGTTTGGATTGGGATTTTTTTTGGAACCAACACTTTTATATTATTTGTATGATGACTATTTTGAAGGATGTGGACATTTTTTATATTTGGAAGACCTCTTTTCTTGTGGCTCCACATTTTGATTGGATATTGCATTTGAAATATTTTCTTTGCTTGATCTTTTTTTTTTTGGGATCCATTTTAACTTTATTTGTCCACTTTAATTTTTGATTGATTCAATGGCATTTGACATTGATTTTGAACTTTGCATTTTTAAGAATTTTATTTTTGTTGGTTCCAAATGGAAGGCTTAATAAATTGGGAATGATGGTTTATGGTATGGATGGAAGGAGTGTTCGCAACAACCTTATGATAAGAACTACTCATGGCGCCCATTTTGATGCTTCTATTTGATAAAGTTTCCCCAAATATCATGGAGGTACCACTAACATCATTTGATTTACTGATAGAAGAATAACCTAGACCTTGATGTCCAAGATTTGGATGAAACTGAAAGCAAGATGGGATATTTTTTGTTTTGAAAGCAAGAT
The DNA here is from genome assembly GCA_007258455.2 of Sequoia sempervirens. Classification (NCBI taxonomy): domain Eukaryota; kingdom Viridiplantae; phylum Streptophyta; class Pinopsida; order Cupressales; family Cupressaceae; genus Sequoia; species Sequoia sempervirens. The sequence goes on from VDFB02281492.1 coordinate 908,380,094, forward strand.
GCTAACCCATCATTGTGTTGTTGGAAACCATTAATAATTGATATTTTCTCATCTATAAGAAATCTAGCTTTGATAAAAGTAGATGATCCTAGTTGATAGGATATTGTAGCTTTATCCTTTGTCATGCTTTTTTCTTCTTCATCATTTAGAATGTTGATTTGATCCATGGTAGATTTTGTATCCTTTGGTTTGATCTGATCTATAGTAGCTTCGTTATGCTCTTGTATGGTTTTATCCATAGTAGCTTATGAATCTTCATTGATTTGATTCATGTCATTTATTTTATTATCTATGTGTCCAAGGGAGGCAAGTGTCTCATGTTGGGAAATTGAGGTACTTGGATTATGGATAGGATCAAGTTCAAGTTTTTGTTCAATGATAGTATGGAGGTCAATGAGGCGATCATTTAGGATTTCTTGATCTAAGATAGGCTCATTTTGAATGACATAACTAGAGATGGGATCCTAATTAGAGATTGGATTAACCTGGATATCATGATCATCTAGATGGGATTCTTTGATAGACTCAAGGATAGGACCGCGATCAAAGAGAAAATTATCATGGGTTCTATAAACAATATTTGAATCAAGGATTAGATTATCCTAGATGTAATGAATAAGATATTGATCAAGGATTGATTAAACTTGTATCTCATAATGATTCATAGGAATATCTTGGATAACTTGATCTTGATTTGTATTGGATTTTACATCATCATGCTTTGTGATTTTCTCTTAACATAGATCCAATGGTTTAGGCAACGTAATATGATCTTGCAAAATGCTAAGATTTTCTTGAGTGCACTCAGGTTTTTGGATAGGAATCTCTTGAGTTAGCTTGATAGGTGATGAAGGGCATGATGGTGGAAGAGGATTAGAAGATGTAGGATTAGCAACATGATGGGATTCTCCAACTTTATTTTTAGGTAAATCCTTTGCTATTAATCCTTGGAGATCATTTATAGATGTGTTTTTATTGGATGGTCTAGATTTCAATGGCTTAGTAGATTGCAATAGCTTAATGGATGAACGACAATTAGAAGAGGTAGAGGCTATAATAATAAGGCTATGTGATCTGGTTTTATGTTGAGTAAGGCTTTGGATGGAAGATTGGTTTCCCTTGTTAAGATTGGGATAAGGGTTACTAATGGATGTTGATTGTTTCACTATGGTAGAGGTGCCAAAACCTGTGAGAATCCTAGCTCCTTTTTGTACAAGTTTTAAAAGGTATTTGGTGGGATCTTCGGCCATGATCGCTAACATTATCTTTTGAAACTTAGGATCCTCTCATGCTTCTTTGAAAACTTCTTGATAACTTTGTTCTTCATGATATTCAATATAGTCCTCACCATTGTCAAGGGGTAAGGTATATTCTAGTTTGTTCTTGGGTTGAGTTTTTTTGGACTGTTGGTATGAAGGTTTGACATATAGGTCATGAATCATGTGGTGTTTAGCTCGACTACGAGCAAGGTAAAATGAAGAAATGGTCATGAATTTTGATTAAGATTGAAAATGGGATGGTTTAGATAGATAAATAGGTGGATAATGGTTGGAAATATAATCCTTAGTGCAAAGTAAAGACAAGCAATCAAAGACTTTTTTGGTTTTTTTAGTTTTTCAAATTTTTTTGGATTTTTGATTTTTTAATTTTTTTTTTATCTTTGATTTTTAAAGGAAATGATTATGCAAAGGATGATAATTTTTCACATTTTTTTATTTTTAAATGATTATGTAAATGATAAGCGATGGATGATGTATGACTATGAGTTAAAAATGGTTGAGGATAGCAAAGATGAGTGATGGTGATTACGATTTTAGACTTTGAAATTGAAAGATAATGGTTAACCAAAGCAACCAAAAGAGGATATATAGATCTCCAAAAGATGGAAGTGAGAAAGAAAATAGACGAGGGTTGACCATAAACTAGACTTATGAGTTTTAATGCCAATGGTAGGTGAAAAGAGGAAAAGACAAGAGATCAAAAAAACCCCAAAGGGTGACTAAGGTTGAAGCACAATCTAACTTGGGAAAAATCAATAGTGGATGAATGATGAATGCGTATGAATGGTAATAGATCTAATTATTCTCATGAGAAGTCTAGAATCTCAAAAGATGAAAATGAGAGACTAGTCACACCCAAACTAGACTTGTGAGTTTAGGGAAACTATAGACGAGACAATGAGAGTTAAATCAGATTAGTTTTTTGGTTTTTTTGAAAGTTTTTGAATTTTTTGGTTGTTTTTTAGGTAGGTTTATGGTTTCTGAGTTGGATGTTTTCAAGTCATTTTTTATTTTAGGAAATTGTGAAATGTGATAGAAAATACAACAAACACTTGGAAAACAGATTTGGTTGTTGTGCGATTGTCCAAAATATTATGCGAATAGTGTATGTTCATAGGGAAAATTCAGCCCAATTTCCATTGTTCTTATCACAAATCGAAAACACTTCAAGCACTTCCTCATCCTAAGGTCAAGGTTAATGGCAGCAATATCAAGCCCACAACTTGGTATCTCCAACTCAAACATAGGAACACCTAAATGGGTGTGTACACTCTTGTCTTTGTGAGAGAGGATAGGTAGGGGCCTCCAAGACTAGAAGGATGACCCAATCACCCTCTCCCTGAAGAGCTACGCATAGCTTATGCTAAGCCATGTATTTTTGTCTCATCTCAATGGATCCATATCATGAGTAACTTCAGAGGGCAGTGTACATCCCTTGCATTGAGAATGACACCAACAACTTAATCAAAAGGGTGGGCTTCTAAAATAAGGTTTCTAGTCACTAATTGGGGACTTAAAACCTTGCTAGGACCCATCAAGCCACTTAAGGATTTAACCAACCCTACTTGGGGCCCTAAATACCTCACATAAATGTGGGTAGCTCCTCTTTTAGATATGCACTGTCAACAAGGTACTCGCTAGTTAGAACTTGGATTTTTCCTTAATCATTTATATAGCGGCCTAAGGGAAAAACTACTTTGGGTTGTACTCCTTGGAGTGATCACTTCTTGAAAAGTGGGCCTTTCTAAAAAGGTTACACAAAACTGATGCAAATAATTCTTTTGATCTACAAGATTGTATGATAATGCGAGGAGACAACATACACATGTATGTGATCACACAAGCAATTTTCATTAACCTTAGAAATTGAAATGTGTGATGTGAAAATGAGAGTGTTGAAGAGTTATTTTGATTCCCAAGATCATATGGAAATGTGAGGGAAGAGCATACACACCACCAAGCACAAACAAGATCATCAAGCAATGCGAACACTTGTTCTTTTTAAGCCCAACTAATCTAAATGTGAACTAATATAAAAAAACAAAGACACAATGTTTTGAGCTTGATTCTTTGACAATCAAACCTACAACATACTAATTAGTAGTTTAAGATAAATCTTCAACAAGCATGCTACAAAACATATTTCATTAAAAATTTAATTTTTTCCTTACTCTTTGGCTCTCGAAAAGGTTCTCCACAAAATGATTAGTGAAAACACTCAAAAACAAGATTCAAATCAAAAATCCAACTACACCATTAAAAATTCTTATGAAATTTTCTATCAAATTTTTAAGAAATTACCAAAAATCAAGGTTTGAAATAAAAACATTCATTTTAACTAATTTATACTTGATTTTTAGTTTATTATTTGAATAAATTATGTAATCCACAACATGCATATCATAATGAGCTTTCCAACACCTGCAAAAACTCAAAAATTGAATGAATAGTTTTAAAGTTACGCTCGTTTTACTACAAGGTTGGTATTTTTAGAAATTGTGAAAAATAAAATGAATAAGCACTCTCAGCAAATGATTCAACTTTTGTAAATTGATTTTCTAATCTAAAAATGAAATAGAATTCATTACCAATAGAATTTAAGATTGTGTAGCAATAAAATTATAGTCAAAAAGTGCAAAATCCATGTAATGTATAGATTAACCAAAAAAGTTCTTCAAATCAAGTTTTTTAACGTTTAAAATATGAATTTTCACCAAAATATAGAGTATAATATGTGAAAATATATGGAATGACATTTTTGCATGTAATGGTGATGTCCATTTGTCCTCAAATACCCTCTAAAAGTTCTGATTATCACAACCTATTGAAATTATCCATGACCTGCAAGTCATAAACACCATAAACTTACACACAAGAAGGTTAGGAAAAAAACAAATGTTCATCACATCAAGTTCGCCAAATGTAATGGATCTGAAAATTTGATTGTGAAGATTATATCCTTGAAGGAAACCACCAAACCATTACAATTAATCTTATAAAATCAAGTCCAAAACAATGAAGCACAAATCAACATAAAGGAAATTGAATGTAAACAAACAAAGTAAATTATACATTTATACCTTCATTGGTTCATCTCCATTGTTCTTCTCTCCTTCACTTTTGAAAATTTAAGATATGTTGCTCTCAGTTTTGAAGTGCACAAAATAAAAGGCTTAAGATGAAAATGGTGACAATGAAAGGTTGAAGATGGTGGTTCAAGATGATAATTTCAGAGAAAGGTTGCAGGTGGTGGTTCAAAATGATAATTTCAGAAAATATTTGAATATGGTGGTTAGAGAAATGAAGAGCTCAAAGCCTAAATTTGTAGATGAGAAGATGGTGAAATCAACTGTAGAGATTGAGAAGAAATGAATGGTTGAGATCGAATGAGACAAATTTCATGGGAAACTTGTTCATTCTCAAATTCAAAATTAGTGCCACGTGATTAAAGAAATTTGTGGAATGGAAGAAAAAATAGTGGGTGGAAGAAAATCAACCAAATTAGTGGCAATTTGGAAGAGTTCATAATTTCAAAAAAATGGAAGGTTGTGAGAATTTAAATTTTGAAATTAATGGAGTTGTGTAAGAGTTTTTTTTTTGAATTTTTAAATAAATGAAAAATAATTTATTTCAAAACCATGGATAATTAATTAATCATTAGATTAGTGAGATTAAATAAATAAAAGTATTTATTTAATCAAAGGTAATGTTAATAATTATTTAATCGAATGAATTAATGAAATGGAAGAAATTAGTATATAATTAAATAATAAAAATTATTTAATTATGTGTGTAAGGAGAGTGAAATCAAATTAGAGGTTAGACAAATAATTTTGGTTAGATGTTGGTTAGATGAAGAGTTATATAATAAATTAATCAAAAAATGGTATCATAAGCTCGGGACAATTTTAAGTGTCTACACATTATATAGGGACTTGGATTCCTTGTTTGCTACACACACAACCTTTACTCCCATAACCATATCTAGAAACCAATTTGTATCTAGGGTCGTAATGTGTTTGCAAATCCTAAGAAGGGGGTGGATCTACATAGAGGGCATCACTCTACCAATGAGTATCATACACATCTACAAAATCACAATCATACTTCTTGACAAGACTACAAACATTAGCCTCCTTAGTATAAGCATGATTATCTTCCTCAACAAAGGTACAATCATTCTCCCTAGTAGGATTCTGACTGTTTCTCTCAACGGGAGGACAATTGGCTTTCTTGACATAGGTGTATGAAATTTTTGGAAGATCAATATGGATAGGATCAACTTTCTATTCTCCAATGAAGAATTTAGAGAAATCCAAGGACCCTGAATCATCACCAAGACATGCATTTGATTTAGAAGAAGAAGGGGAAGACTTAGGATTCTTCACTTTGGGTCGATCTTCTTTGGGGACATCCATATTTGGGGCAGCCTTTGAAACAGGCACTACTAAAGAGCATATCAACGCATCAAAAGATAGTGATGAAATACAATTTTTAAGAGTAGAGAAAATTGAGGCTCGACCTATAGCTTTCATCTCATAAAGGTGAACAACATCAGGGTCAACCTTGATCGTAATTACTTCATTATTAGCAATAAATTTTATACAACGATGTAAGGTAGAGGTTACAGCTCCAAAAGCATGAATCCAAGGTCTTCCCAAGAGAATATTGTAAGGTAAAGGACCAGACATCACATAAACCAAGGTGGGTACATGGTAATGGGTCCCAGCCTTAGAGGCAATATTATCCTACCTAGGGCTTGACGACCAACATTATCGAATCCACAAATATACAAAGATTATGAACTAGATAAAGAAGAAGAATCAATTTTGATCTTAGGTAATAAGTCTATGTTGCATATGTTGAGAGCCAAACCGGTGTCAACAAGAGCATGCCTAATACCAATGTTATTAATGTTAACTATAATCATCAAAGGATCGGCTTGCTTTTGTACTTCTGAGGAAGGGAGTTCCTATGGATAGAACATAATATTTGGCGAATTTGTGTGAATATGAGCTATTGACACATTAACATCTAGTGGCCTAACAAAAGAAGGTAAGACAATATTTTGCAAGGATTCTTGAAGCATACCTTGATAAACCAAAGAAGACTGAAGCAAGTCCCAAAGTGAGATCTTGGTTAGAGTAATATGGAGTTTATCGATAAGCTCATAATCACTAGGTGCTTTAGCTATAGGTCTAGGTATCAAAGGCAGACTTGGATGAGAAGGTGGTAAAGACATAGGAATAGAAGACAGTTGATTCACATTCCACTGATTTCCTCTAGTGTTATATGTATGTCCTACGACATTGTAAGAATTCACAGCTTTTAAGAATCTCATGTAAAGGTCTGACGAGTCCTTAGAGACTTGAACCCAATGAATAGAACGAATCCTCTTAGGAGAGGGAATAGTTGGATTCAAGTATATTATGGGTCTCTTAGGACTTTGAGGAGCTACATAGTCAGTCACTACATTCATGGACTCCTCGACTTACGAAAAGGAAGTAGATAGTTCTGATGAAGAAGTTTGTTTGGGAGATCTACAAATAAGTGAAGATGCCCCTAGGAAATAATCCAAAGCATCATCTAGAATATCAAAATCATCCTTAGAAAATCATTATCATACACATTGAAACATTGTAGAAAAGATTTCACATAATTTATAACTTCACGTCGGGTTCACCAAAATGTTATGGAGGGGATTCCTTACTCCCATGTCCCAAGACAAACAGGGTCTAATGGGAGTGAATTTATCTTGATCGCCTCAATACTACCTCGAGATTAACTAAAAGGATCAATATGAAATACATTACAAAAACTTACTTAGAATAGAGTTTCCAAAATGATCACAAATAAAGGACCTCAGGGACCAAAAGAGCATATTGCAAGGATTTTTGGGAAAAGAGGACAAGCTCTCGATCAAAGGAAATTTGCAAGGGAGTGGGAAGAAACCATGGTGCACTATCATCTCAAGGATGCATTCATTTCTCATATGATAGAGAACCAAACCTTTTGCACATAACTCAAAGAATCTACTAACTATTCAGAATTTGAGGTTTTTTTATTCTACTAACTTGACAGAGGGCAAGAACACAAATAAATGACAAGGAGGGTGAGATATTAACTTACAAGAGGTATTACCATTCTAATCCTCCCACAAAAGCCTCACATGAGCAACCTACACACAAGATGAATGAAAAAAAGTGTTGGGGCTATTTTGGGGCTTGCCTCAATCAAACCCCCATTTTGGTGTTCCCACCTCCATTGACAACCAAATAGATAAAGAGAATAAAATAAACAAATTAAAGTAGACACAAGAGTGATAAAATAAAACCTCATGATGGAGGAGAACCTATATCATGAAATAGACACAAGAGTGATAAAATCAAACCTCGCTATGGAGGAGAACCCATCCCATGAAATAGAGACACAATAAATATGCTAGAAAATATACATGAGAGAAAGAGATCAATACCAATAGTCTATGGCCCCCTCTTTTCTTGATATACATGGTTTTGAGTGCTTGCAATGGATATTTGGCTATTGGTGAGACTTCAATCCAATAGAGCTTCACCGTGGAGATGTGATATAGAATAGAGGAACAAGTTGGAGTGAGAGAGAGTGAGAATTCTTGCAAATGAGAGTGAAATAGAGAGTTTTTTTAAGATGCATGGGTGCGAAGAGTCGTTACACTCAAAATTTTACCATGATGACATGTGTCATGGGCCAAGATTTTTAAATTTCTCATTTGAACTTGCAAAGGTCAGGGATGCTAGTGCATTGTGCAGATGTCCACAATTACAAATGTCCAACTCCTAATTTTATGAGAAATGAGGTGGTGGACTATTGTCACTTCATTATTGGTCCTCATGGAGTTGAAATGGTAAAATTTTGACTCATAAGGTTCTTCCATAAATGTGGCTAAGTGCCATAAATGCAGGGGGCAAGTGCACAAATGTGAAATTACCACAGGGTGCAATTTTATGACATTATAGTTCCAAACCTTGCTTCATTACCACATGTAATAACCTAATAGGTTGAAACATTTATTATTTTTTTATAACTAATTATTGATGCAAGACAAGAATCAAGAGTCCAAAAATCAGTGTGGATATTACAAATCCCAAAAGTAAAATTCATTCAACTCTAAAACTACACCCAAAACTCTTTGTAGACCACCTTTCAAAAATTATTTTGAACCATCAAAAAATTTCCTTTTAATTTGAAAACTTGGATAACGAAAACCCCCACATTCATCTTTATGAAAATAATAAGATCAAGATTTTACCCCAACAATACCTTTCTAAATTCATAGCTAAAAACTTATAAAGCCCACAAGTCCCCACTTTTAACAACTAGCTTCAAGCAACATAAAACAATTGCAACAACACCCAAATTACTCAACCAATAAATTATGAATTGAAACCATAGAAAGAGCACATTCCAAAGTTCTCCAACAGAAGAAATAACAAGGAATTCAAAATGACATGTTGATTTTATTCATAAAATTTTCCAAGAGCTTGCAACAATAGTTTAATGAGTTGAACAATGAATAAGAAATCATCTACATGCATGTTTATTTCCTCCAAAATTTAAAAATATATAACAACACAACTCTAATTAGTTAAAATAGAAGCAAACATCACCATAATCCTCCTATTGCTCTCCTGGACGTCTCCCTTGTCTTCATAGTCAAGTTTTCTTCACAATTATTTCAACTTTCTTTACTTCCACCTACTGAAACTCTCCTCTAGGTTGGGTGTTGTCTTTTCTTCTACTTCTAGGCTACATTTCTTAGCCATTTTCCCTCTTGGGTGTTGGAATTTTTCCTCAGCAATATTCTTCTGCAAAATCAATCATTTTTTTCCCAAATTTACCTTCCCACAATTCCACTCCACCACACCTTTTCTTGGCACCTACAACTCTTATTATTAATTCAATGCAATTTTTTCAAAAATGTATAATGGAGTTACATCACCCAAGAATAGCTCCCTCATGCCTGGGCATGGGATTTTGTAACGCCCAGGGTTTCATTAATTCTCGCCTCCCAACACTTCCATTCTGAGTTAGAATTAAATTAAAATTTCTTGAAATGCATAAGATAACTATGAGGGGGGTTGAATTAGTTGTAACTTAAAACTTCAAATCCCTTATTAACATTTAGATCCACATTCATTCATTAATCCCTTAAGTCTGTTATGAACAATTAGCATGAAAATAAAATAACAAAAACTGAAACAACATAACACCATACACAAGAGAACACTAGATTTACGTGGAAATCCCAAAAAGGAAAAAACCACATTGAGGATTAGCTCACAATATAAGTAACATTAATATCAAATATAATAGGGCTCACTACCCAAAGAAGAGAGGCTTACTACCAAGAGGCTCACTGTTAGACTAGAAAAGAAGATAGAGAAAAGAATCTAAATGCAACAAAAAATCCACCATAATGAATTCTACACCTTCATAGTCTAATTGAAGAAGTGTAGCCACCTTCTACTCACTGCATCTAGTAAACTAACACTTAAAAGCTCACACTACACAACTTGATTTCATACTCTAACATAGTGCACTTCACATCATTTTTCATCTCACACATATATCCTTTTATCTATCTTTCCTCCTTCAACAACTTAACTCCTACTTATACCATCCTCAACCTTGAAACCCTTTCCAAGGTCAGCTATGCACCTCAAATGTGTAAATTCAAATTAGTTCAGCACCAAAACACTTTCATGGTAGATAGAAGTGAATGTGGACCACATCAAAATTTAATTGGGACCCAAATCAACATCACTCAACCACACGCTACCACAAACAATATTTATCCTTTGCATGTAGTGTAAACACCAGGTGGACCATTACCCGTGAAAAAACCATTAAACTTTTAAGTACATGCTTCCTTAAACCCAAGGATGACTTTCAAACCACACACCACGCTTGAACATGATCTAGAATATTCCTCAAACACCCTAAAATCCAATAAAATCCTTCACAACAACTTCCACCTAAAGAATGTATCGATGTGTACACTCAACCATCTTTTCCATAGACTTTTACTTGAAAAAACATCTTTCGAAGCACCTAACCTCAAATCATCTTGACAGAGGTAAACTACCAACGCCATCAACACACCTTCAGAATCATAAGACCTAAAACATACATCCAGAGAAACACAAAGCAGAAAATTTCTCCTAGACACCTCTGCAATGCACAGTCATGTTGTCGCAAATTTTGTACATGCACACCAACAGGAAGATAAATTATCACATAGGATCATGGGAACCTACCTTTCTTGAAAGATACAATGAGAAAACCTAAATCTAAGGTAATCTCAGCTCGATCCCAAGGATTAAGAATGTCAAGTCTTGATGCACTAGGTTCACTCAAAGTTCGTTCTATAATTTTTTGTTAAAAATGAGTGGCCTATGGTTGTCTCAAATTGGCTGGTATTCGAAAGATTGAAACATAATATCATTCTGACCATTCATATGTCACTTAACAACATCATGAAATCAAAGATTTTCAATAACATTTCATGAAATTCAAATTACTTGCATATACTCAAGCAAATTTAGCATTTAGCATTCCACAACTTCATGGAAATGAAATATTTATAATAAAACTCCATGCATTCATCAATTTTGAAATATTTTATGAATATATAAAGCATCTAATCTAAAATAAAGCACAAAAATAATAAAATGTAAATATTTTTCCAAGGTATTATCCATGCATGCCTCAAGAAATAAACTAAATCAAAGCAAACCACTCTATACTCACTAGATTGATTCATAGATAGGCATGGAATGATGTAAGAGTTTAAAGAAATGTGGATTATTTGCCACTAGATAGTGTTAGTATGCACCCAAATTTAGTGCAACACAATATTTTTCTGATAGGAATAAAAAATTAGCTACATATGATTTCATATCAGAAAATATCTTTGAATTGGATTTGATATTAGTTAATCTCAAATGAAACATACAAGTTTTTTAATCTGGAATGGAAGAGAAAATAGGAAAAAGAATAAAACATGAAAAAAAATTAGTTCTCTGAAATCCACAAATTCTAAACTTAATGAAAATAAAACAACAATTGGCCTTTTATAATAACAAGGCCCCAAAGAGTTCAAATAAAACATATGAAAGAGAATCAAAGGAAAAAATCAGATAGTAACATATGGCAGATAACAGTTGGCATAGGAAATTTCCAAACTAAGTCAAAGATACTTTGACTTTTCTTCAATAGCAGACTTCCCAACATCAAGCTCTGGATCGCGGGTACTTTCACACAAAATGCAAAACTATTAGCACTTTTCTTCAAAATCCTCAAGATTAACTATCTTTATCGAGCCCAGGAATAACCATACCAAATTCACTTCAAAACTCTACTCATGCACAAAACTCCCAATCTTCTGCTACCTGACTATATGTTCTTCTTCACTAGACTCACAATCTGAAGACTCATCTTTACCATAATTCTGCTAATATTCCCAAAAAGCAATCAACACTTGATGTATATGATCTTTTGGAAAACTTTGAGTTACCTTCCAACTATACGTATTCTATGAATATTCTTTTGTTATCTTAGTAATGGTTTCATTCCTCCACATTACTTCCATCCCATATTTGTTCATGGCATTACTGCACTTTATGATTTCATCAATGACCTCTCGACTCAAAGACTGAACAGGATCCTTATTTACCTTTTTTATCAATCCCCTAAAATCTTTCACTTCTGTGTCAGCCTATCCTAGAGTCTAAGGATCATAATTTTTCTGAGCTAACATCTCAATGAAGCTCACATCTTTATCCACTAGCTTCCCACATACCTCAATAACCTTTTCTAATCCATTAATGCATTGTAATAGTGTCACTTTCCCAACATAAATGTACTCTCCATTTCTCCAGCACCAGAACTTCCTATTCCTCAATCACCTTTTCACTTATCAACTCCTAGACATCCATCTGAAGAAGTATATTTAATCTCCACCCTTCTATGTCATTCTACTCTTGATGGTCTTGACATTCAATCTCAAGTCTTCTAGACTTGTCAAGCCAATGGTACGCCTCCTTACACTTCCTAATTTCCTACTTTATTGATTCTTCGCCTTGTTTCACCATATGTTATATCCATTGTTTCAACATGCTTTGCTTGTGTTGGAGTGTTGTGATAGCATCTACCTACTCTTTGTACATCAACACTAGGTTTTGCAGAAACTAAGTTTGTGACTTACTGGATTGGGCTAATGATCTGATAAAATTTTCCAGGCAAGCAACTTGTTCTTTTAATTCCTTCTTCTTTTGTTTGTTTTTTATGTACTTGAGTAGCAATAGTTTCTAAATTTATCTTCATCTCTTCTAATTCCTCCCATGATGAATTTCCTACATCAATCATTACCACCTGGTAGTCCCTAGCTATCATTTCATGCTTGCTCTTTTCTCTTACTGGAGATGCTATCTAGAGAGTTCTTCCTCCATCTAAATTTCATTTAACATGTCTAGTCTTTTCTCTAGCTCTAGGCTTAAAGGTTTCTAATTCTTGCATTAAACTTGTAAAATCTAGATGCACTAATTCCACCTCCAATGGTAGAGCTAATTGCTTGGATAACCAATCAGATGCTTCTTTGTTTTGTCTTGCCTCTTTAGTATTAGCTCGTTCTTGATTATCAGAGTGTTCAGGAACCTCTTCTCTCAATTCTCCAACATTGGCCATTGCAACCTCCATAAATTCTAAATTATCTTTCCTCAATGGCAAGGATTTTGCATTACCATGATCTGACTCTATCCCTTTCTCTCTGAGACTTATCTTTTCTTGTTCTACCATGTTTTCAACATCATTCCCTAGTGAAAACTTTCTTTTTTTTCCTAAAACATCAGGATTCTCATCATTTCCTTGTTTATCGCCTAAGTTTTATGAGGACTTTGTACCTTTATTCATATCCTATGTTTCTCCTAGCTCTCTAGAAGTCAGGGGTTGCTTAGCAATCGTTTCAACTCTTCTTTGTGAAGGTTGATCTTCAGCTATACAATTATCAATTACATATTCTTCTTCATCAATAATAGAAATGGGGCTCTAAATTATAGTGCCCCTTGTTTCTTTCAGTGGCGAAACTTCTTCCCTTGCATTTATCTCCTTGGGGTTTCCCACCTCTTGGGCAAGTGATCCTACTATGAGTTCTTTTGCTTCTCTACTTTCAAGATGTGACCCTATACAAAGCACTTCTTCCCCCACAAGATGCATTAGTGGATTTTCTTTAAACCATTTCTCTTTAGTTATTTTAGGATCTTCCCCTGTAACTATGGGTGTCCCTCCCGAAGCTTGTCTCATTGTTTTTGTACTTATAGAAGGTGGAGAGGTAAACATGGCCACTACATTTTTTGATGCATACCTTGTCCTAGCATATACATGTGCTCTCATTCTTGCTTCTTTGGCATTCCATGGTTGTGCTCTTGGATTTTTCATGAAAGAAAATGTCACCTTTGGTGTTTCTATTACATTGGTCAGAGTGGCCACAATTTCTTTGTGCAGGATAGCTAGCTATGATGCCATTGAAATTCCTTGGCTTAAGGTATCAGGAGATTCCTCCCTACCTTGCTCAGTTTCCCTTGCTTAAACAACTTTTTCTTCTTATCATCCCCACTATACCCTGACTCATTCACTAGCTTTTTATTTCTCTTAACATTACACAGGTATATGGGTGTTATCCCAGCTTTCTTCATTACTCTAAGGTAACCATCAATCCAAGGTTGAGTATATTTTAGTACTTGCTTAGAATAATTTTCAATGGTTACGACCTCCATTATGTAGTCTAAGTCTCAGATGGGGTCATCATAAACTTTTTTGGATTCATAAGTTGGGTTGTTTATTTCTCCATTGTCAAAATACATTTGTTTTGAAACATCATGAGTTTCGAGAACCTTTATTTCATCCAATGATAACCTTTGATATGAATGCTTTCTCACATCATGGTCATCATCACAATCATACCAATAGTCCTCCAAGTGATGAACATTGGAATACTTCCTACTTATATTCTTGGAAAGACTATCCATCGGATTATAATTTTCCCTCCTGAGTGTGAAGAACTCTAGCCGATAAATTTTTAACTCATCCTCATATAGCCTTGCATTTTTAGTCGACGTGCATTTATAATTCCCAATAGTAGGGAATTTAATAGATCTTTTCTTGTGTATTTGTGAAAGAATAGTATGAGACTGCAGTATTTGTCTCACAAATTCAAGTAACAATATCTTTTATGTTGGATATTTGGGTAGCATGAAGGAATAATATGTAAACCCTTCCACCTTGATGTAGGTGAAAGTAGGAAACTAAATGAACTAGCACCTAACAGACTGTATAACATCCTCCACTTCAAGAGACGGTCTCTTGGTCATGTCCCCTTCCATCAACCTTACCAGCTTCATAGAGAACACATCATTTACTCTTTCATAGTGCTCTCGGTACTAGTAAGCAGTAATCTGGGGAAAATTATGATAAATCAAATTGTTTCCTGGTTCTCTCCCTAAGATACCTACTCTATTTAAACCTTGTATATTTTCCCTTAGGGCACAAGAATAGACAACTATATACATGTAAAAATGACCTAACACTTATCACATCCTAAATAACATTTTCTCATCATCGACATCATTATCACTAAATATCATTTCACTTCACATCAATTGCATCAAAAACCCTAATTTTCTCTATTAATTAAATAATATTACATTATTTAATTTATTCATTTTTTCACCAATTTTGATGAATTAAATAAATTTAATTTATTTAATTAAGTCCTAAAAACCCTAATTTCCTTTATTAATTGAATAACATTACATTATTTAATTAATTCATTGATATTTTTCATCACTTTTGATCAATTAAATAAGTTTCATTTATTTAATAAAGTCCTAATCTAACTTTATTCCTCTAGATTAATTAAATAACATCAATTATTTAATTATGTCGCTAATTTACCCTATTCCCCTAAATCAATTAAATTATTAAAGCATAATAGTTTAATTAAATCACTTTCCCCCAAACTTGAATAATTCAATAAATTATTCAAAACATCATCCAAAAGGTCAAATCAAATAAATACAACTTTGCTTGTGAAAGTCAAACTTGATTTGCATGTTCAACTCAAAAAGATTAATTAAATAAAACAATTAATTAATTACCCTCACCCACTTTCATGATTGACAAAATTATGAACCACTAATTGCTCTCTCTAATTGGTTGATTGATCCATCTATTCTTCAGTCACACTGATTACATAATCAAAATACATTGATTATTCCCATCTAAATCCTCTCAACAGTTTTGAACCGTTGATCAAGATATTCTACTATGTGATCTCAAGAATTCATTTCGAAACATAAATTCTATATAACAACCATCTTCTTCCTCAAAAGTGATCAGAGAATCAACATATTTTGCACAATGAAGTAATTCCAAAATCACAATCGATCTTTTGACAAACTTTACAAACATCTTCGATCAACAACATTGCACAACCTTGGAGCTTTTTCTACACACATATGGATGCTTCACATTGATACAATGAACAATCCAACATCTTTATGAACACACTTCGACATGGGATGGTAAAGCTATGTTTATGAATTCATTGTATGTTATTTCTTGTTATTGCATCATTTGAGTTTGTTCTTTGTAGTTTCATTTCGTGAGTAATGGGCATGAATAGCCTTTTTGTTTGAATTAGATTAGTTTCAATTCAAGCATGCTTTGATCTCTTAACACTCCATCAATTTCCCCCTTACACATTCTAGCACACCCGATGGGACCCACACTCTTTAGCACTAACTATTTTATGAGTAAATTTTGAAGTTACAGGTCCCGAAAACGTAATTGAAAATTTTTCACATAGGAGCTACAAAAAACTCACGCAGACGATTTCACATTTCTACTACAGTCAACTTTTCTTGGCCGGTTTTGTCATTTTTGGAACTTTTGCTAAAATGATAGGGGCACACTTGATTTTTTCAGCCACTTCCGCTTGACAAACAAAAGCTTCTTTTTATTTTCTCAACCGCACTCACTTTTGACAAGGTTGCTTTTGCTCAAAAAAAATTCTTTTGCTCTATGAAAATTTTATTTGGAAGTTGCAAATTGTTTTTCAATTTCAAACGATAACAGTTACTCAATTTGAATGTTTGACAGGTGCCAACATTATTTATGCAGGATTTGCATAAGTATGGCAAAGGTTTCTCCAAGGATTAACTAACACGTTTATTTGTAGAGAAGGAAAATAGTCAAAGATTTAATTTTTTTTCAAAAGTTTTCATAGTTAGGAAAAAAATTTAATTTGGTGCATAAAATGAACCCCACAAACCAAACACTTTTTAATTTAGTGCTTAAAAAGAATCTTTCAAAAAAGTTATAGGTTGGGAAAATCTTAATTTAGTGCTTAAAAAATATTTCAAAAGCTTTTTAGCTTAGGAAAATCTCAATTGGTGCTTAAAAGGAATTTTCATAAGCTTTCTAACCAAGGAAAAACTTTTCAATTGGTGCTATAAAAAGAAATGCCATAAATCACATGCTTCCAATTGGTGCTCTAAAAAAGAATTGTTACAAAGCTTTCTAGATTAGAATAAACACTTTGTTTTGGTGCTCTAAAAAAATGTTTTTTTTTCGACCAAACGCTTTTAATATGTTGGCAAAATGATCCATTTACTTTTTTTGACCAATTAAGACAAGACTTTAGAAACACTTCAATTGGTGATTAAAATTGGACAAATGCTTTTTGATTTTGCATATTTCTATCTCTTTATTTGAAATCTAGAATACTTCACTTTGGTGCACATAAAAAGAACAAATTGATATCTTATACACACTTTATTTCGTTTTATTTTATTTTTTATTTTTTTTCATTTTATTTTCATTTTTTGAGGCTTAAAAAGAACATTGAAATGAATTGTACACTATGCATTCTGTGTTTGGAAAACTAGGTGTCTATCCTCTCCCATCACACCTTTTTGCGATCTTGGGTAACAAAAAGCATCTTGATTTTTCCACATTTGTTTACATTTCAAAGCATACCTTTAAAGGGCCTACCTCCTAATTTGTGAGAGGGAATGATCCAAGCAATACTTTTGTTTTGGTCTGCTATATAAATAATTGTGGGTGTGATGAAAGTCATCAACGACTTGGTGTGAATGTTTTATACCGACAAAAGTCTCCCTTAGTATATGTGAGAAACATAAAAACCCGCAAGGGCTAGGATACCTCTTAAATGAGTGAATCGCTACATGTATAGACACTAGATTATTCCAAAACATGACTAAGAACCAATGTTGTAGAAGCCACCCCTTTTTAGCCAAAAACATTCGTTAAAGTGGTACATCCAAAATTTGATTTTGAGAAGTTACTTACCAAGTCCGACCTATGGTTGAGCTTAAAACACTCTCCATTTGTTGCATGTAAAATCATCCCTTCAGGGCATGAGGTAAGCCCACCTAAAAGAAATTATTTATCCATAGGGTGTAAATTGTCTTCACAAAATTACTAAATCTATTTGATTACTTTGAAACATCAAATATTGTGCCTGAATTAAAATTAACACATCAAAACAAGCATTTAACATGGTTCTCAAACTTTAAACCATTTTTACTTAGTCCAAATCCTTTGAAAAATGCCCTATATTTGTACTCCTTAAGGATATCTTAAAACAATATCCCTAAAGGTTTCTAGATATTTAGGCTCATATTTCAAGTTGCATTAAGAACAAAGTAAACATTGGAAACTATGGCTTAAGTATTTCAACTTTCACTAACTTTGAGCTTTTGTGAAAGGAAACGTGCTTAAAGTTGTAGACATTTAGGGTCAAATAAGTGTTGATTGTTGTGTTGCATGATATCACTTGCAAAATCTCAAATCAAATCAAATGAAGTCATTCAGAATTGCAAAATTATCCAAGTTGTTTCCAAACACAAAAACTAGAAAATAAATCTACACAGAATACCGCTACTGATGATGTTGTTGCCACATGACAAATACTGCCCGCAATTGACAAAAATCTGCCATTTTTTCTTTGTCTTATGACAGTTACTGATGAAAATTTGTCGCTTTTCACAAATTGTGCGCACCTAACCTGAATATTGTCACAGTTGACCTTTTTTGTGCCGCACTTCACAAAATTATCCAACCGCACTTTCCAAAAATCAGGTCTCTTTTGCCCAAGAATGTCGCTTTCACCTATATAATTCACCAATTATGAACATTACACATAGAGGCCGCTTTTGAAAAATCCTAATGCAATTTCCTTTTCAAATCTTGCCACACTTGCCAAAAAAACTAGATGCTTTTGATATAATTTGCCACTTTTGCTCCAAACTTACCGCTTTTGCTCTATTTTCTAGTGAAAATCAGAAAACCAATCTGAAACTAGTTACAAAATCTTGAGAAAATTAAAAATATTTAGACTCCAAAAATACATCACATAGTCCACTATCCATGTGAGAAATCCAACACCTCATCCTACTTTTAGAAATCAAAATCAAAACAAACAACTTGGATCATTCCTTCACTCAAGCTTCTAAGATATCAACATTTACTTGAATCTCAGGGCTAGTTCAAGTAAATTTCCTACAACATATCCTCTAGAAAAGGAAGTGAAATATCAATCCAAGAATAGTGTCATCCCAAAACATCGCTCAAACCTTAGGGTCTTGAGAATCATGAAAAACCATATCAAAACACCAACACTTTCATCATTTCATTTTATGACCATTTGGAATCCAATTCCTCCAGTTCAACAACCAAACCTTTCAACACCTATCATACAACCAAGTCTCATGCAAATTGAAGGTAAACAAATGGATATCATCAGCAGTTTGAGGAGCTTCATATTTGATAAAAATGAAACACCAACCTAGTGGAGAAACACAACTAACATCCTAGATAAAGAGGAATGAAAATTAGATCTCGTAGATGGAAGGACCATATTACCACCTCTTTTGTGGCAATGGAAATCATCCTTCAAAAGCTAGAAAATCTAAAAACAAACGCAATTTCATTTCCTTAAAAAAAATCCCAAAAAACAAAGCATTCTTCTATTATGTAGTTAGAAGTCACCAAATTTTCACAAAATCTTGGCACTTGTTTATCACAATTATGAGATCACAACATATAAAAAACATGGAGGCCAATAAAAGTAGCACTAGCATGCCACCAAGAAACTCCACAAACAATGGAAGTGGCCAATGGGGTTATAGACCAACTGACCTTGTAACTCCTCAAAAGGAGCCAACATTCAAAGCAACATAAAACCAATCACCAAGTGAGGAGGAGGTAATCCATAGACAACAAGAAGTGATGGATAGATCATACCAAAACCTAAGGGACATGGTCATAGAAGAAGTGGATAGTGAAGAAATAAATGACGAAGAATTCTTTCAACATTCTAACAATCCCAAGGTGCTCACATTGATGGACAAACTCCTAAAAAAGGATTTGAATACTTGCTTTTTCAAATCAGCACAAAGTGGTGCTAAGTTTCCTATGGACTTTAACGTGGAAGATATTAAAGATCCTCACCTTATTCCCTTAGGAGATAACTCGGTTGTGAGATAAATACCCAAACCATTGGAGATTCCAAACAAGCCACCAATCCTCTCACAAGGCAATGACCAATCAACGGACAACCCTTTGTTTAGGAAACCGTCCCAAATTAAACAAGTGATGGTGACCCAACAATATCAAGGAGGTCCATCTCAATACATGCCACAAGGTAACAACCCACCAATAAGACAATACATGCCCCAAAACACTTCATATATTAACCCTTCCCAAAATGTACAAAATAAACAAAGGAAATTTCCACAACAATACAATCAACAAGGTGGGTGATATGGCCCCCTTCCCAATCAACACTACCAACAACAAGGTGTGCCACAGGGTACCATTTCCAATCAACAAGGTGGGTCACATGGTCCCCTTCCCAATCAACAGTACCAATAACAAGGTGTGCCACATCGTACCCTTTCCAATCAACAAGGTCGGTCACATGGTCCCCTTCCCAATCAACAGTACCAATAACAAGGTGTACCACATCATACCCTTTCCAATCAACAAGGTGGGTCACATGGTCCCCTTCCCAATCAACAGTACCAACAAAAAGGTGTGCCATAGGGTACCCTTTCCAATCAACAAGGTGGCTCCCATGGTTCCCTTCCCAATCAACAATACCAACAAGGTGTACAACAAGGTACCCTTTTAAATCAACATCAACAAGGAGGACCACATGGTCCCCTTCACAATAAATAGCACCAACAACAAGGTTTTCCACATGGTATCCTTCCCTATTCATCTTATCAATAAGCTATCCCACCAACGCATTATCAGGGTAACCTTCAAAATAGTTCATCCCAACAAAAAGGTGTGCCACATGGTACCCTTCCTAATTAATTCCATCAACAAGGTATCCCACCAATGCACTATCAAGGTACCCCTCCTCACCAACAATAACAAAGACCTAACCATCCTTACATTCGACAAGGATTTAACCTTCCTTCCATCCAACAAGGATCTAACCCTCCTTGCATTCAATAAGGAGCTAATCCTCCTTCCATACAACAAGGAGCTAACCCTCCTTACATTCAACAAGGAGCTAACCCTCCTTACATTCAACAATGACCTAACCCTCCTTACATTCAACAAGGAATTAACAATCCTTACAACCAACAAGGACCTAATCCTCCTTTCACACAACAAGGAGTTAACCCTCCTTTCACCCAACATGGTTACCAAGGTTCAATTCCCCCACATACCTAACTTATGACCCAACGAACGTTGTGGGAAAACAAGGCTACTAAACACAGGATTCACAAACAAATGTACCAAAAACAGAGGTGGACATGCAACTACAAGCAATAAATTAAAGAATATTAGACATGCAGATAGGAAAACAAAAGAAGAATTATACCCTACAAGATATATGTCCATTTCCTTTTGATTGTTCCATTACTATGCTCCCTTTTCTGAAAAACTTCAAAATACCAAAGTTTGAAAAATACAAAGGAAAGGGAGATCCAATAGAACACGTGCGAGATTTCTTGGTATCTTGCATAGAAGTTCAAAATAACGATTCATACCTAATGAGGCTCTTTCCACATAGTCTTACTAGTCACACTATGGAATGGTTCTCCCATCTACCACTAGGAATTAAATTTTTTGATGAACTAACTACCAAATTCGTAAACCACTTCTCATTCAATATAGAATAGGATGTCACCATCACGGATCTATACAAGATTAAACAGAGTCAAGGAGAATCCTTTACCTCCTACCTTCAAAGATGGAGGCATAAAGCTAGTAGCTGCAAGTGGCCTATTCCCAGTAAAGAACTGGTAGATATATTTGTTTCCAATGTCCAAGCAAAAATCAACTACAAACTCACCATCCTGTGTCTTGCGAACTTCAAAGAAACTATTGAGAAGGGACTGTACATTGAGAGAGCTTTCATAGAGAGGGGAGTGATTAATCTAAACAATGTAAGAGACAATTCTTCTAATTCCAATGAGAAACCTAAGATTTGGGCCAAGAACAAAAAATTGCCAAAAATGGAGTAGTTGATGTTAGAGCTATATGGAACGTACAAAATCCTAATGTACCTCAAAATAAACCTCAAGTTGCACAAATGAGCTACGCTCCCAATAATGAACAAAACAATCAAGCGGTCAACAAATAGACAAATCAAGGAGGGAAACAAAGGCAATATGATCAACCAAGGAGGAAGTTCACTGCATTAGGAGAACCCCTTGAGACAATCATGCACAAACTAGTGCAACAAAACCTCATCA
The DNA here is from genome assembly GCA_007258455.2 of Sequoia sempervirens. Classification (NCBI taxonomy): domain Eukaryota; kingdom Viridiplantae; phylum Streptophyta; class Pinopsida; order Cupressales; family Cupressaceae; genus Sequoia; species Sequoia sempervirens. Next base: position 908,402,208 of record VDFB02281492.1, read on the forward strand.
AGGTCAACAATCATCAAAACTATGAGAAGCCAAGCTTCAAAACACCATGGTACAACGAGGACTTATGCAAGTTTCACAAAATCAAAGGACATACAATGAATAACTACATGAGACTCAAGCATATAATACAAGACTTGATCAACAAGGGAGAAGTGGATATTGAACATCATCCTAGAAACAAAGACCTCTAGATATACACAAATCCAATTTTGAACCATGCTAAAAAGAATGAAAAAGGGAAAGACCAAGATTATCACAATGCTAATTACACCTATGGTGACACTATCCTATGTACCCTTTCCTAAGAAAATGACATGAGATTCAATGTGTTAACTATACGAGGAAGGGACCCCAAATGTAATATAACTACCTGACGAGGGAAAGTCACAATAGAAGGAGCCCCACCCAAACCCACAACTAAGCCATAAAATGACTATAGTATTGTAGAATAGTTGAAGAAGACTCTTGCTTTGATATCAATCCTAGAACTACTGAAATTGTCACCTAAACAAAGGGAAGTACTAGAGAAAGCATTGGAAGCATCAATACCTAATGACCTCAATCGTGATCAGTTTCAAGCCATGGTTCGAAAAATCATGGCCAATCATCATTTAGTATTTTCTGAGAAAGACCTTCCACATAAGTCATTCCACAACCGAGCTCTCTATATAGAGGTTGGTGTCCACAAACATATGGTCAAAAGAGTGTTGATAGATAGTAGTGCAGGTCTAAACATTTGTACCTTGAAATTCATTAAACAGCTAGGGTATTTTGACAATGTAATCGACAAGGGGAAAAGCATTACTTTAAGGACCTATGATGACCTTGAAAAAAATTCAGAAGGAACTATCAAGCTTCCTATGCAGATAGGACTAGAAACCATAGAAACATGTCAAGTATTGGACCTTGAGTTACCATATAACCTTCTTCTAGGATGTCCTTGGATTCATGCACTACAAGAGGTTCCTTCAACATTTCACCAGTTCATAAAGTTTCCCCACGAAGGAAAGGAGGTTACATTATATTTTGATCCTAAACCCTTCTGTTATTATGCAAAATTGGAGGAAAAATATAACAAAATCCAATGTATACCCAAAAATGACATATCATTCCACTCCTCCTATGTTGACCCTTCCATACTACCATCAACCTCAATTAAACCATTTTTCATTGGAATGCTTCCACCAACACCCAAGGTTTATGGAGGACCTAAGGAGATCAAATATGTTTAAACAGTAAAAATGATAGTCAATCCCACAATTTTTACCAAGTGGGGAGATATGAAGGATGAGGATATATTCAAAGAAGACTTGTCATCCATGATCTACAAAGAGGAACAAGAGGAACCAAAATAGCCACAACCTCTTCTAATTGATCCTAGCAGTAAAGGCTATCAATTAGCTAAACAAATGGGATACACTGGAATAGGTGGCCTTGGGCTACACAAACAAGCCAGATGGGAGCCCATTATAGTGGAACAAAGAAAAAAGAATATGGGACTAGGGTATGGTTCAATAGATGTGGTTACTCCAAAAACTAGACATACCTCTTTTAAGAAAGGAGCTCCTTCTACTAGTGTTAAGACATTAGATATCTACCATCGTATAAACTTCTATTTACCAATTGAAGACCTATTTGACAACTTTGACACAGTTATAGTACCTACCCAATTTAGAAAAATATATCTAAAGACCATACTTATGAAACAGACTCCAACGCATATGAGTGGGATGCCACTGAATGTGATTCCTTCGCATCTAGCGATGATGACCTAGATACCCAATGGGAAAATGACACCACAAATATATTAACCATCTCAACAAATTCTGTAAGTTTTGCATATAATGATGATAGCCTATCCCTCTACTACCCACAGTTGATAGATTGGGACCTACAACAACATACACCTATTTTGGATCAATTCCAGAATGATCAAGCAATCACAAAGTTTATAGGACTTCAAATTGATATACTAGCACAAAAGATCATAAAGAAGGGTTCATCATGGAACTCAAACAAGAATCATATTTTGGAGGGGAGATTATGTCCTCTAATCGTAAAATTTAAAAAGATAATGTAAAAATCAAAATGAGATTCTTTAGAGAAAACCACAATGTGGCTCTATTAGATCTTGAAAAGAAGAAAATAAAGGATGAATCTGAAGGTAAAAACCTCTCTAAGGCACCCAAAGATGGAGGATTAAATCTCCCTATATCTGAATATCAAGAGAAGACAACACTCCTATTGGAAGAAGTATAATCAATCAATTTTGGCACAGTAGAAGCACCTAAAATCACGTACCATGCAGTGTCACTTGATTCTGAAGAGACAGTGAACTTCTCAACATTCATCAACAAAAGGAAGATAAACTTTGTGTAGACATATGTAGACATGCCAAGACTAGATCCACCATTAGTTTTAAACCACTTGGCCATATTTCTTGGAGCTAAACCTATCAAGTAGAAACTAAGGAAAATGCATCCTCAAATAGAAATGTTGGTAAAAGTAGAACTGAAGAAATTACTAGATGTGGGCTTCATCAAACAAATCAATTATATTGAATGGATATTGAATCTAGTACAGTGTCAAAACCCAGTGGGGGTATAAGCATCTGCACGGACTTTAGAGACCTGAACAAAGCTTGCCCAAAAAATGACTTCCCTCTCCCAAGCATTGATATGATCGTAGATCTAACAGCAGGACATGAAATGCTACCATTAATGGATGGCTTCTCTGAGTATAATCTGATAAAAATATCCCCTGATGATCAGCATAAAGCAGCATTCAATTGTGCCTGGGGGACCTTCTGTTAGAATGCCATGTCATTTGCTCTAAAAAATGCAGGGGCAACCTATCAGCGAGCAATGACTACAATCTTCCATGATATGTTGCACACAACTATGGAAGACTATGTGGATGACATACTAGCTAAGTCCATCAAAAGAGAAGACCACTTGATCAACCTTAAAAAAGTATTTGATAGGCTAGAACAGTATAACTTGAGACTCAACCCGAAAAAATTATGTATTCGAAGTAACATCTAGAAAGCTACTAGGAAACATAGTATCAATAAAGATCATTGAAGTAGATCATGTGAAGGTAAAATCCATACAAGAGATTCTTCCACTAAAGACATTAAACTAGGTGAGAAGTCTACAAGGGAAGCTACAATCTATTAGGCAATTCATCACACAACTAGCAGACAAGCGTCATCTATTCACCCATCTGTTACACAAGGATATCACATTCAAGTGGGCTAGGAGATGTGATTAGGAATTCCAACAAGTCAAAGAGTATCTACTTACTCCTCCTGTACTGATGCCACCTATTCTAGACAAAGAAATGATACTTTGTCTCTACAACACAGGAAGCATTAGGAGCTCTCCTAGCACATCTAGATGACAATAACAAAGAAAGCGCAGTTTACTACATTAGCCAAACACTGGTTGGCTAAAGTTAAACTACTCATCCATAGAAAGAGCATGTATTTATGTCATATTTGTGACAAAGAAGATAAGATACTATATCTTAAATAGACAAGTAAAGTTGATTTTAAAGGTAGATCCACTAAAGTACTTATTAGCAAAAGCAACTCTAACAGGAAGAATTGCTAAATGGGTAATGATTCTGGGTGAGTTCGACATAGAGTATGTAGATAGGAGAGCCATAATAAGATAGATCATAGTAGACCAACTAGCTAAAGCACCAATATAAGATCACTAGCCTCTCACAACCGACTTCCCAGATGAAAGTATATTTAAAATTTGTTATTTCTAGATTTTCATTGTGTTTGAGTTTTTTCATCAATGTTTTGAATCACACTCAGTGATCCCTCATCAAGATGATAGATACAATAAGGATATGATGATGCTCTTTATCATCTTAATGATAGATCACTGAGTTTGATCTGAAATGTTGATGAAAAAACTCAAACACAATCAAAATCTAGAAATAATGAATCTTAAGCGTTATGGACTGTAGAAATCTCATAGCATTAATTAATGCCCTTTATGGGAGGGAATTATGAAATTATATTGCTGATAGAACAAACAAACTGTTGGACCTTGTATTTTGATGGGTCCCACACTCAACATGGCTCTAGATCAAGTATCCTATTTCTCACACCACAGGGAGATAGGATACCCAAGGCATACATAATTTCTTTCCCATGTACAAATAATATCTTAGAGTATTAAGCCCTAATCACAAGACTCAAGATGGATATTGAATGGAGGATAAAATAATTACAAGTCTACGAAGACTCTCAGTTGGTAATCAGGCAAGTGAATGATGAGTATCAAATAAAAGATGATAAGTTGATGTCATATAAAAGAATGATGGATAGTTTCAAGGAATATTTTGTCACCATAACATTTGAATATATTCCCTAGATCAATAAAAGAGTAGTTGATGCCATGGAAACAATAGGTTCACTTCTTGATATTCCACAGAACATTCCTAAGTATGAGTTCCTTGTAGAGCAATTACTCATACCATCATTCAATATCCCGAAATCAAAACTAGTGTGTGTTGTTGTTGGTCCTAATTCACCATGGTACCAAGACACATTCAATTACATCCAGCATGGTATCATACTACCCAACCTACCAGCAACCCAAAAGAAGACCATTACCCATAGGACTTCTTGATTTACGATCCTAGGAGATACATTATATCACTGAAGTTTAGATAGTATGTTACTTTGATATCTTAACAAAGAAGAAGCAAAAAATACTTTATAAGAGGTACACGAAGGTGTTTGTGGGTCCCACTCTAGTGGACCTAACCTATTACAAAGGTTGCTAAGAACAGGATGCTATTGGCCCTCCATGGAACAAGAATGTATTTAGTATTCCCGAAAATGTCATCAATGCCAGCAACATAGTGACCTTGTTCACGCACCAGCATAGGAGTTGAGACCTATCACCACACCATGGCCTTTTTCACAATGGGGATTAGACTTGGTAGGTAATATTTCTCCTACTTCCTCTAATGAGAATAAGTTCATTATTATTGCAAGTTGAATACTTCACCAAATGGATAGAAGCAATTCCATTGACCTACATCACCGGAAAGCAAATATCCAAGTTTATCTTGAATTATCTAATTTGTAGATATGGAATTCCCCAAACCATCATAACAGAAAATGGAACCACATTCAAGAACCAATATGTCCAATAGATTTGTTCAAATTTTTCTATCTAGCAATGATTCTCAACGCCCTACTACCCCCAAGGAAATGGTCAAGCTGAAGCATCTAACAAAACCATCTTGAAATACTAAAGAAGACTGTTAATGATTCCAGTCGTGATTGGAATTTGCAACTAAACCCAGACCTATGGGCTTATTGAACCAGTATCCAAACACCTATAGGTTCCACACCTTTCTCCTTGGTCTACGAATCAGAAGTTTCCTTACCTATCAAAGTTGAAATCCCCTAATTGTGAATATCACTAAAAGGTATGGTCAATAATGAAGAGTATCGAGTATCTAGATTAAATGAGTTTGAACTCCTAGACGAAAGGCATTTGAGCATGTTAAACCATCTTCAAGTTTATCAGAATCGGCTCAAACGAAGCTATGATAAAAGGATCAAAAACAAAAAACTTTCAGGTTGGTCACTTGATACTCAAAGAGAATCAGAAGGTATAGTTGAATCAAGATGGAAAAGGTAAGTTTGAACCTAATTGGTTAGGCCCATTCATCATCATAGCAAGCTATGGTTTTCAGGCTTATCAATTGGCTACTCCTGAAGGGGAACCCTTAGCTGAACTGTTGAACAACAGCCACCTCAGGAAGTTCTTCACATAAGTACGTCAAAATACCCTAGGAAAAAGGGTAAAAATCCAAAAAAAAACAAAATGATAAAAAAGCAAGAAAAATAGTAAAGAGAAATAAAATGTTCTTTAAGGGAAAACCACTTTGTGGTGCTTCTAGAATAGGTATCGTAGTGAAAATATGGCAAACAGGTGTTAGGTTTGAATAAGACTTGCATTGTTATCTATCGGTACTATTTGAGGCATCCATCCATTCGTCCCATAATAAAACATGTGTCCAACCATGGCTTGATGAATGATTACGTATTGAATCCTATTGTGCCATCAGCATCCATCTCTCCTAGAGAACGTAGTCTTGTCTCGAACTGTGGGAAAATTCTTGAAATTGGTCATGGCTTAGATCCTTGTGCATCCCATCATGGTCAAAAACTATCAAAATCAAAAAAAATCCAAAAATCAACAAAGTCATAAAACGTCAAAATCCCAAAAACATGTTATAATTTTTGAGTAACACTAGTTGACCTACATGGTCTCTGTGTGTAAAATGTAAGCAAGACTTATCAGCCCCCGAGGTCATAGGTTAGTCCCCTTAGGTGTCTATTATGCTTTATTTCAACTTATTTAAAAATTCAAAATCCAAAAAAACTTGAAAAATAGAAAAGATCAAAAACATTTTCCTATAAAACCAAGTGAACTACAAGCCTCTGTGTGTATAATGTAGGCAAGGCTTATCTCTGATAAGCCCCTGAGGCCCTAGGTCATTCCCCTAAAAACAACAAAAATAGCATCATAAAACTCAAAAAAATCAAAAAGGTCCTAACTCCATCATCACACTCTGCATTAAATTTTTCATCCATAATAAACAAAATCATCATCTTCGCCCTTTGACAAAACAAACAAACAAATAGAGAAAACACCAAAAGCTAGAACTTTCAAGCAAATAATCACAAAGTTTTGATTACAAACAATGACAAACTATTAACTACCTATCTTTTGAAAATTCACCAACAACATCCTGAGATATGCCTTAATAGATCTATTCCTACAATAGACATGATCAACAATGGATAATAGCCTGAAACCTCAAAAAAGATATGGAAAGTGATACTGTAACATTGTTTTATCTTTTTATAGTCTTAGCTTTATGATTTATTTTATTGACTCATTCCTAGGATCTCTTAAGGATGTCCATAAGGATTTGGAGAAGAAGGAATGGAGGCAATTGAGCATCATTTCAATTTGATGTTTGTAAGATGTTTTGTGATACTACAATGGTGAATACTTGCTTTATTGAGTGTATGGAAGTTGTTTTAAGATAATTCATGTAGCAATTGCATGTTAGGTATTTCATACCTCTCTGTGTAATTGGTCCAAAAAAAATTTAAACACAACCCAACCATATATTTTAAACAAATTTTTCGTATTTCTGGTATGAGCAAGAATATTCTTTGTATGTCGAGTAAAAGTCCACGCAATGGATACAAAGGTCACCTTGGTTATTAATACCCGTGTGCATCATTTTTTTTGCTACATTAAAAAGGATTGTTAAAGATACAAAGCCTCTATCCAAAGAAAAATCAACTCATGAAATAACTAACAATATCAAATTTCTATCCATCATCTAACATTTATTCTAACTAACGGCTTCATCCTACATCAAAATATCATTAGTCCCATATCCATCCTGCATTCACAATTTTGTCAATACATATCATCATGATAATAAAGCAATAAAACATTATGTATCATGTATAATCATACATAGAAAAGATAAGATATCATCATATACATAATAAAACATCATATATCATATAGATATATCGATCATCCATCCAACCATATCATATGCATATATCAAAAAAGTACAAAACATAAACATAAGCATATATTCATCATCATCCATGATCAAATAACACATAATGAAGCCAAATCAAAACATGTGTATCCCATATATGTCATCATCAAAAAAGATAATGTAGGAACATCATCATGGAAACATGTTTGATATCATCAATACAAAAAAATACATATATACGAGGCCTCATCTAGGCTAATGAATATATATACAAAATCATGTCTACAACAATGTCTCTGAAGCAATTAATATCATAATGATCAAGAAAAATAATACTATTTCCCGACCGTAGGAGAAGAACTCTAAGGATCTTGACTGGGGAGAGGAGAAGGATGTGGCTGATTAGGCTATCTAACGAAATGTCCACCTGACTCAACACCCGTGGCAGTACTCAACTCTTTGAAATGTGGCCATCATTGAGCACTAGGTACAAAGGCATCATACAAAGTCTCATAATATGTAGCCTCCATCATCAACAAATCTTGCTCTGCACAAAGGCCATCATGCTTTGTCCTAAGGCTATCCCTCTCAGTGGTAATAACCTGCAATTGTGTCTCGACAACAAGACCGTACCCAATCTCGGTGTCTCGCTTTGCCCTGAAGCCATATTTCTCCTACCAATTTGTGCCCCTCTCCACATTAAGTGTAACAATCTAAGCCTTTGCGGCTTGTAGTCACACTACCTCTGTGTCCCTTACAATTATCATCTATGCTAACTGCACTGCTCCATCTCTAGGTGGTGGAGGACTTGGAACCTGTCCCTAATCCTACTGCATCAAATCATCCTATCCACCCTATCCACCGTCCTGTTAGGCTCTGTCCAACTGCTCGATGATTATCCAAATGCATTTTCACTCACCACAGTGATCAATAATCCTTTTTCTCCCCACGGCCACACCGCCTATAGGATTGGTAAACCTCAGAGGCAATCGCCTAGCCCACCACTAATCAAAATCTAGGGTACTCCTAGGATCTGCCTATCCAACTGGACATCCCCACCCAAACGGGGAAAATGCTTTGAAATCTACCAAGGCTACATCTCAATCTACCTATAAACCCCATACATAGACCTCTCTAGTAGTCCAACCAAAACGATCCTCATAAGCATCTACAAAATGGCCCTATCTCTCACCAAGGTAAATATCTTTCTAGCAAGGAACAAATGCGACCAATAAGCCACCGAGTTTGTCTATAAAATGGAAATTTCTCCTAGTCATCATGTCATTCCTCGCAATCCAAATACAGTTTCCACAGAAAACCTGGCACATCATCTAAAACATGACACCAATAAAAAATTTGTCCAGGCCAAGTATAGTGAAGAAAATCACCATAACAATAAGAATATGCACCCTCTAGAGTTTGATCCAAAATAACATCAAGCCAAGTAATTGGAATGCACTCTCAAGCCCACACATGCAGTAAAGAGACACCAACTAAAATGGATCTACCTCCTTAGTAGGTGACCTTGTGTATATCTTCATATAAATGCATAAGGAGACATAGGCCCCATGCATATCTGGTACCATGCTCAAACATCTACTCGATGCACACACCCCAACCAACAGGAAACTTCATGCCTCACCTATTAGGAACAATGAGCCTCATGACCAAACCACATGAAACAAGTGAAATTGGATACTACCAACAAAATTAGATAATTTTATCCCTGCCTCGCGAACTTGATGATGTCTCACACCGAGTACTCGATGCATAGCGTGTGTACCCTATCAAATGAAATATGTCACAATCTCTCCATGAATAGGTACATGAAGGATCCTCCACACATCCTCTAGGGTGATGGTGGCCTCCCCAGTAGGTAAATGAAAGGATAAGGTCTTTGAGTGCCACCTATCCACAAGAGTAATCATCATCACTCAATGGCATCTAATAGTCAGCATATAACATATGTGTCGCGGCCCCACAACATCTAGAATATCTCACTCCACCTCATGAAAACCAACGATCAAATTGAACAGCTCTCATGGTCATCGCTCTCTTGACATAAGTGGATTGAGAACCACCTGCAATCATTCCACCCACAATGTTAAGAATTTCTTATGAAAAACACAAAATGAACCTTAAATCACAAACACACTGACTCAAAAGTCTATGCAAACTAGAAGTGACCACCTTTTATCAAAAGCAGTGACCTTGATAAAAGTGTTAAAAATAGGAAAAAGCGATAAATTTTTTGTCAAAATCACTCAACAAATGCAAAAGCGTTAAAAATAAAAGCAAAAAAATTTCTCAAAAGTGCAATTTTCTGGCAGGTGGACAAAACGTAACAAGAAAATCAAAAGAAAAAATTTCAGGTAGATGCAAAAACAAGTGCAAAATTTAGGTCAAGTGCAAAAATTTATGTCAAGTGCAAATAGAAATACCGAAAGTAGCTCATTCACAAACAAAAAAAGTGCTAGAAATGATGCAAGTGCGAAAAAACATAACATTAAAGCTTACGCTAGAAAACTTTTCATGCATTAATTACACAAACATAGAAAGTCGAAAACATGAAAGGAAAGGGTACATACTGGGGCACTGACACCTAGAGGTTGTCTGAACTCGTGAACCACATCTGCATAATGTGGGGCTCCTCAAATCCTCACCATAGCTCCTCAAAAATTAGCAAATCACAAAATATGGAGGCAAGAATTTTCTATAGGCCCAGAGTGCAAATGAGGAGAATTAAGCCCTAATTGTCTATTTTAAACCTCGAAACCCTAATTTTTTGCCTAGGAAACCTTCCTAGGATGAAATTAGGACCTCTTGGGAATATCTGAACTATTAACAAGATTCATGTAAGCTTAATTTTTTGTCCTCTATGCATCTAAAAAAAAATAGAACATTATCGTGAGCTTGACCCAAAAGATTGACATTTTCGGCCAACCTCTTAAGGGGGCCACCCAACATCCTACCATCATTCCACTGACCACCAGGGCATACTGGGGCATATAAAAAATTTCAAATCTTGATCTTAACATCAAATTCTTTGAAACAAAGCAACCAGTACTTTGTCTCAAAGAGGGGGAAAATGTGGACATGTAAAAATGACCTAACACTTACCACACATCCTAAATAACATTTTCTCATCATCGACATCATTATCACTAAATATCAATGCATTTCACATCAATTGCATCAAAAACCCTAATTTCCTCTATTAATTGAATAATATTCCATTATTTAATTCATTCATTTTTTTCACCAACTTTGAGAAATTAAATAAATTTCATTTATTTAATAAAGTCCAAAAAAAACCCTAATTTCCTCTATTAATTGAATAACATTACATTATTTAATTCATTCATTCATTTTTATTATCACTTTTCACTAATTAAATAAGTTTCATTTATTTAATAAAGTCCTAATCTAACTTTATTCCTCTAGATTAATTAAATAACATCAATTATTTAATTGTGTCACTAATTTACCCTATTCCCCTAAATCAATTAAATTATTAAAGCATAATAGTTTAATTAAATCACTTCCGCCAAACATGAATAATTAAATAAATTATTCAAAACATCATCCAAAAGGTCAAATAAAATAAATTCAACTTTGTTTGTGAAATTCAAACTTGATTTACACGTTCAACTCAAAAATATTAATTAATTAAATCAATTAATTAATTACCCTCACCCATTTTCATGATTGAGAAAATTATGAACCAATAATTGCTCGCTCTGATTGGTTGGCTGATCCATCTATTTCTGACTAATCCATCTATTCTTCAATCACACTTATTACATAATCAAAATACACAAATTATTCCCATCTAAATCCTCTCATTGGTTTTGAACCATTGATCAAGATATTCTACTACGTGATCTGAAGCATTCATTTCAAAACACAAATTCTATATAACAACCATCTTCCTCCTCAAAAATGATCAGAGAATCAACATATTTTGCACAACGGAGTAATACCAAAATCACATCCAATCTTTAGATAAACTTTACACACATCTTCGATCAATGACATTGCACAACCTTTAAGATTTTTCTACACACAAATGGAGGCTTCGCATTGATACAACGAACAATCCAACATCTTTGCGAACACACTTCAATATGGGATGGTAAAGATATGTTTATGAATTCATTGTATGTTATTTCCTCTGATTGCATCATTTGAGTTTGTTCTTTGTAGTTTCATTTCGTGAGTAATGGGAAAGAATCATCTTTTTGTTTGAATTAGATTAGTTTCAATTCAAGCATGTTTTGATCTCTTAACACTCCATCGATTTCCCCCTTGCAAAACAACATATGAAGACATTGTAAACCACTAGGTATTTGGGAATGTCTGCATCTGTTCATGCAATCTATCACTGATAAATCTTCCACAATGAATCTACAAGAGGCTTTCCATCATTTTCCTCATAATTTTAAACATCCAAGGTTCGAATATGTTGGCATCTTTGCATCCAACCATTCTACTCAATAAGGTTATCATATCCTGAATCTCCTTAAAAAACAATGATCTCAGGATATGTTTTGGTATTTTCACATCTTCCCCTGAAACCATATAGAAAAAATGAAACTCCTATTTTGTTCTTATGAGCTCGTATATGTTCCAACAGTATTTGATGTAGGACCATCCTTGGTTCTTTGCAATCCTGCATCAACCAAAAATATTATCATTTCGATTTTGTTCTTATTCAGTTCTTGTTCAGTTCAAGTTGGCAGATTTAGTATATTTGCTCACCGAACCTTGCGGATCTATTTTTTCATCATGGACATGTTCATTTTCCCTTATTCCAAGATTTCAGAATGATTGGATCTTTTTCCAGCAAGTTATCGCTTCCAAATTAAATGATAGTTTCTAGGACCAAGTACCAAATTAGTTTCGAGCCTAACGGCTAGTTTTATCTCTTGTGGATCCTTCCCGTAACTTGCGGATCCTTGCGATGTGTTCTGAATTGTTCCATGGAGTGTCCTCGACCTTAATTTAGGTCCACACTTCATCCTATGCACTTGCAGAGGAGAAATTCAAATTTAAGGCTAGCCTATTTCAATCACATGTTACGTTTCCTTCATCAAAGATTGTAATGATCTTTGGTCAACGCGGAAGATTCTAGATCTCAGGACGTGATATAAATCATTGTAACAAATCATTAGGTTGGGAAGTAAATGAATATGGGATTGGATATGTAATATTTCAGCTCGCATTAAGGAACATATAGGAATATTGAATTTTGAGCATGTTGTATCAGGCCTGTGAGCCCAATTTGTACACCTGGATGTTGTCGGCTGATTGTAACTAAAATTTCTAGAAATATGAATGTTTGAATCTTCATTCTCCTCCATATTTTGTGTGGCTTCTTTTGTGTAACTCTTTCTTCATGGTTTGGACTATTCTCTTTGAGGACCCTCCTACTGTGACTGTACCAAATTGGTATCAGAGCAAGATTCATTCCATGAGAGATTGTCAGAGCTTGCGGAGTCCTATCAAAGATTTGTTGTGGGGTGGCAGACTGGGGATCCAACCTACAGCTACAGAGGACCTGTGTAAAGATGGCAGGAAGAGAAATGGTAGAGGAAATGGAGTGCATGGAAATGCAGACCCAGCTATGATGGAGATGTTGAGAGGAATTACTGCTAGATTAGAAGCAGTGGAAATGGCCCAAAGGAGAGGTCGACTAGTTGATGATGTGAGTGACGAAGAGGTAGAAAAAAAAGAAGAGGGGGAAAGAGAAAATCAACTTGGCCTAGATCGGGGAGAAAAGAGGTTCATAAGAGCCCTAACTAGAGTAAATACTAAACCACATTTCAATCCACTGCATTATAGTGGTAAGTTGGATTCGGATGAATTGCTTGATTGGATAACGGAGATGGAGAAGTATTTTAATTTTGAAGGTACCACCAAAGACAAGAAGGTGAAATTTTCTTGTACAAAGTTGAAACGACATGGATCCCTTTAGTGGGAGCATTTACAGACAAATAGGAAAAGAAGAAGAAAGGAGAAGATAAAATCATGGGATCAAATGGTGAATAAGTTAAAGATGAAGTTTATGCCTGTAGACTATCAGATTAGTTTGTTCTATAAGTTGCAGAATTTGAAGCAAAAGGATTCAAGTGTGACAAAGTATACTGAGGAGTTCTACAAGTTGAATATCAAATCCGAACATTCAGAGGATGGGGTCAAGAAAGTAGCTAGATATGTGAATGGCTTGAAGCTGTCTATACAAGATGAGGTCATTTTGACCAAGTTGCTAAGTGTGGAAGAGGCATATCAATGTTCCCTAAAAGCAGAAGAAAAGTTGAATAAAAGACATGAGCAAAGACAGAGAGGAAGAGGCAGAATATTTCAAAGAGGAAGAACTTTTACAGGAGAAGGAAGAGGATCTTTTTCATATTAGAATAAAGATAAGGAATTCAATAATAATGATAATTCATACCATAGAGATGATGGAAACTCTTACTGGAGAGGAGGATATGGTGGTAAAAGAAATGAGGGTTATAGAAAAGATGATAGAGGATATCAGAAAAGAGTATTTAGGGGAACTTGTTTTAAGTGTGGTGGAGAAGGACATAGAGTATTTGAATGTAATCAGGGAGAGACAAGCAGAAAGATAGAGAAAAGTAGAACAGCCTTTGTTGAGGAGGATCATGTCATATCATCTAATAAACCAGAAGAGGGAGAAGTGTTGCTGAACGGAAGACTATTGTGTCAAAGTGAGATGGAACAGGAACCGTTACAGAGAAAGAATTTGTTTCAGACCAAATGCAAGGTAGCTGGTAAATGTTGCAGAGTGATTGTTGACAGTGGGAGCTCTGAGAACCTAGTTTGTGAAGAAATGGTGACCAAATTGAATCTAGAAAGATTGAAACACCTAAAGCCCTATCAGATAGCATGGATTCAAGATGAGCATAAGATACTGGTAAGTGAACAATGTTTGGTGAAATTAAAGATAGGAAATTATCATGATGAAGTTTTGTGTGATGTCATGCCTATGGATGTATGCCATGTTTTGTTGGGAAGGCCTTGGTAGTGTGATAGACAGGCTATTCATGATGGAAAGAAGAACACATATACCATTGATGCTAATGGGATGAAGCAGACTTTATTGTCATTGGAGGATGTTCCTAAAGTTGGGGTTTGTACGAATGCTAGAATTTGTTTGGTTGATGGAAGGAGATTTCTAGATGGACTGAGACATGAGAACATGTGTTATTCCTTGGTTCCTAAGAAGGCTGAAGACTTGAAGCATGTAGAAGACCAACTGGAGGAGATAAAGGAGTTTTTGGTAGAATACGAAGGTATCATTTCAGATATTGTACCTGATGGATTGCCACCTGTGAGGAGTATTAGTCATTGCATGGGTCTAATTCCTGGAGCTAGTTTTCCTAATAAAGTAGCACACCAAATGACACCTACAAAGAATGAAGAGTTGAATAGACAAGTACAATAGTTGTTGAAGAAGGGTTTGATCAGAGAAATCTTACGTCCTTGTGTAGTACCTGTTGTGCTAGCACCTAAGAAGGATGGAGAATGGAGGATGTGTACAGACTCTAGGGTAATAAACAAGGTCACAATGAAGTATAGATTTCCTTTGCCCCAGATGGATGATATTATGGATTGTTTAAGTAGAGCTAAATACTTTACAAAGATAGATTTGAAGAGTGGATATCATTAGATCAGAATCAGAGAAGGGGATGAGTGGAATAAAGAATTCAAGATAAATGAAGGATTGTATGAGTGGTTGGTGATGCCTTTTGGACTAACAAATGCACTAAGTACTTTCATGAGATTGATGAATGAGGTATTGAAGAAATTCTTGGGTAAGTTTGTGATTGTCTATTTGGATGAAATCTTGATTTTTAGTAAGACTAGAGAAGAACATTTGTTGCATATAAGACAAGTTTTGCAGAGGTTGAGAGAAGAGCAGTTGTTGATAAACATTAAGAAGTGTAGTTTCATGAAGGAAGAATTGGTATATCTGGGATTTGTGATATTTGATGGATTGAAGATAGATCCTGAGAAGGTAAGAGAAATTTTTGAATGGCCTACATCAAAAATTATTGGAGAGGTAAGATCATTTCATGTATTGCCTAGTTTCTACTGGAAGTTCATTAGGAATTTCAATTCCATTTGTAGTCCTATGACAGAAACAATGAGAGGGGACAAGAAAGATTGAAGGTGGACATCTGCAGCAAACCAGAGTTTTGAGTTGTTGAAATGGAACATGACTAAGCAGCCTGTGTTGGCTTTATTGTACTTTTAAAAAGGTATTTCAGGTAGACTGTGATGCAATTGGAAATGCAATTAGAGCAATACTAAGTCAAGAAGAAAGACCAATAGCTTATTTCAATGAGAAATTGAATGATGTTGGGAGAAGGTATTCAGTGTATGACCAAGAGTTTTATGACATAGTCCAAGCCTTGAAAAAGTGGAGACATTACTTGTTACCTAAGGAATTTGTGTTGTATACAGATCATTAGGCGTTGTATTATTTGAACAGTCAAGGTAAGTTGAATCAGAGACACATGAGATGGGTGGAATTCTTGCAGAGTTATACTTTTGTTTTGAAACATAGGAGTGGAAATTCAAATATAGTTGTTGATGCTTTGAGTAGGAGAAGGAATTTACTGGCAAAGATGAGAGTGGAGATATTAGGTTTGATGAATTGAAGAACTTGTATGAGGAAGACCCAGATTTTGCAGAACCTTGGAGAGCTTGTAAAGCACCAGTCTTGGAGGATAGGAGTCAGTGGTTGGATTATTTCATTCAGGAGGATATGTTGTTCAGAGGGAATGATTTTTGTATACCTCGGAGTTCAATGAGGGATAGCTTGGTGAAAGAAAAACATAGTGGAGGATTGGCAGGACACTTTGGAATTGATAAGACAGTAGCATTGGCAAGTGAGAATTAATTTTGGCCACATATTCATAAGGATGTTAGGAAATTTGTGCAGAGTTGCAAATTTTTTCAAGCTGCAAAAGGGAGTGGTCAGAATGTTGGATTGTATAAGCCTTTAACAGTTTTGGAGAGAACTTGGGAGAATATCAGCATGGATTTCATACTGGGCTTGCCGAAGACATGGAGAGGTAATGATTCTATATTTGTGGTGGTGGATAGATTTTCTAAAATGGCAGATTTCATACCTTGTAAGAAGACAACAGATGTAGTACATGTAGCAAACTTGTTTTTCAAGGAAGTGGTCAGATTGCATGGATTACCTAGGAGTATTGTTTCAAACAGAGATACAAATTTTTTTGGTTACTTTTGGAGGACACTTTGGAAAAAATTAAAGAAAGATTTAAAGTTCAGTTCTACTTTTCACCCATAGACTAATGGAAAAATAGAGGTAGTAAACAAGAGTTTGGGGAATTTGCTGAGATGTTTGGTTGGGGAGAAGACCGAAAGTTGGGATTTAGTCCTTGCACAAGCAGAGTTTTCTTACAATAATTCAGTGAACAGGAGTACCAAAAAGACAACTTTTGAGATTGTTACTAGAGTTCATCCTAGAGGTATATCAAAGTTGTGAGACATCAATAAGGATGATAAAAGGAGTGCAGAAGAAGAGGAATTTGTAGAACATGTGAAGAGAGTGCATACTCAAGTAAAGCAGCAATTGGAAGATATGAACCGGAAGTATAAGGAGTGAGCAGATGAAAAGAGGAGACATAAGGAGTTCGAAGTTGGAGATCAAGTGATGGTGTATTTGAGGAAGGAAATATTTCTACTTAGAACATACAATAAACTCAAGATGAGGAAGTTTGGACCCTATAATATTTTGAAGAAATTTGATTCAAGAAATGAATATGAAGTAGAGTTACCAGATGGCGTGGGTATATCACCTATATTCAACATTGCAGATCTACATCAGTACCATGAAGCAAAATTCAGTGAAGATAGTAAAGAAAAATTAGAGAAACAGTTTCCTAAACAACAATCAGATGAGATAGAAGAGATTTTGGATACCAGATATGGGAGGAAAACGCGTGGAAGACAGTACAAAGAATATCTTGTGAAATGGAAAGGCAGACCAGTGGAGGATTCTTCTTGGATTTCTTAGGGCGAGGTAAGTCCTATTGGTTTTCCTTTAGCCCCAGCAAACTGAGGGACTCACTTTTCAAATAACTTCGAATTTCTGATGCAAGAGAATCCTTGGTTCTTTGCAATCCTGCATTAACCAAAAATATTTTCATTTCAACTTTGTTCTTGTTCAGTTCTTGTTTAGTTCAAGTTGGCAGATTCAGCATATTTTCTAACCGACCCTTACAGATCTATGTTTTCATCATGGACATGTTCATTTTCCCTTATTCCAAGATTTTAGAATGATTGGATCTTTTTCCGGCAAGTTATCACTTCTGAATTAAATGACAGTTTCTAGGACCAAGCACCAAAGCAGTTTCGAGTCTAATGGCTAGTTTTGTCTCTTGTGGATCCTTCCCATAACTTGTCAATCCTTGCGATGTGTCCCTAACCTTAATTTAGGTCCACACTTCATCCTATGCACTTGTCGAGGAGAAATTCAAATTTAAGGCCAACCTATTTCACACAAACGTTATGTTTCCTTCATCGAAGATTGTAATGATCTTTGGCCAACGTGAGAGATTCTAGATCTCAGGACATGATATAAATCATTGTAAAAGATCATTAGGTTGGTAAGTAGATGAATATGGGATTGGATATATAAGATTTCATCTCGCATTAAGGAGCATATAGGAATACTGTATTTTGAGCATGTTGTATCAAGCCTGTGAGCCCAATCTGTACACCCGGATGTTGTTGGCTGATTGTAACTAAAAATTTTGGTAATATGAATGTTTGAATCTGCATTTTCCTCCATATTCCATGTGGATTTTGTTGTGTAACTCTTGCTGCATGGTCCAGACTATTCTCTTTGAGGACCCTCCTACTGTGACTACACCAGTATCCTTCATATCAAATGTATTCATTTTCCTAAACTAGGGGAGCCCAAATGTATACACAATGTCATCTATCGAGAGGCTGCATAGACTCTCCCTTCTTTCACAATGACCCTCTTGTCTAGTTCATAGCACTTCATACATTCTAGTACTAGTTTAGAGGAATCCATCACCAATGGGAGCCCTCTTGCCAAATGCATTCCACTAGTGACCATATTATTGGTCCACTGAGTGGTGTCTTCTTGATGAATCCTCCTGGTGAATTCATACTCATTAAAGCTTCCTGGATAGGTGTCTATAATCATTTCATAGGTTGGTATGGCTTGTGAGACAAGCAATTAAAATTCCTCATTGGTCTTCTTTCTTGAATTACTCATATCTTCTTTAATTTCTTGTATTATTAGTGAATATGTGCTCTACGTACGAGTTAGAAATAATTCTAATCAAGAATTTTCAATAATTCATGAAAATTCCTTTCCCATGACCATTTACTAACTAAAATTAGGTTAAATTCTTTAACAACTTTCTTCACGAATTAACCAAAGGTAATGTTGTTTAACCAAAGCTATCCATGCATAAAGATTAACAAAATTTAGTTACAAGGAAAATACTTGGTTTTTTTTATAGTGTGATTGAATAAACACAGGTTAAAACCGTATGGTCATGTTCTTTAACATTCTAAAACTTACTTTTCTCTGCATGCCTAATGATGAGAGCTATTTGTCTCATTTTATGCTACATTTTATGCCATTTTCACATACGTTCATATCCATTTCTATATTCCATTTTCATAGAATTCAAACATTTATGTTGCATATGATTAAATATATCTAAGAGGTATTTAATATAGTTTTTGAGATTAAATTATGGAAAATAATTATTGGTTGAGTTTACTAATGAGCATTCTGATTTCTAGCCTTGGAAAATATAACTAGCTCGTAGCATACATCTTTTGTGCAAGAACCATCTTGTCTTCCATCATTTCTACGTGGAATCTTGCCACATCATCTCAGTGCATTCTTTCTTCCAACGACCTATTTACCAACACATTCATGAGGCGTCAAATCTATCATACATGGTTGTGTACACATCAACATTTGATTGGATATTCCAAAAATGGATTTTCACCTTAACATTTGCAGTTAATAAAAGACACGTCCTATATTTATTTTGTATTATTTATGCCACTTCAACACATAGACATGACTTCCAATTGCCTCATTATTGCCATGAAAAAAGAGGTTTGCATCTACCAAAACTAATTGGGGAGAATAACATGTGATGGAGACGTGCTTGAAGGAAACCAGTAATATACCCATTTTCTATTTTCACTTGTTGTTGTAACAAAGTCATTTTAATATATGGCTAGCAAACACATGAACCATTCAGCTCCAATTTGTTGGTTCAAGGCTAAACAAACTATCTATTATTGTATGTAGAATTTTTAGATTGGATTTGTATATATATTAGCTCAAAAGGCAGATTTTCAGTACACACAGAATATTGTAAAGAGATTTTTGTACACAAAATTTGTAGTGATTTTCTGATAAATAAAATGGCAGTGCTTCTTTTGATCACGTAGAAGGACATCCACATTCTCTTCACCTGCGAGCTATGGAGCAAGGGCCCACTCCCTAGTGACACATGGTGAAATTTATTTCTTTTTATTGTTAATATTTTTGTGTGTTATTTCCTTTCAGCTTGGTTCAATTACAATAGATTTAAAACTTTAATAGCTACATAATTTAAATTATCGTACCTTTATTTCATTATGATTTTTGTAGTTTAGCAGTGTGTTTATTTTAGTTCTTGATTGAATGTTGTTTCTATATTATTTGCAAGTGTGGTTTGTAGTTCATTTAAATTATGTAATTCTTGTGAGTTGTTGTTCTTGTCGCCAAAATCAATCTTCATTTTCATTTGTTGTAGGTTTATTTCCATAGTTGCATTCATAACAACTCATCTCACGGATTTCACCCCTTCGATTGGCATACAGCCATGACACCTCTCGCAAGTCTACGCCCCCGAATTGACACGTATAGACCAAACTAAAATTCATTAAATATTTCTTATTATTTGTACCCAATGTTGGCCTATCATTTTGGCGTCATTTTCAGGGATAGGTGTCAAAGGTAGGTTAGCTCAGTGAGTTGTGTTAGGACCATTGTACCTTGGTGAAAATCTACGCAACTGTCGACCTTGTTTAGATGATTAACCTTGGTTCGCTTTGTTTTATATCATATAGATGCATTGTTAGATTTTGTAGGTAGATCTTAGAAGATAGTTTACCATTTATATAGTTATCACTATTTGTTGTGAGTCATTGATAAGAATGAAGTAATATTGAAGAATCAACACAAAAATGTCAAAAATGTTACATTTTCAAGGTAGTGTAGACATGTCAATTTTGGGTGAAAAATGTTTCAAAAATGAAGAATCCAAAGCCCACGCAAGAGGGAAAATGTGCTTGGCAAGGGACCCCACAAGGGGCACTGCCCCTTGACCCCGCTGGGGGCTTCCGCACCCAGACCCCCACTTTCGAATTTAAAAACAAAAGAAGAAATTGGTGGGGAAATTGCATCGACCCAAGGTGATGTTTTAATACCCCCTCTTCCTCATGAATGCAACTTAGACTGTCTTGATCTTCCATCACCATTGTCACAGTCATTTACAAGTATTATTCCTATAGATGAGCAAGAACACATAATTGATGAATTTTTAGGACAATGGATTTTTGAAAATGAATCATTTGATGAAGATTTGACCACTCTTTGTTCTCTTTGTTGCAAGGAAGAAGATAAGTGACAATGCCATGTTGATCAAGAGGAGACTGTGAAGGAGATAAACATTGTAAGCGAGCCGCAACAAAACAATGGTAAAAATGCGCAAGTCTTCTTTGTAACTCAAGAACCACTTCATACATCAAGTAGGAAAGGTCAAGGTATGTATAATGATTTTGAAATGTCTTATAATTCTATTGGATTGGAAAAACAATATGTTTCTTCACATGTTACTTCTTCACCTAGTATGTATGGTGAATGGAATAGTGAATGCTCGCAACAACCATAATACCCATCATTATCATCTCCATTATGCCCATCCAACTTCATCCCACTCACTTTATATCCGCAAAAATTCTTACCATTTTCATTATCACATTCATCCACTTCACCATATCCACCAAAGGCAACCACGATGCCTAATAAAACATTACATAATTAAATGGTTGGAACTACATATAATAATGTGAATTCATGGATCCCTTTACATTTTGATAATGTGCTTAAAATTGATGAATCACGATTAATTGAAATAACTAAGGGCTGTGATTTTGATTTTCTTGAATTAGGAGAACAATATGCAAATTTCTCCAATATTCAAACATGTTCCTCTTACTTAACAAATCACAACCTTTAGAGGGAATTCACACACACGAGGGAACACTTAAAAATGAGTTTAACTTTATTATGGAACTCATGAATGTCTGTATTGAAATTAGTCATGCAATAAGCAATGTTGAACTAAATGAATTTATTATTCAAGATTTGTGTGAGATGACAAATAAAAGCCTATGAGATCTATCATTGATAAAGGTTTTTATATTAAAACATATAGATCTTTTGAGGCTTAGCATAAAAATACGTATTCCTCACACACTTATTGACTTAGGCAAGCTCATAGTTGATTTTATTCTTAAGTGCAATTAGATGGGTTTGAATGCATTAATGACCATACCAAACGTTGACAAGGATATAATATTACAATGATATAATGCTACAAAATAATGATTGTTCATTGACAAGGATCACGGTATTAATACTTATATATTTGTCATTCTTGATTCTTTATCTTAAGATGAACATTCATTGAACAACTCAAGATATTATATATCATTGTATTTCTTGAATATGACTATTCATTGAAAAAGGCTCCAAGTATTCTTACATCATTGTCTTTATGACGTCTTTCGACTATCTTAATGCACCCATCGCAGTATACAATTAAATTGGGGGGTTAAAATCACTTAAGTTATGGAGCTCATTGGTTGATTCTTGATAATGCCTTCATTCATTATTTCTTTGGTTCTTCCAATAAAACCACGTGTGTGAGATTTGGACCAAATCAAGGTATGTATTCTTGTGTTATTTGGAATTGAATTTATATTATGTTTACACAAGAATTAATTGTAATTCACCTTTCATTATCAAGTATCTATTCATATTAATAACTCTACCTTCATTTAAACAAATGAATAAATTACTTATTAATGGTGGAGTTATTGAATGGTTGATATTGTTCATTACTACACTTGATATGCTTGGCCATGAGAACATGGTTACAGGGTTTTGCACCAATACTAGTTGATGATGTTTCTCTACTTGGGCATCCATAGACACACTTTCTTGGCCTTGCTAACTAGATGGTGAAAGTTACATTTCTTCTTTGCTACACTTTTGGTGCCCACATAAGGATTCTTGTGCCATGTGTTCCACATTAATTGACACAACTTCTCTTTTTCACCATCCTTGATGCTAGATCATGTGGAGGAAAATTATAACCTGGTGTGACCATGACTCTTGTGGTACAATGTTCTTGGCTCATTCTTCATAAGCCACACATCCAATTACAACTTTAAGGCATACAAGGAGCTTTAGCATCATCTAATGTTGATCACTTTACTTCGTCATGAAGATTACTTCATCTGCCTATCAAAAGCTATATGGCTAAGTTGAGAGACTCCATTGGTCTTTCACTACATTTCCTTCTCTTTGGAAAATTGCTTCTCTTGTGAGTAATTCTTTCAACCAAGCCATTTGGCATGTATTCCAAACTTCTATCGTCATCTTTCAGATATGGTGGTACGTGCTACATGGGATCATGTTATGCAATCTTGTTATGCACATATGCATGGTCACTCTTGATGAGGTATATTTCTTGTCATTGTTCATCATTTCAAGCTCTGCATCATGTAATCAGTTTCAGCAGTGACATTCATTGAAGGGCTTCTTATAGAACTATATGCTTTGAGTGGTATTATTTTCATCATCCATATAAGGGTTTCTTTTTCTTTGGTCATTATATGTAGTTTTTTTTTTAAATGAAAAAAAAAAAAGCAATAAAAGATCCAACAATGAAAACCTTCGAGCGTTGTTGGCCAGATAATATCTGAAAATTGGATTCCGGTGGATACTAACTGCAAAATAGACTTCAGAGTGAAAACCAATTTTTCGACGCCTCTAGGCGGTGGCAAGTTGAAAATCGGGATACTGGCGTATTGTCATTATCAAAATTGGAAAAAGAGGGAAAAAAAAGAAAAAGAACGAAAAAGAAAAAGTCAAAATGCAATAATTTTTTCTTTCTATGAGCTAATTATTTTCAGGTCTCAGCCACTTCCTTGGTTTCCCTTTATATGCATGCCTCTAGCACTTCCTGGTGCTCACATACACATTTTGTTGAGGTGCTCAAAAAGTTAAGAAAGAATTAGCTACAAGCACTATGTTCTACAATGCTTCAGTCATATGGTGATCCTTCATGGTGTTGCAGTTCTTGTTGTAGATGAAGTTTCACAGTTACTAAGTTCTTCAAGCCACCAAACCTTGGCATACATGGACATGCAAGTTGGTAACACAGTCAATTTTATTTTTCATTGTTTTATCTCTAAACTTTATTAATATTTCTTATTATATTGATCATTTATGCAACATCCCTACCTATCCTCTCCTTGTTTCCTAAGGACGGTCAACCCTTTAAGTTGGGGGGAGGTAAATCATCCTTATTACTTATCTTTTCATCTATTATCCTTAATCATCCCATCATACTATCCATTATTTCCACTCTGCATAATCATTTATATTGCCTAGCATTTTTCCCATTTCAAATAGCTCATGATTGTCAAGTCAAAATTTTGTGATACCACATAAATAGCATTTCAAAAATTCAATGCTATAGAGAACTAAAACTGAAAAACAAGAAAAAAGTAAAAAAAAGAGAAAAATTTGAAAATGAACAAAATAAAAAGTTGAAGGAGGTATCAATATTGAAAAAAGAAAATTAAAAAAAAACAAACCAATAAAGCTTGTCATGAGAAGCTAAGAAAAAAAAAATTGTGGTTATGTAAGAGCTATAATAGTTAAGGGTGAAGAAGAAGGCCAAAGCCACAAATCCAAAAGGCTACTAGTTCAAATCAAATACCTCTTGATCATATTGATTACATGAGGACGTGCAATATGTTAAGTTGGGCGGAATGATGAGATCTATTTTTGTCTCATTTTATGCTACATTTTATGTTCACATACGTTCATATCCATTTCTATATTCCATTTCCATTCCATTTTCATAGCATTCTAACATTTACGTTGCATATGATTAAATATATCTAAGTATTTAATATAGTTTTTGAGATTAAATTATGGAAAATAATTATTGGTTGAGTTTACTAATGAGCATTCTGATTTCTAGCCTTGGAAAATATAGCTAGTTCACAGCATACATCGTTTGTGCAAGAACCATCATATCTTCCATCATTTCTACATGGACTCTTGCCACATCATCTTAGTGCATTCTTTCTTCCAACGACCATATTTACCAACACATTCATGAGGTGTCAAATTTGTCATGCATAGTTGTTTACACATCAGCATTTGATTGGATATTCCAAAAATGGATTTTCACCTTAACATCTACAGTTAATAAAAAGACACGTCCTATATTTATTCTGTATTATTTATGCCACTTCAACGCATAGACATGACTTCCAATTTCCTCATTATTTCCACAAAAAAAGAGGTTTGCATCTACCAAAAATAATTGGGGAGAATAACATGTGATGGAGACGTGCTTGGAGGAAACCAATAATATACCTGTTTTCTATTTTCACTTGTTGTTGTCATAGAGTCATTTTAATATATGGCTAGCAAACACGTGAACCATTCAGCTCCAATTTGTTGGTTCCAAGCCAAAAAAAACTATCTATTATTGTACGTAGAAGTTTTAGATTGGCTTTGTATATATATCAGCTCAAAAGGCAGATTTTTAGTACATGCAGAATATTGTAAAGAGATTTTTGTACGCAAAATTTGTAGTGATTTTCTGATAAATAAAATGACAGTGCTTCTTTTGATCACATAAAAGGACATCCGTGTTCTCTTCACCTGTGAGCTTTGGAGCAAGGGCCCACTCCCTAGTGATGCATGGTGAAATTTATTTATTTTTATTATTAATATGTCTGTGTGTTATTTCCTTTTAGCTTGGTTCAATTACAATAGATTTAAAACTTTAATAGCTGCATAATTTAAATTCGCGTACCTTTATTTCATTATGATTTTTGTAGTTTAGCAGTGTGTTTATTTCAGTTCTTGATTGAATGTTGTTTCTGTATTATTTGCAAGTGTGGTTTGTATTTCATTTAAATTATGTAATTCTTGTGAGTGTTGTTGTTCTTGTCGCCAAGAAGTGATAGTTACTGTCACTAGAATCAATCTTCATTTTGATTTGTTGTAGGTTTATTTCCATAGCTACATTCATAACCACTCATCTCACGGATTTCACCCCTTCGATTGGAATACATCCACGACACCTCTCACAGGTGTACGCCCTCGGATTGACACGTATAGACCAAACCAAAATTCATTAAATCTTTCTTATTATTTGTACCCAGTGTTGGCCAATCACCTAAACCATTTTTTTAATTCATTAATCTCCTTGCAAATGGATGGCCTTGCATGAGGTAGTGTGTTATGGAAGCAACTACATGCTTGAGGTGGTGTCAAGTACATGTGTTATTTTCCACCTTTATTAATTTCTTTTACTATGCATTAATTACATTAAAAAAAGCTGCAATCATGATGGATTAGGGTTCACATTATAAACTCCCTGATTCCTATGTTGGGCACACCTTTGAAAGGAAAGCAGCATAGGTGGTAGATGTGGCACACTTGTGTATCACATTAGTCTTTGCAAAACAATGGCATTAGAGGAAGTATCTAGCTTGGAAGTCGAATGGTTAACTATCAATAAGATTTGAAACAATTGACATCTAGTCTTAAAGAGTTACCGAGGGTTGGGTCTTTTTCTTACCAGGTTTATGACAAGCTGGTGCAAAGGATACCCAGGTGTGGGTAAAAGTAAGACTAGGCATAATATGAATTCTTGCAGAAAATGAACTACACTTAGAGCAACAACACCCTACATTTGAAAACCCGAGAATCTAGATAATCAATAAGACCATGAGGAAAAATATTTAAAAACACTCCAATCCTAAGAAGGCATCAACTTGGGCAGGAGTCAGGCATTTTGGAGGAAGAATTTCATTTTACCATTTCCTGCAAAGAGATAAACCAACGCAAGAAAAATGCAAAGAAAGGGAAAATAGGAGCAAAAAGAGGGGTCCAAATTTTTCCAAAGGAAAAATGGGGTGTGTTGTGATATTACACAACAACTAGCAACCAACAAAACCAACAAAACAATAGAAAATCAATTATGGAAATAATAACCATACTTCAAATTTCTATAGTTTTCAAATTATAAACAATCAGACCCTCGCTTTAACATTCCTTTCACTTTAATCTATATAACAAAATTAAACCTTATTGAGATCATGTGTGTGTCAGTGATTCATTCTACTACAATAAATTTAGAGTATGATAGATGTTTACATTGACCTACATAATTTGATAATTCTCTTTTAAGCCAACCTTGGATAGAGCCTTGTTGTCAATAAAGCATCCATAGCCCCAACAAGGTTATCCCTATAATTCCCCCAAACATAGCTCTACTGCCAGTCAAGAATCTATAGCCCCAATAGAGATATTTCGATATCCTAAATAGTTGAATTTTCTCTTTTGATATTTCTTTGATATTCATTTTTTATTTCTCATTTGATATTTCATTGTCACCTCTTTTGTTTTAACTTGCAGGCAATGAATCCCACAATTAGGTTGGGAATTATAGTGGTAGCAAAGGTTACCTTTTGATATTTCACTCAATCCAAGCAACTGGTATCTCAAATCTAGTAGAATTCTTTAAGTATGGGCATTTTTAGCTAAATATCAATTGAATGATTTATGCAAACTAAAGTGAATGAATCCAAAAAAAAATTCCCAAATATCTATAATTAGAGAACTATTTTTGGTTAAAGCATGAATTATATTTCTAGAATTGATACTCTGTAAATTTGACTACCTTTGGAGGTTGCTAATTATTTTCCAATCTCAACAACAAGAAACCCCAAAAAGAAAAAAAAAACAAAGAAAACAGCATAAACAACCCAAAAAAACTATTTACATATTTACAACAATGACTGGCAACTAGAACTAGGCTTGAAAATCGTGTTTCAAGAATTGCCCATTGACAGGCAAGGGAACATCTTCTCCAGTAAGATTTTTAAGCCTATAAGTGTCATTGTCTAGGATTTCAGATACCTAGTAAGGACCAATCCACAAATTTTCAAACTTATCATGTTCACCCTTATGTTCGTTGGCTTTTTCCCAGAATGGGACTAAGTAATATATTCTAAGAAATTTTAATTTAGCCCTTTTGTCGAACCAATGCTTTACCACAAATTGATGCCTAGAAAAGTGATATATTTCCTTAGTACATTTTTCATCTAAATGCATCAGTTGTAACTACCAAGCCTTAGTCTAGTCATCTAATCCAACATACTCCTGGGAAAACTGCTAGGTAGGGATCTTCAAATTTATGGGCAATATAGGATCAACCCCATAGACCAAATGGTAAGGGGAATTCCCCAATGCATATTTCATTCTAGTTCGGTCAACCCAAAGGAAGAATTTTAGCAAGGAATGCCATTCCATGTGATTCTTCTCAATCAACTTTCTAATTATGTCTAGTAGGTTCTTATTTGATGATTCTACTAATCTATTTTCCTGCAGGTAGTAATTAGATGAAAATTTTAACATTATACCATATTCAAATGACCAATTAGAAAATTTAAATAAAGAAAAAAAAGGGCCATTATCACATACCACGGAATATGGTACTCCAAACATGGTAATGGCGTTTTCCTATAAAAATTTAATTAGCACTTTTGTGGTGCATTTTTTCTATGGCACGCTTCAGTCCACCTGGTACAATAATCAGTAGCAGATAGCACACACTTGTGACCTACAAATGATGGAAGATTAATGGTGCCTATGAAGTCTATCCCCCATTGCACAAAGGGACGCATTTCAATCATGGGCTATAATTGTTGTGTATTGAATATTCCTTTTCCTACAATAGTTTGGCATGTATAATAGTGCTTTACATGCTCATATGTATCTTTAAAAATAGTCATCCAATAATAGTCGGCTCTCAGAATGAGGTGTGTGGTGGCTAAGCATTCTCCATGAGTTGTTCCAAACCTATCATGTAATTCTTGCAACACTTCATGTACTTCTTTCTTGTTTAAGCATCTCAAATCGATTCCTTCATGATTCCTTTTGAATAGAACCCAACCTTTACTAATGTAACTCTAGGCTTTAATCTTTATTGCTCATCTTTGATGCCTCTACATGTTGTCTAGATAGTTGTTACTGACCAGATAATACCAAATATCTGAGTAGTAATCATCTTGATTCTCTACATCTAGAGTATATTGTTGGCTAGAAATCTGAGGATCCATCTTAGCAATAGATTTAACTAATGCTTGTCCTTGAACAAACTTCATGGGTATAATTTCAAATTCAAACTCCTGTAAAATAGTGACCCACTTAGCTCTTTTCTCTCCAAGTTCACTTTGTGTAAGTAGCATCTTTATTGCCACATCAGGCACAATTGCCTTAACTATACTCCTGAGAATGTAGTGTCAGAACTTCCTTACTGCCTTGACCAACATAAAGGCTTGCTTCTCAATATCCATATATCTTAGCTCAGCCTCCTTAAAGGGAGTGCTCATGAAAGCAATTGGTTTTTCTTCTTTGTTTTTGCCTCTTTGTATTAGTGCAGTTGTACATGTATGACCTAAAGCAAAAGAATAAATGTAAAAGGGTTTAACATAATCTATACTTACCAGTACTAGTGCTTTTACGATTGTTGTATACGTCTAAAAATGGTCATGATTAATTAAGCTTGTTAATTAATTAAATATAAATTATTTAATTAATCTCCTAAAGTCATCTACATATAAATAAATTTAATTATTTATTTATTTTGTTCATTCTTATAATTCTTCTACCTTAATTAAATAAATAACTTTATTTAATTATTGACATCTCCCATATTCCTCTTAATTAAATTAAATAAATTTTTATAATTTATTTATATTGATTATCATATTATTCTAAATTTGAATATTTAAAATTCAAATATGGAATATTCTCTTCATCTCATAGTTAAATTAAATATTAAATATTTAATTTAATATATTTTCTCACCCCACAAATAATTAAATGTTTTTAAACATTTAATTACACTCTAAATTCACTTCTAAAACATAATTAAATATAATTTATTTAATTATGCGAGTTTCTAAATCCATCTTCACATATAATTAAATAAATTTATTTTATTTAATTATAAAACTCATTTCAACTCATTCTTCCAAATGGCAACTTTCCTTCGGATCTAAATGACGAAAATTGAAGGAAAAGGGAAACCTTATATCTCCCTCTCAACTTTCGAAAATCTTTCACCATCCATTCTAACAAGCTTAATATGGGCCGTTAATCATATCATCCAATCAAATCCTTTCAAAAACTCTATAAATACTGGTGCAAATCCAAGCTTTGGTTACACGCATACACACGACGAACACACGAACATATACGCAATTAGCTTATGCACTCACACCTTTTTAGCATCACAACAATATTCACATTTTAGCATAATCCTTGCATTTTATGCATAGTATGCCTTTCATTTATATCTCATTTTTCAGTTGTCCATTTTGTTGAGATTAATCTGTTGAATCTGAGAGCAATTGGAAACAACAAAACACTGGAGATAGAGAGAAATAAGACGATTTTAGGGAAGCTGCCATTAACAGTTTTGTTTATTCTGTTTTCTTTTCTGTTTCTCCGATATAATGTCTTATTGATATGTGTTTGAATTCATTAATAATTGATACATTTTTCATACACACATAAAATGGTGCCCACCGTGGGGCCCGAACCCATGATTTTAACATTTCTCTGCAAGTTTTTTTGACAGGTTTCCGCGTTCTAGAGTTCACTTTTGAAAAAAAATTGTGTTTTAGCGCATTCGACCTTTTCTGCGGCGCATACGGGGTTTTTGACTTTTTTGTTTTGTAGGATTTTGTAGCGCATATGGTGTATGTTCCAGCACATATGGAGATTACAGCACATATGGAGATTACATTGGCGCATCCGATAGATTTAATAGCGCATACGGTTAATCACATTTAGAGTTAAATCGGCGTTGATTTAAAGTAGCGCATTTGGTAACTATTTTAGCGCATTTGGTAACTGTTTTAGCGCATTTAGAATTTTTCCTATGGTGCATATACCTTCTATTTTGGCGCATATACCTTCTGTTTTGGTGTATATACCTTCTGTTTCGATGCATATACCTTTTGTTTTAGCGCATATACTTTCTGTTTCGATGCATATGGGTTGTAACACAAATATAGAATTCTGAGTCTGACACCTTCCGCAGACAGAATTTTGTTTCTTTTCTGGATTTTAAAATGAAACAATCCTAGGATAGCCACATCTGAATTTTAAAATAAAGCAATCTAGGATAGTCACCACACAATGATCTTGCAATTAAAATTGAATAACTTGTTTTTGTGAAGCAATATCTTCACTTAGATTAGATCATTGTGATTTGGGTTTTAAAATGAACTTTTGTTTGCTTTGTCTGTGGCAATAGGTCTATGCTCTCCCCTTAACTGGGTGATCATAATACCAGACTTTCCTTTTCAATTTCATGAATTTTTATTGTTTTAATTACATCCTTTAGAGAACCTGTCGTAGTGGGAAAAAGTACTCACCCTACGGGAACGACTCAAGTGGGTTCAAGCCAAAGCCAGGCTATTCCACCCCACTATAAAATTTAAAGTGAATCTGGGGAAACCCTCTTTTGCCAGTAGTGTGCAAGATAACCATCCCCAAAGCCTTTGTTCTAAAGGTTGGGAGGTCTCCTAAGGGAGTTTATTATTGCCGCACCAAACGGAAATCCTTACTACAAACCTAGTGTAGTGGCCAGTCGAAGTCAATTTTTGAACATTCTAATAATCACAGTGCAAGGGGAGGGAAGAATCTACCCCCAAGACACTCACCATATAACTACCAAGGACTATTTGCTCAGGGGATCTGGTATCCACTTCTATAATTCTGAGTACGTGCCTGGAAAATACAAAAACATGGGCGCCCCTTCAGGGGTGACACGGCTGTGTGAGTCGACGCAGTTCTAAGATGTGGGCTGTTGATTACTAGAATGACCTACTTGAGCATTAAGAGTGAGTCTGCTTGAATTGTCTTTCATGTGTAAAAACCTGTGAAAACACTTGTTGAAAAATATTTTCTTGATCATACACTTGGTGTTAGTATAGGGTTTTAAGAACAACTGTTTTTCAAAAATATTTGTTGTGACTTCCATTACATTAAATCAGATAAAAGATCATCTGAAAGGAGCATGAAAAACAGCCACTGAAATCTTTCTTTCCTTTCTGGCATTCTAATATTTTCCCCCATGCTTAGAGATTGGAAATCAACAAAATCTTCCAAGAAATCAGTTTCCAATAGGATTAGGAAACCCAAGAAACCATTAGGATACAAGAAAACATTGCAAAAGAGAAAATTCTTGTACAAAATTCGACACGTCTTGCTTCATTACTGAGGATTTCTTCATAGATATCAAGACTTTGTTAGGGGATTCACTGATGAGTATGTTGTAGAACCTTTGGATTCACGAGCTTATTATCAGAGATTAGCTCTATCTCAATAGCATAATTTTAACAAACCTCTTGAATTTGACAACATACCACAACCTTCTATAGAATATCCTTCACATCCCAATCAAATCCTTCAGTGATCTTAAAATCTTTCTTCGAAAACAAAGATCAAAACTTTAAAGGTGCACCTCTCAAACAAATTTCTAATTATTGATTCAACTTCCCCAACAGGATTTTGGCATCCTTCATCATTGGAAGCCACAATCAAAAATTAGGAACGTCTTAGATCATATCATAAGATTCCACATCTTATCAGATCAAGATATCATCATCATCGCACTTGTCAAAAACTAGGATCTAAGTTTAGAAGATTTCTTCAAAATCATATGCCTATCTTCACAAGATCTCAATTCAATAAATTGAAGGACGAAATCCAACAAGAAGGTCATACCCAAAATATTCAACAAGAAGGTGAAAGCAGTAATCCTCTTTACATCATGAGTCATAATCCACTTTTCGACAAAGATACGGATAACAGAGAAGAAAATCCATTCCACCAATACAAAGACATGAACAAAACACATATAGATAGTGATGAGGAACAAGATGAGGAACATCTTAGAGAGGCTGAGCAAGATCCAAAATTTCATAAAGCCATAGAAAAGATCTTGCAGCGCGATAAAGAAAAATATTTCCGCTATCTAGCTGACCAAGGAGCTAAATTGCCTCATGACTTCAATACTGAGAATTTGAAAAGAAAACCTGAGGAAACACCCCTATCTGATCTTAATGCTTTAACTCAATAAATTAAAGCACTTCAAGGACAAATCAAAGAGTTACAAGGGGGAACCACAACAAAGAAATATACTCTTGAGGACATTTGTCCTTATCCCTTCGATCGAAGTCTCAAAATGATTCCATTTCCTAAACATTGTGAAATTCCAAAATTTGATCGTTATAATGGGAAATCAGATCCAATCTTTCATGTTAGAGACTTTCATAACATGACTTTAGAATTTGCTCATGAGGACACTTACTTGATGCGTTTGTTTTCTAGGAGTCTTGGAGGGCACTCTATGGAATGGTTATCAAAAATCGCACCTCCTGTCAGAACATTTGAAGAATTAATCAATCTGCTTATATTACAATATGCCTACAACATACAACACCAGATCACCATGATAGATCTTTGCAAAGTTGCACAAAAACCTGGTCAATCTTTCATTACTTTTCTTCAAAGATGGAGAAGAATGTTCGCCAGATATCCGCATCCTGTTCCTGAAAAGGAAAAAATGGTCACCTTCACTAACAGTTTGAATTCAGAGATGAGCTATCATTTGAATCTACATTGTCCTACCTCTTTTGAGAAACTAATCGAAGATGCTATAACCATTGAAAGTGCATTGGTCAAAAGAGGAACAATAAAACTTGACAAAGACAATCCTAGCTCATACAATCATCACAATAATTAGGACAAATCTAAATTCTAGACTCGTAACAAGAATATGGTAAATGATGGTATTTTTGATGCAAATCAGGTCTCGACCAAGCCATTTGTTCTCAGTACTCTGAATGCTCCTTGCAACAACAATTATAACAATATCAACTCAGTCACAAATCAAGGAAATAATCCTCCTCCTCCGAGGAACAATGTGAACCAAAATTCTACTCCCAATCAAGGGACTACAAAAAATCAAGGTTATCGAGGAACCACTAATAATAACAACTCCTTAGGGAATACCTCGAATACAAATCCACAATGATTCTCATTCTTCTCAAATAGAAGAACTTACACTTCATTGGGTCAATCTTTAGAATCCGCATTCAAAGAGTTTATGGCCAAAAATATCATTACTTTACCGCCTCAACAAAACTATGAACCCAATGTAAAGTCTCCATCATGGAATGAGGCATACTATTGTGATTATCATCGATGCAAAGGTCATCGCACAAATAACTGTCAAGCCTTGAAGAATACCATTCAAGACTTAATCGACAATGGCATCATTACAATAGGACATCAACAATCCAACGTAGACCACCAAGCATTTCGTAACCCTTTGCCCAACTATCAAAAGGGTGAGTCCTCTGAAAAAAATGTGAATCATATCAATGATGATCATATAATCAACCATCTCTACACAGATGATGAGCGGGTAAATGTCATTAAAGTTAACAAGAAGGTGGAATATAGAGAAGTCAACGCAACAACAAGGGCGCAAGCTAAAGTTGTCTTAAAGGGCGCCTCTTCAAAATCCACTGAACCTCCACCTCAAC
This sequence comes from Sequoia sempervirens, assembly GCA_007258455.2. Taxonomy (NCBI): domain Eukaryota; kingdom Viridiplantae; phylum Streptophyta; class Pinopsida; order Cupressales; family Cupressaceae; genus Sequoia; species Sequoia sempervirens. The sequence goes on from VDFB02281492.1 coordinate 908,436,840, forward strand.
ATCAACATGATTTGGTCAACCAACTTTGAAAAACCCCCGCTCAAATTTCTATCTTGGAACTATTAAAGATTTCCCCAGCCCATAAAGAAATTCTCAAAAAGGCCCTCTTTGAAACAACTGTATCCATTGATTTGGATGTGAACCAATTTCAAGCCATGGTAGGACACTTTCCCTCACCCACTTGCCTCTCATTCTCTGAAAAGGATGGTGTTTCCATAACTCATCCCCATAATTCATCATTGTACTTAGAAGTCATGGTTCACAAGTTTCGTGTCAGACGAGTTCTAATAGATGGAGTTGCTAGTTTGAACATCTGTACCATGAAGTTGGTTAAGGCTTTAGGATTTTTTGAGGACTCCATAGATTTCAGAAGAAATATTACCATAAAAGCTTATGATAATGAAGAAAGAGCATCCAAGGGTCTAATCATGCTGCCAATCAGAGTGGGCCCAGTTATCAAGAATACTTTCTGTCAAGTATTGGACCGTGATCTTGCATATAACATCCTGTTGGGTCATCCTTGGATCCACGAAATGCAAGTTGTTCCATCAACCTATCATCAATGTCTTAAGTTTCCTTATGATGGATAGGAAATCACGATACCAGCTCATAATTCCAATATTCAAACTTGTGCCAACATAAAAGTCAGTCAAGATTCTTTGGTTCCTAACAATCGAGAAGCTCATGCTAGTACTTCTCTAAAGATTGACACACAAATCAGTCAATTAACCAATAGTTTTGACAAGAAATTGAAATTTAAGGACCATGGAGTCGGAAAGTACTCTCTTTGTCTTGCCAATTTACCTACATCACCTCGATCACATGGACAACCATCTATCATGGAACATCAAATATCAGCCGCATCAACATCAAAGCAACCACCAACATAGCCAATCACAAAGTTTAATGGACAATTCATCAAAGAAAAATTCCCCATGGAAGATCCTGAGGATACAGAAATTCTAAACTGGCTCTATAAAGATGAAGATGAAGCAGTTTTTAATGTCAAATTACCCACAAACAAATATGGAAAAGGGTATTCAATCATGCAGAAGATGGGCTATGATAAAGGTCCTACCAGAAAAAGGAAAGAAGGAGTAGTTGAACCTATTCACCTTCGCGGACTCGTTGCAAAAGAGAAAACTGGATTGGGCTATGATACTCACTCCAAAGAAAGCACATCCAAACAACTGCATGGCACTATCTTCACATTGCAAGAAGGCTCAGATTCACGAGAAGCATGTTTGGCAATAGTTCAGAACTTCGTGGATAACAATTCTGACACAGACTCTGCTAAATATGAATGGGACACCATTTACAATGATGAGTTCTGGAGGGACAAAGAGGTTGATGTAATACACCAGTACGCCCCAACTCTAATTGAAGGTCAAGGTTCAGGGACCCAAACATGTGAATTTGAACTAAAAAGTCACCATGATTCTAGTGATGCTGAGTCGGATCTAAATGAACAAGACTATCATGAGGACAGTATCATCATTGATCCACCTCATATCTTGGATCCTACGGACCACTCCGTTATGACCATAACCATAGCCAATTTCACACAACCTGATGATCCGCTATCTTTGATTCATCCTGATCTCATTGATTGGGATTCAACTGAACCTATCGATATACCTATGTTTCCAAGTGACGAAGCTATCATAAATTTCCTTTCCACAGATGATACAAATGATTGTTCCACCAACGATTTTTGACATAAAGTTTTTGATCAGGAGAGTGTCAAGTTTCCTAGCTGCAAAAGTAAAAACAAAAAAGAAAGATCTAATGGTGAAAACCAGAATCTGGTAGTATTAGATCAAACAAAAGATAAAATAAAGAGCATATCGGATGGTGAAAACCTCTTTGAGGCACCAGATGATGGGAATCTTGACACTCTCCCGAAGCACTACCATGAGCAATCGCCTATTTTGATTGAGCCTAAAAATGTTGTCAATCTTGAGACTTCCGACAAACCAAGAATTTTACAGTTAGCTACATCAATGACAGAGAAAGAAATACTAGAGTTCATGGAATTCCTAAAAGAAAATCAAGTCAATTTTGTGTGGTCTTACGCTGACATGCCTGGTCTTGATCCTGATCTTATCATGCATCACTTGTCTATCAAACCAGGGGCCAAGCCGGTGAAACAAAAACTCAGAAAGATGCACCCCCATGTTGCATTATTGGTTAAGGAAGAACTGAGAAAACTCCTTGATGTGGGCTTCATAAGACCAATCGACTATGCAGAATGGATCTCCAACATTGTTCCTGTATCCAAGCCAGATAAAACTATGAGAATATGCACAAATTTCAGAGATCTTAATAAAGCATGTCCTAAGGATGACTTCCCACTGCCAAACATCGACACTATAGTTGATCTGACGGCTATCCATGCCATGTATTCATTAATGGATGGTTTTTCTGGCTACAACCAAATCAAGATTGCACCTGAAGACCAAGAGAAAACAACTTTCACATGTCCATGGGGAACTTATTGTTGGAACATCATGCCTTTCAGGTCTAAAGAATGTTGGGGCTACTTACCAAAGAGCCATGACTACAATCTTTCATGACATGATGCATATCTTCATGGAAGATTATGTCAATGACATATTGGAAAAATCATACACCAGAGAAGGACATCTTGAAATATTGTCCAAAATATTTGCAAGATTAGAGAAATTCAAAGTTCCCTCAACCCCAAGAAATGTGTTTTTGGAGTCAAATCTGGAAAACTCTTGGGGTACATTGTTTGAGAAAAAGGAATTGAATTAGATCCTGCAAAAGTACAAGCAATTATGGAAATGCCTCCACCAAGGAACATCAGTCAGTTGAGATCATTGCAAGGACGACTTCAATCTATACGAACGTTCATTGCACAATTGGCCGACAAAAGTTTACCTTTCACACATCTACTGCATAAGAATGCTCCTTTCAAGTGGGATGACAAATGTGAATTGGATTTTCAACAAATCAAACAGTATTTAATGACTCCACCAGTTCTCGTACCACCAAATCTAGACAAACCACTAATCTTGTACATTGTTGCAACAGAGACATCTCTGGGGGCACTGCTAGCACAAGAAGACTCTAAAGGAAAAGAATGTGCAATCTACTACATCAGCAGAACACTAACAAGTCATGAGCTCAATTACACTTCTATCGAGAAGGCCTGTCTGGCAGTAGTCTTCGCTTCACAGAAATTTTGGCATTACATGTTAACTCATACAATCAATCTGGTTTCAAAGATTGATCCACTCAAGTATCTGTTAAGCAGAGCATCATTGACAGGAAGGTTAGCAAAGTGGGTAATGATTCTGAGTGAGTTTGACATCCATTATGTTTATCGCAAGGCAATCAAAGGATAAGTTATTGCTGATCAACTAGCTGAAGCACCACTACAAGCCGACCATCCCCTACACATTGAATTTCCAGATGCTGATGTCTTTACTACAGAATATAAACAACCATGGTCCTTATATTTTGATGGTTCTTTCACTCAACATGGATCGGGAGTAGGCATACTTTTCGTCACCCCTCAAGGGCACACCATTCCTCGATCATATAGGCTAATGTTTCCATGCACCAACAACATACCCGAATATGAAGCATTAATCACCAGACTTAAAATAGCATTGGAATGGAGAATTACAGAATTACAGGTGTATGGCGACTCATAGCTCGTCATTTATCAGATCAATGATGATTATCAGACCAAAGATGATAAAATATTGCCATATAAAAAGATGCTTGATGACTTCAAGAAATACTTTGTAGATATCAAATTCACACAAATTCCAAGGCTTGATAACAAAGCAGCTGACGCCATGGCTACGATCGCATCATTGTTACAACTCCCAGAAACTCAGACTCGCTATGAATTTCTAGTGGAACAATCATTTACGCCTGCTTACGATACCCCTGAAAGCCAAATCATTTGCCACTTGGTAGGATCCGATTCACCTTGGTATGGAAAAATTTATGCCTACCTCAAAGACGATATCTTACCACCCGATTTATCTCGTAACCAAAAATGCAATTTTATCCACCAATCCACTCTTTACACTCTTATTGCTGACACTCTTTATTGTTGTGGTCTTGATGGTACTCTACTTCGATGTCTTGAATGTGAGGAATCTGACAAAGCTTTACAAGAAGTTCATGGTGGCATTTGTGGTACTCATTCGAGTGGACTGACCTTATCCAAGAAATTGATTAGAATGGGTTACTATTGGCCTACAATGGAGAGGGAATCATTCACTTTTATGAAAACATGCTCAAAATGTTAGATTCATGGGAATCTCATTCATGCTCCTGTGCAGGAACTTCAACCATTCACGCCAACTTGGCCATTTTCTCAATGGGGGTTAGATCTAGTAGGCAAGATTCATCCTTCTTCATCAAATGGACATAAGTTCATCATCACAGCTACAAAGTATTTTACCAAGTGGATTGAGGTAGTACCTCTTACTAAAGTTACTGGAAAACAAATATCATCATTCATACTCAACTATATTATTTATCGGTATGGCATTCCCAACTCCATTATTACAGATAATGGACGTCCTTTCAAAAATCAGGATGTTGATGAACTTTGTGAAAGATTTCACATTCAGCATAGGTATTCAACACCTTACTATCCACAAGGGAATGGCCAAGTAGAGGCCTCAATTAAAACAATATTAAAAATTTTGAAAAAGACTGTGAATGATTCAGGGAAGGATTGGCACGTTCAACTCAATCCCGCTTTATGGGCCTACAGAACCAGTATCTGCACACCAACAGGAGCAACGCCATTTGCTCTTGTCTATGGAGTAGAAGCCATACTACCTTTAGAAGTCGAGATTCCCTCACTCAGAGTACCATTGAAAGGTCTTACAACGGATGATGAATACAGAGTTTCCCGACTCCAAGAACTGGAACTCCTAGATGAGAAGAGACAAAGAGCCACTGGTCATTTAAAAGCATATCAACAAATGATGTCTCGCAGCTATAATCACAAAGTAAAGCCATGTACCTTTCAGGTGGTTGATCTTGTTCTGAAAGAGAACCCACGCAATCAGCAAGACAGAGAGAAGAAAGGAAAGTTTGAACCAAATTGGCTAGGTCCTTATGTGGTTATCGCAGTCTATGGTTCAGGAGCCTACAAGCTATCGACGCCAAAAGGGGACCTATTTGATGAACCTATCAATAGCATGCAAGTGAAAAAGTACTATGTCTAAAGCAATTATCATAATCAGAAAAAGTCCTGAAGAAATACAAAAAAAATAAGAAAAAGTCCTAAAGAAATACAAAAAAAATCAGAAAAAGTCCTAAAGAAATACAAAATAAATCAGAAAAAGTCCTAAACAAATACAAAAAAAAAAAAGTCCTGAAGAAATACAAAAAAATCAGAAAAAGTCTTGAAGAAATACAAAAAAAATCAAAAAAAGACCTGAAGAAATACAAAAAATCATAAAAAGTCTTGAAAAAAAAAAAGTCAGGGTGAAAACCTGGTGATAGGCAGTCTATTGACAAGAAAATGCAATAAAAATAAATAGTGAAAATCTGGCAAACAGACGTTATTTGTAGCTCTCTATCTATTCATTCATGTTTTGCACTTAACTTCTTAGCCTTGATTCTCATACATCTTTTCCATCATCTTAGGTTCGTACCAGCATCATGACTATCATCATTTTCCTAGAGCAATAATGTCTTATCATGGCTTGATTATTGTACATATTCATTTCAGCAAGTTGTGTCAATGCCAAGGGAAAAAATTGGCATACTGGGGGCAATCACCTTTTAGGTTTTTACCGAAACAATCGGACAGAGACATAAATTCCTATCATGCGAATAAAACAACCAAATCAAACCATCCAATCATTGATCCATATCACAATAGTTTTTCAGCTGTGTACCTTATCATGACTCATATCTGGATGATCTATAATCTGAATAATGTTTGGAATAACAGTATTTCATTTTTGAACAATGGTTGTTTAAATTTCAAAATCATCTCTCTGGAGCACACTCGATGATGTACTGAACTAGAGTGGCAAGGAAAGAGGATTATTTTTTTTGTCTGTTGTATTGAGGTTAACTATCCACCTCTTGCAAGTATGTCACGAGACATGATTTCCAAAGTTTATCATTGATGACAGTTCCAAATTTGCATCAGATGGTGGTTAATTTTTGTCTGTTCACGCAAGAAATGCTCAGGTCATCTCGGTTCAATTATACCTAGATGCTTGTGTTCGCTTGCTATATCAAAAATCATGAAAGTTGTACTCAGGTCATCATTGGTGCTAATTTCCCCTCTGATGCTTGTACATACTTCCAAAATTTTAAAATTCTATATGATGATTCAAGAAGGCTAGCAAAAAGGCTCAACAAAATGGTTGGTTTCGTTTGGTTGCATTTCATTTTAGGTCATTGAACATAACTGCATATTGGATTTGCATCAAAGTTTTGAAAGGCCAATGGTTGTCATGTTTCTTTGGACTATTTGTGGAGAACAATACAGACAGTTGTTTCATTATCTCATCATCTTGTTCATTATCATCTTATTCTTATCATATCATGATCATTTCATTCCATCATCATTCATTATCGTTCATTACATTTTCATTATCATTCTCATCATTCATTCTGTTCATCTCATCTCATTATCGTTATCTTATCATTTCATTATCATTCATTACATTTACATTATCATTCTCATCATTCATTCCATTCATCTCATCTCATTATCGTTATCTTATCATCTTATTCATTTTCATCATTCATTATCATTCATTACATTTTCATTATCATTCTCATCATTCATTTCGTTCATCTCATCTCATTATTGTTATCTTATCATCTCATTCATTATCATCTTATTCATTTTCATTATCATTCTCGTTCATTACATTATCATTCATTCCATTCATATCATTCATTATCATTCTCATTATCATTTCATTCATTCCATTCATATCATTCATTATCATTCTCATTATCAGTTCATTCATTTTCATTATCATTATCATTCATTACATCATCATTCATTTCATTTATATCATATCATTTTATTATCATTATCTTATCATCTCATTCCTTTCATTAACATCTCATTTCATTTCATTACCATTATCATTCATTTTATTATCATTATCATCTCATTATTTCGTTATTATTATCTTCTCATTCATTTCATTTTCTTATCATTATCATTCATATTGTCATCATCCAGTTCATCTCAGTATCATTATCTTATCATATCATTTCATTATCATTTAATTCCATTATTATTATCATTTCCTTCCATTATCATTTCATTATCATTTCCTTCCATTATTATTTCATTATCATTATAATTCCATTATTATTCATTTCATTTATCCGTTCATTTTTTTACAAACCATTATATCACATATCATTTTATCATACATCTCATCACTATTCACTCATATCACTTCATATCAGTATTCCTATCATTTTACATCATATCATATCATCATATCATTTTACAAATTCATAATGCATGTCATGAACACAACATTCATTTTTCATCATATTATCATCATTTACTTGCATTGGAAAATCTACAAAAACAAACATTCCATACATGCATTTTCATAATCACATCATAAGTCATCCACCTGCATGACATCATTAGTATGCATCATCAATCATCATCATCATCATCATCATAAAACGTCATATCAAATCATCCTGCATATCATGTTAGTCATCACATCATTACAGTGCATACCAAAATCCATAACACATAGAAATAAATGCATATCATATCATCATATCATAAATGCACAATACATCATCAAAAATCATCGCCGCTGCATATTATCACTCATCATCAATAATACAAATGTCCATATGTCCCATGACACTAAAATTTCCAAAGATAAATACATGAGATATGATCAACAAAAATCAATATACATGCTCCAAAAATGATGCACATGTGTGAAATATATTTGCTAGCTGGTCGATGCCCCTGATGGAGCTAGTCCAGAAGGAGGTGGCCTGCCACTAGTACCCGTGTCTGGATCCCGCCGAGGCCTGGTAACCCCTAGGCTCTATGTGCATGTTTGTGACCTACTCCTGGTCCTGGTGTGGGACCGCAGGAATGGCTCTCTGCGATCAGGAGGACATAACTCCTCATATCTAACTCGGTAATACTCGGCCTCCCTCGCCATCTCCATGCCCTCTGCAATGGCATCCCGCAATGATGCACTCTCTATAGTGCCCATGAGCCTCTGAGCGATGCCCTCAGCCTCCACTGCCCTCTGTCTGAATGCATCTCTCTCTCTCATCACCTGGGCTAACTGTGGGTCTGGGGCAGGCACCTGTGCCTGTGCCTGAGCCTGTGCTAGCTGTGCCTATAGCTGAACAATCAATCCCTGTGACTGCATCAGCTGACTCTACAACTGTCCCTGCTATCCCTGCAGTGTCTGTACCTGGGCCTGAAGGGTAGCTATCTACCCCTACTGTGATGAAGATCCCATCCAGATCATTGTCCGTCGCCCAATCCCTATCCTCAGTCGTCGCATGATCTAGACACCCCTCAGAATATCTAGCCTCGACCTCCTCAACACCTACCCCTCATCCCCGCCATCATCTCCACCATCCCCATCAGAACTCTCCTCCTCCTCTCCACTCTCCACCTCCTCTCCTCCAACTACGCCCTACTCTCCACCTGCCCCCTCCTCCTGTCTCACTGCCCCTGGCTGTGGTACTACCAGAATGGGTGCTGGCTCATCGGGACCGGTAAACCATGGAAAGGGATGTGTGTGGTAGTATAATGAATAATCATTGGACATACCGGCATCAACAATGTCTCGCTTGTCATTCCATGCCTCGGGAGCTAATGACATGAACTCTGTATATGCTATCTAATAGGAAATACATGGCCCCCATCCGGCCTCATCTCTACTTCGGGCATAGTGTGCAACCCCCTGTGGCATCCCCTGGGTAAATCCAAACTGTCTCTGCACCCGCAACACCAGAAATCTCTCAAGGACAAAAGGAGTCCTCCCTATCAAAAACTGTGGAATGCATACAAATGGCATCTCTAGATCATCTGTATCCCATGGCTCACAATCAAGATATGGTCGCCATACCACTACATCCATATCATCTAGACATTGTCTCCAGTAATCCACCTTGCCCAGCTTGGGCTGGACAAGGAACATAGCATAAGCATATACATAAGGCCTACCTGGTGGCCTCACTCTGGGGCATGTTGGTCTCATCATAGAAAGATGCTTCCATGCCCAAATCTGCAGCAGTGTCACACCACACGACAAATTGGAAGCACCCCTGTACACCACCTGATGTAAATCATGAAATAGATACGCTAACATGCAACTCCCCCATGCATATCTCTGCGGCTGTAGTAGCATCTACTCCAAAATCTTTCCCCATTCCACTAATAATCCCTTTGACCAGCAATCCGGACAAAGGAAACCTACAATGAACGCACCCAAAACTGCAGGCAAGGCTAGATATCCTCGAAAGTCAGCCCATGGTACCCAATACCTAGCTATCTGTGCATCACCATACACTCTCCTCAAAGCATCTATACCCCCGAGCTCCTTGTGATCATAGAGCACAAGGGCACCAACCACTGGGATACATAATATCCTGTATACATCCTTCGGAGTCACAATCACCTCACCAGTCGGCATATGAAAGGTGTTGTGCTTCGAATGCCATCGCTTTGCTAGTGCTGTCAACAATCCTCTGTTGACCCGAATCAGCGGCATAGCCAACAAGGATCTCAAACCACATGTATCTATCAAAGCTACGTTAGCAAGTGTCAACTCGGGAATCCTATCCCATCCTGCCGAGTGCCGCTCTCTAATCTGAAGGTTTTTGAAAACCTCCTATTGTTATTTTTGGTCATCCCAAGGATAATTAATCAGAATCATACCAATCATTCAATCTCAATCAACCAAAATCAATTAGACTCATATCTATCAGTGACCTATATCAAGTGAACTATATCAGTGACCCATATCAGACCCATATCAATGACTCATATCAGTGCATCATATCAAAGACCCATATCACCCAATCAATCCTATCAGGCAAACCAATACACAAATCTATCTAGCTGGATATCATATCAATCTACTCTACCATCAATTACTATTTGTTTTCTATCGCAGAAAGAAAATTTATCAGAAGTCATATAAATCATTTCTCTGACATTTACTCTTTGTTTTTCATTCATGAGAAGCAAAGTTATCAGTTCAATCAGACAATCAATCAATTTACTCTTTGTTTTCTATTTTTGGGCAACAAAGTTATCACTCAAGCACCAAATTTTCCATCATTTCTATCCATATCAGCATGATGACACAACAATTTACCTATCTGTTGACCAAGGAAGCAATATATATATCATCATTTTCACATTACTATCATCAAATCATACATTTTGTTTTTTTTATTAGATGCGCTACTCTGTGGTCTCTATGCACTAAAACCCGAATGCGCTACTCTATGGTCTCTATGTGCTAAAACCCATATGCGTCGTTCTTTTCGCAAGATGCACTCAAATAGTTTGCCTATGCGCTATTTTCCTATATTCGCTAACATTTTCAACCTAAGCGCTACTTTAATCACCAGATGCGCAATTTCCCTATATGCGCTACAGTTTTTCCTCGATGCGCTTAAACCTAGCTTTCTACTGTTTTCTTGTATGCGCTATTGTTTTCATCGAATGCGCTAAACTGGTTTAATGCTAACTATTTAATATCTAGCCTGGATGCGCTATTGTTTTTACCCTAAGCGTCGGAAAAATCATTGAAAGCTCTAAAATTTTCCTAAAAGCGCTAAAACGTCATTTGCATTTTCAAAATCCGCGGAAAAACAGTACATTTTTTATTCAAACGCAAAAAATTTAAAAACACAAGCGGTTAGATCAACTCACCGGTGGTCCATATGCTGCTGGCCTCTGGTATCGGCGAGATCTCTCAAATCGGTGGCAATGATATGGAATCTCCATGTTGCAAGGTCACTCTCAGAGCTACAGTATTCACAAAATCAACAAATACAAATGATTTGTCTTTTTCCCCTTTTTACATTTTAATGGTCAAACAAAGGTGAGTTTTTCAAAAAGAAGATAAAATTCACTATGTTTTCAAAATGGGAAACCATTTTACATCATTTATCGGGAGCTAAATCACTGTCTCCTCAGCAGAATATCATTATCTAATCTCGATTGTTTATCACATTTTCGGACTTTATATCATCTGTGATTTACCTCCCGAGGGGGCATCATCAGCAGCAACATCAACACCAAAAACGTAGCAGGGGCAAAAAATTTATTTTCTTTGAAGCAATGTGTTCCACACATCACTTCAAAGAGGGGCAAAATGTATACGTCTAAAAATGGTCATGATTAATTAAGCTTGTTAATTAATTAAATATAAATTATTTAATTAATCTCCTAAAGTCATCTACATATAAATAAATTTAATTATTTATTTATTTTGTTCATTCTTATAATTCTTCTACCTCAATTAAATAAATAACTTTATTTAATTATTGACATCTCCCATATTCATCTTAATTAAATTAAATAATTTTTTATAATTTATTTATATTGATTATCATATTATTCTAAATTTGAATATTTAAAATTCAAATATGGAATATTCTCTTCATCTCATAGCTAAATTAAATATTTAATATTTAATTTAATATATTTTCTCACCCCACAAATAATTAAATATTTTTAAACATTTAATTACACTCTAAATTCACTTCTAAAAAATAATTAAATATCATTTATTTAATTATGCGAGTTTCTAAATCCATCTTCACATATAATTAAATAAATTTATTTTATTTAATTATAAAACTCATTTCAACTCATTCTTCCAAACGACAACTTTCCTTCGGATCTAAATGACGAAAATTGAAGGAAAAGGGAAACCTTTTATCTCCCTCTCAACTTTCGAAAATCTTTCACCATCCATTCTAACAAGCTTAATCTAGGCCGTTAATCATATCAGCCAATCAAATCCTTTCAAATACTCTATAAATACTGGTGCAAATCCAAGCTTTGGTTACACGCATACACACGACGAACACATGAACATATACGCAATTAGCTTATGCACTCACACCTTTTTAGCATCACAGTAATATTCACATTTTAGCATAATCCTTGCATTTTATGCATAGTATTCCTTTCATTTATATCTCATTTTTCAGTTGTCCATTTTGTTGAGATTAATCTGTTGAATCTGAGAGCAATTGGAAACAACAAAACACTGGAGATAGAGAGAAATAAGACGATTTCAGGGAAGCTGCCATTAACAGTTTTATTTATTTTGTATTCCTTTCTGTTTCTCCGATATAATGTCTTATTGATATGTGTTTGAATTCATTTATAATTGATACATTTTTCATACACACAATTGCATATTTTATGTTCTTGAAAGCAAGCTTAGTCTCATTAGTCCATTAAATTTTGGCATCCTTTTTTAACATATCATTAAGAGGCTTTACTATCTCAGCAAATCCAATTATGAACTTTCTAAATAAATTAATCTTTCCAAAATAGGACTTTAATTTCTTCTTGCTTATCAAGGGTTGCAATTTCAATAGGGCACTTACTTGATCTGGATCTATTCAAATACCTCTTTTGGAGATAATGTGTCTAAGCAATTTACCCTCAGTTACTTTGAAAATGCATTTCTTCGGGTTTAATGACACTATGTATGTCTCACATTTTTGTAATATGGCTCTAAGATCACAAATATAATCTCCTCTATTTTTGAAAAATACCATGAGATCATCCATATATATGATAATGCACTTTCCAACCAAGTCTCAGAAGGCGTAATCCATTGCTCTTTGAAACGTGGTTCCAACATTTATTAACCAAAATGGCATCCTTTTATAAGTAAAAGTTACCCACTTTGTAGTAAAGGATATTTTCATCCTATCCTCCTTAGCAACCATTATGTAGTTATACCTGGAGAATCCATCCAAGAAGGACATCATCTGTGAACCGTTGAAAATCTGCAATACTTCATTCAATGAGGGTAGAGGATAATTATCTTTTTTAGATGCCTTGTTAAGATTTTGAAAGTCCACACACAGTCGAAAGTATCCATTCTTCTTTCTAATAGGTGCTAAATTAGCCACCCAAATAGAATATCTTATGGGAAAAATGATCCTAGCTAAGACGAGCTTTTATACTTCCTTCTGAATTAGGGGTTCTAAAAGTGCATTCTCGGACGTTGTTTCTACCGAAAAGGCTTTGCATAAAATTTCAACAGGATTATATGAGTTATAATGGAGGTGTCATATGTCTTTAAGTCTTCATACATCCATCCTATAACTTTCTATTAATCCCTGAGTGCCTGAGCAATGTTTCTTCGCTCTTCCTTAGTACATACATTACCTATAAACACATTCTTAGGGTCTTCCTTGGTGTTCAAATTATACAACTCAAATTGTCCCTCATCAGTTTTAAGGAGGTATTTGTACCAAATTACTTGATCCATATCGAACAATCTTTCCAACTCAATAATTCTTTTTGGAATATTATTCTTTTGATTGAGCTAACTCATCATCCTGAAGTTCACTATCTCGGTGATATGCTTCCTCAATTATTTGGGATTTGAAGATACCTAAATTAGTGATGAACTCCAAAATATGTCAGTCATCTTTGAATACTTGTAGATTGGTTACATTAATTAGAACTTAAGGTAATTGTACCAGCTCAATAGTAAACCTTCTCAAGTCTGAAGCATCCAATGGTTCTAAGGTACTAGTGGTAGTAGCTAAGGTGTCCACTCTCTGATTAAATCTCCTTAGGATGTGAGTAATATTAAAACCGCCAGTCTTTAATTAGGTCCCACACTCAATGCCTATAGCTAGATAAGCATTTCTAATGAAAAATATATTAATTTTTAACTTGCTTGACCACTAGTTTTGAATCATCAAATACCTTAAGAATCTTGACCTTCTTGATCACGAGCATCAAACCATGGATGAGGACTTCATATTCTGCTACATTGTTAGTACATCAAAATTATAGTCTATAAGTAGCAAGAAATGACTTATCTTGGGGAATGATCAACTAAACCCCTACTCCCATTCTTTGTTTATATTTTGATCCATCAAACCTAAGGATCCAAGTTTGATCTTCAATGTCTTTGAGCTTAGCATTTTTAAAAGTTGATAAGTTAACATTTTCATTTTGCATTGCATGTGTTCTATTGTTATGTGTTTCAGGTTCAAACCTATTAGGAATTGTATCCTACAGATAGCACTAATTTCCAAAAACATTATGCAACTATCCTTTGAATGTGAAGAATTATGTAACCTGCACCAGCCTTGTAACAACAAAATTCTCAATGAATATTTAGTCTTTTGGCCCTTACAGGATTCTCTAGCAATAGTCTTCCAAAATTTGTCCAGGTGACTATCTTCTCCTTTAGAAGAATCATAGTCAGACTCTATTGGCACATCTATCCATGGAGTTATGTGATCATGATTTTCTGCATTACACATAAAAACTTCCTCTATCTTAACTTCAAAACTTTTAATTCCATATACACTAGGTTCTACATCAATGTATAGCACTTAATTTTTCTAGTTGTAATTAGTAATAATGTGTAGCATATGTGGTTCTCTCTCTATTTAGATTTGATTAGGGACTCCTTTCCAAGGTAACCACATATGTGAGAAGTTAGTGGACATGTATTTGTTCAAATTTTTGGACCAATCTCTACTCAATAACATCCCATAAGTATTCGATATCTCGACCACTTGGATATCAATGTAGTATTGAATCCTAGGATCTGACGCTAGATGTATATGGATGTTAATTAACTCTCCAAATACATTCACCTTAGTTTTATCCAATTGAGTAACTTTTTGTAAGGAACTAGAGGGGGTTAAACCTAGCGTCTGACATATAGACAAAGACATCACATTAGTAGACGCTCCTTAATCTACCAGGAATTATAGATATTTTTACCAAAAATTCTTAGTGTTAACAAAAATGGCAAAGACTCTGTCTTTCCTTTATAAAAAGCTATTTGTGCATCCACCATAGGAACCATGTTTGTTTCCTTCATTTTAATGGAGTTATCTTTCACCTACGTCTCTTTACTAATTATGCTTTCTTTTGGAAATTCTTCTAATGTATTTAAGAAAGCTTTCCTGATTATAGGTATTTTAATTAGTTTTGATAGAGACAGGTTGATCTTTACCTTCTTGATTTCTTTTGCCAAATAGTTAGCCAAATTATTTGGATTAGCGAATTCTTTTTTACCACTCTGTGGAGTATTGTGAGAATTGTTATACTGCGAGTTTACCTTTGGTAACCCTAGATTGTTACTAGATTTTTCATCCAGTGGAGTTTCAAAGTTATTGTTATCAATAGGAGTGCACCCATATTGCTACAGGAAAAATATTTTGCACAAAGAATAGCATTTTCCAAATGCAAAATAGCCACAAGAGATAGTCATAGTTTGAGCTTTAATAAAAACCCTCAACAGTAAACTAGAATGAGTTTCGTACTGTGTAATGTCATTGAATCATTTAGCTATCAAATGAAGAAGTGAGAGTAGGTCGCGGCCTTTCTAATTTCATTTATTCATGGAGACAAATAGAAGGTGCAGATTTTCACATAAAGCAGCATACCCACTTGGGGGTTTTCATCAGGAAACACAAATCATGGATTTTATTACATTTTCAACTGTGGGTTGAAACCAATAGCATTTTTTTTTGTTTGCAGCAAAAGATAGAAAATCTTCAGCCATGGGCACAGCCTGGAGTCTTTTCTTCATAGAATAATAGAAGAAATGAAGGGGAGAAATTAAAATATCTATTGATGAGGCCCTACCTTAAAATTCATGTCAATTCATCATGGGCAGATACACTCAAAATCCGCGTTTCTCTTGTTTTTCTTGTTTCAAGCAACTTCAGACAATACTCTCCATGGCGGCCGAATGGTAGAAGAAACATACAAAGAGAAAAGAGCATTAGAAATTATGTACAGCCACTGCCTTAAGGCCCAAAAAATCCATTAAAATGCCTGAGAAGACTCAAATTTGTGAGAAAATAACATTCATCTTACCTTTCCTATTTAGAATCTCCCAAAGAATCATTAAAATTGACAGGAAAGAGTGCAAATCAAGTTCAAAACCCTACACTCAATGGTGGCATTCTTCCAGGCTCTCCTTCAATTCAAAGACAAAATGATGCAAAATGATTAGGGTTTGATGTTTTTTCCCTTTTTTCCATTCACAGGCTTTGGTATTTTTGTGGGATCTTTTAAAAAACAAATTATTATGTTTTTATTCCCCATGGGTTTTCATGCTCTCGAATGTTGCCTTATGAAATAGATTTTATATGCTATGATGGCCGATGAAATAATTTGTTAAGTGTGAAATGCATGGAAGGGAGTCATAAGGAGAAATTATTTGTTGCAAATAATCATATATTTTTCTCCTTATAATTTTTATTGTAAAGTTGTGTTTAAAAATTATTAAATGCAATATTATCAATTGCTTTTAAATAATTTTTGAAACAACTATTTTAAAAGGGGAAAAATACTATAAAAAAAAATCGCTCACATGCATGTGAAATGGAAAGATTGCATGATTTTCAGAATTCCATACATGGGGACATTTTTGAGTTACATCTTCAGTTATGGGAGTGTTTTTGGAGATCTTTTTGGTCAACATGCATGCATGACCATTTTAAGACAGTGGGAATTCAGTTAGCTCCAATTTTGAGCCTTTTTTTTAGGGTTTATCACTTTCATTGCCACCTCCATGCATTCCGGAGCCTTTTCAAGTTACCATTCAATTTATACATTATGACATAGAGTTTTCAGCTATTTAAGCTCAGTTTATAGCATTGGTGGGTCTAATTTTCATGCAGTTTTTCTTTTGCTTGTGGATGGCTTCACAGTTCAGATATTTTGACTTCATTTATCTCCTCTTGGATTTTTGAAGCCCTTTATTGTATATAAGGAAAAGACTTAGTTATTTTTCCTTGGTTCTTGACTTTTACTCTCTTAATTTTGAGAGAGAAGAGATTTTGTAACTCATTTTTATGACAGTTTAATATACAATAACAGGTTTTACAGGTTCTATTTTTGCCATTTTTATGCAAGATTTCCTTTAATTTCAGTTGAATCAAGTATCTACCTTATCATTGTGTTGTTTTTATGAATGATTGAATGAGATTTTATTGTGTTTTAACATCAGAACATTTAAAATCATTGTCTCATTTATACCTGCATGTATTAAAAAGTGGTGAAAATCACAGGTCTTAGGTTGTGTATTGAAATAATCCTTTCTTTTCATGTTGTGAGAACCCAGTTTTCCTCCAAAGAAGAAATTTATTCAATCCTTCCTTAGACTCATTTTTGTGATCAAATTGCTAAATTGATTTGTGTGGATAGTTTTTCTGAAAGTTATTGTGATTTGAAGTTGCATGTTTCTATCAATTAGGTGCTTCACCCACAGTTTTAAGTTTAGTTTATGCATTCATTTCAAAATTTCTTCCCTTTTCCATCCAAGTTACAAAAACTCATTAGAATATCTTATAGGAAGTCATCCTATAATCCAAAGGTTTACTTTCATATAGGGTACCCACAACCTAAAGGTATTCCCATGTTACACAGGATTGCAAAGCATCTTTGCTTTTGCACACAGGTGCACTCCTATTGATAACGATTATTAGGAAAGATTGACGTAGTCAAGGGTCCTTTAGACCTACTAACCCCATTGGTGTTGCTCCTCAGGTTGTAACTATATCCCATGGGATATTTTTTAAAAGGAAAAATTTCATTTGCTTCATCTTGAGGTTCATTTTCATCTTGATAAGGAAATGTGTAAGTTTCCAAATTTGTAGTTGAACTATCTCCCCACTCATAAGTATTACTCTTCACAAAAGTGGGTGACTGAGAACACACATAACTATCCAATACCATTGTTGAAATATATCCTACTGGAACTAGTCCATTCCCTTGTGTGGGTGAGAATCACACTGATCATTATGATACGTCGTAGCTAGGAAAATATCCAACACATTTTTGAACTACGGACACTCAACTTTTGTATGAGCATCGACATTGTGAATCCTGCACCAATTACTCATGGCCAGTTTAGCTAAATTCACTTTAGATGTGGACCTATCTATGGATGAGTTAGAGTTATCCAAAGGTGTAGACACTCCTCCATTGTTAGGTTGTGTATTCCAAGGTCTAGGTGGTCTAGGAGTATTATGCGTTCGACCTTGTGAATTCTAGTTGTTATTTTGAGAATAGAAATTTTGATTCCTCAGTTGTGTAACCTTGGTAATTAATCTCTTAAGCTAAGTTGTTATTTCCTTGATCTCTTCTTTATCCTCTTAAGTCTTTACTCTCTGACTCTCTTGAGTCTACATAAAGAAATAATTTCCATTGGGATGTATTTTTGTGATTGTCGAGCTAGGGTGTGGGACTAATGCTTGACTACTTCCAGGTTGAAAGAAACTATTCTGTGGAAATGTCCCATTATGGACCATTGAAGGAAAAGAGTTAGGGGCCACTATATTATTTAATAGGACTCCACTCATATTCAAGATGGGATAGATATTCAAAATATTCCTTCCACTCACAGATAATCCACTTCCAAGGTGTTCCACTTCTATATTCACACTTATGGCTTCTGTATAGGTTTCAATTAGGGTAGTAGGAGGATTTTCCTTCCATTTTTCAAACATCATTATCAATGGATCAACTATAATGTAATAAACACAACAACGAACAAATTATCTACCATGTAAGGTGCTTGTAATGTAGAATAAGCCTTTTGGAATCTATCACTAAAAGTCGTTATAGGTTCACCATCAGACCTTTCGATTTGAGAAAACTAATGATATAGCAAGGTAGGATCTATTTTCATTCTTAACCTAGCTAAGAACTGATTTTCCATGTCTTTCCATCTCCTAACAGAATTACAAGGAAAGTTAATATACCACTAATAAACCTCGTCACTCAACGTGTAGGGAAACAATGTGCACACAACATCTTCCTATCGTATTATGGCTCTAAAGCATGTATCTTTGAAGATATGTATATGTTCTTCTGTATCTTTATGAAGATAGTGCTTTGGACATAACTTATTTGGATTCTTCAGAAGATCATTGTATATAGGGAATTGAGTAGGAGACTCTACAATGAAGAAATCCATCATACGAGTGGAGGAGGTATCACATTGGTTGAATTTCACAAGACTACACATACAGACCTTGACCCTCGGATCCTATTTGATGTTTGAATACTAAGTTCTACTAGTGTCACATGAGGATCACTAGACTGAGATCTAGTATCCCTACAAAACTCCAACTTCTATTTCTTTTTGGCAGAGGTCCCTCTGTCTAGCGCCACTTCTGTTGATTTAGATGTACAAAGACACAAACAGAAAGATAAATTCTCACAAAGGACCATGGGAGCCTAGCTTTCTTGAAATATCCACTGAGAAAACCTAAATCTAAGGTAATCACAACACATTCCCAAGGCTCGGGAATGTCAAGTCTTGACACACTAGGTTCACTCAGGGTTCATTGTGTAAATTGTTGTTAAACACGATGGGACTATGGTTGTCACAAATTGGCTTGTATTTGAAAGATTGAAACATAATCTTAGTCCGACCATTCACATGTCACTTAACAACTTCATGAAATCAAATATTTACAATAACATTTCATGAAATTCAAATTAATTGCATATACTCAAAAAAATTTAAAACTAAGCACTCCAAAACTTCATGGAAATGAAAGATTTGTAATAAAACTCCATGCATTCATCAATTTTGGAGCATTTTCTGAAAATATAAAGCATATACTCAAAAATAAAGCATAAAAATATCGAAATGTAAAGATTTCTCCCAAGTATTATCCATGCATACCTCAAGAAATAAACTAAATCAAATCAAACCACTCTATACTTCACCATATTCCTTCACAGCAAGGCATAGAATGATGCAAGAGTTTAAAAAAATGTGGATTATTTCCCACCGAACAATGTCAGTATCCACCCAAATCTGGCACAGCACACGGTCTTTTTGATAGAAACAAACAATCGGGTATGTATTATTTCATATCAGGAAATAGATTTGAATTGGATTTGATATTAGTTAATCTCAAATGAAACATAAAAGTTTTTTAATCTAGAATGGAACAGAAAATGGGAAAAAGAATAAAACTTGAAAAAAATTCAGTTCTCCGAGATCCATAAATTTTGAACTTAATGAAAATAAAACAACTATCGGCATTTTATAAGAACAAAGCCCCAAAAAGTTCAAACATAACATATGAAAGAGAATCAAAGGAACAAATCATATAGTAACACATTGCAAATGATAGTTGGCATGGGAACTTTCTAGACTAGATCAAAGATACTTTGACTTTTCTCCAGTAGCAGGCTTCCAAACTTTGGGCTTTGGGCCGCGGGTAATTTTACACATAATGCAAAAATATTAGCACTTTTCTTTTAAATCCCCAAGATTAACTATCTTTGTCAGGCCCGAGAATAACCATACATAATTCACTTCAAAACTCTACCCATGTACAAAACCCATGGAATTCCATTTCCAGACTGTATGTTCTACACTAGACTCCTAATATGAAGACTCATCTTCACCCTTCTTCTGGTGATATTCTCATAAAACAATCAACACTTGATGTATATGCTCTTTTGGAACACTTTGAATTACCTTCCAACTCTACTTATTCCTTGAATATTCTTCTGTTATCTTAGTAATGGTTTTGTTCCTCCACATTACTTCCATCCCATATTTGTTCACGACATTCCTGCACTTTATGATTTCATCAATGACCTCTCAACTCAAAGACTGAATAGGATCCTTATTTACCTTTTCAATCCATCCCCTAAAAGCTTTCACTTCTGTTTCATCTTGTCTTAGAGTTCAAGGATCACAATTTTTTTGATCTAACATCTCAATGAATCTCTTATCTTTATCCACTAGCTTCCCACATGCTTTAGTGACCTTTTCTAATCCATTTATGCATTGCAATAAAGTGTCACTTTCCAAATTAATAGTACTCTCCATTTCTCGAGCACCAAAACTTCATATTCCACATTCACATTTTCACTTATCAACTCTCGAACATCCATCTAAAGAAGTATTTTTAATCTCCACCCTTTTATTTCATTCTTCTCTTAGCGGTCTCAACATTCACTTTCAAGTCTTATGGACTTGTCAAGCCAATGGTATGCCTCATTACACTTCCCAATTACCTCCCTTATTGATTCTTCACCTTTTTTGATTATATGTTATATCCATTCTTCAAATCTTCTCAACTTTTGTCAGAGCACTGTGATAGCATCTACTTGTTCTTTGGACATCAACACTGGGTTCTACAGAAACTCGGTATGTGACTAACTGGATAGGGCTAATGATCTGATAAAAATTTCTAGGCAAGAAACCCATTCTTTGAATTCCTTCTTCTTTTGTTTGTTTTTCTTTACTCGAGCATAAATAGTGTTGGCAACTCAAGGGAAGACAACTGAGAGGGGGGGTGAATCAGTTGTCACCGAATTTCAAATGTATTCAACTTATTAACCTTATTCTCAGATTTGAGCATTAATCATGAAATCATAAATGAACAACACATCAGAATCACACATAACACCAATATTTTAACGTGGAAACCCTGTTAGAGGAAAAACCATGGTGGAGGTTGATCCACAAGATTATACCTTGTTAAAAGTATAATAAAATATGAATGAGGAATGCACATACATTCAAGCACATTGTCTAGAGATCACTGCTCAAATACAAATAGGCTTACTACCCAAAGGAAGACACACTATCTTACAGTAAGGTTCTGAATAAATCCATCAGATTTTGAACTGAGAAAAGTAGCATCTGCTAATGCCTGATTATAGTTTTGATTAAGCTCATGAACACTTCTTCACTCTTCTTCACTCTTCTTCACACTCTGCTCTACCTTCGAATGATTTATATATTATTTTCACACAAGACTCACACACTTCACACACACATGCCTTCAAATGATAAAACAATCGCTCTTATATATCCGCAACAAGAAATTACATCGCTATAAGTCAGCTTCAACAAAATAATAAAATGAATATAAACAGTCGGCCCAAATCAATAAAGATTATTCATGCAAATCAACCAAGGTCAGCTACAACATATTCAAGGCTGAAAAAAACATCCTCAAACATGAACCACTTCAATAAATTACTCCTCGAAGATCCACAACACGCTTCAACACCTAGTCAGCCAAGAACATGAAAAACATGAACACACAAGAGAAAATCTCGGATCATGAGCACAATGATCAATGCAAATGTGCAACATAGATAGAGCATGAACTAGAAACATACACAAGCATCATGAAACACCAAAGAGACATTCACAGCAAGTGAACTAACTGAAATCACATGATCTTCATTCAGGAACACAAACTGAAGTAACAAAAAAACTGTCAGAATACAAATCTTCATTACTTGATCAAATCTTCACACAAATCTTTGAAACTTGCGTGGATAAACTAGATGTACTCAAAAAGAAACCCTTAAGTCCACAACCTCTAAAATGCAATGTACTGAACACACCGACAGACTAAAATTCACTTCACCACTAACAACCTGTAGCACTTCTTATAACAATTTTCTCAATATCCTCGACATATACAGCTTCAAATGCAACAATGCTAATAGTGTTGAAATCAATGACAAACACATATCAGCAACACACCACAACATCCAAAAATCTCCCCCTTTGGCATTGATGGCAACACATCATGTGAAAAATACCATCAACACAACTACACTTACTCCTCCTTAGGTTTTGACTCTTCTTTCCTCAACTCTTCTCCCACAAATATTTTTCACATAACTCTTCTCCCCCTTTGACATCAATGGAAAAGATCTCTTCTATGCAAGCTCAGAACCACATATCTGAACACCTAAACATCTAAACATTTAACTACTCCCCCTGAGTAGCAGGCACCACAACATCAATCTGCATCAAAATATGATCATGAAATGCATGGATTGATGCAAATCAATGCATCCTTAGTTCTGATTAGGAGGGGTAATCATCCCTAACTTCCCTCTGAGATACTCAAAAGTATCCTTAGGCAACGGCTTGGTAAATATGTCTGCAATCTACTCCTTAGTAGGCACATACTCCAATCTGACTTCCTTTTCACTTACTCTCTCTCTCAAAAAGTGAAACTTAATAGATATATGCTTGGTCTTGGAATGTAGCAAAGGATTCTTAGAAATGTTAATAGCACTTGAGTTATCATAAAATATAACAATAGTCTCATCATACACAACTCTAATATCCTTCAACTCCTGCTTGATCCACAACACTTGAGTACAATTATTAGTAGCATCAATGTATTCAGCCTCTGCAGTAGACAAGGAAATGGCATTCTACTTTTTGCTTAACCATGAAATCAGTTCCTTTCCCAAGAAAAATGCTCCACCACTAGTACTTTTCCTGTCATTCACATCTCCTACCCAATCAACATCAGTAAAGGCACTCAAAGTAAGATCATCATCTTTAGGATACCATAGACCAAAATCAATTGTCCCCTTCAAGTATCTGAAAATCCTCTTCACAGCAGTCACATGAGATTCTTTAGGATCAACTTGAAATCTTGCAACAATACATACAACATTCATGATATCAGGCCTAGTTTGATTCAAATAAAGAAATCCACCAATCATTGATTTGTATCTAGTATGATCTTCCTTCAGAGAATCATGATCAGTTGTCAACTTGCATCCGGTCACCATGGGTGTACCAACTGGCTTTGAATCTACCACACCAAATTTCTTCACCAATTCTTTCACATACTTGGACTGAGATATAAAGATCCCTTTATCTAACTGAGTAATTTGCAATCCCAAGAAGAATTTCATCTCTCCAATCATTGACATCTCAAACTCATTATGCATCTCATCAACAATCTTCATGCAAAATCTATCATCTCCTCCAAATATGATGTCATCAACAAAAACTTCCATGATCAAATCTTTATCATCATTCTTGAAATATAGATTATTGTCAGCAGTACCTTTGTTAAATCCAAGCTTCACCAAGTACTTATCCAATCTGGCATACCATGCTCTCGGGGCTTGTTTGAGTCCATACAATGATTTCTTCAATCGGAAGACCATATCTCCCTTATCAGTCAACTGGAATCCATCTGGTTGCTCAACATACACCTCTTCTTCCAAATCACCATTTAGAAAAGAATACTTGACATCCATTTGATAAACTTTGTAGCTTTGTAAGCAGCATAAGCAAGAAAAAATATCACAGCTTCAATTCTAGCAACAGTGGCAAAGGATTCTTCAAAATCAATACCTTCCAACTATAAATATCCCTTACATACCAGTCTTGCTTTTTTTCTAACCACTTCACCTTTTTCATTCAGTTTGTTTCTAAAGACCCAATTAGTTCCAATTACATTCTTATCCTTGGATCTAGGAACAAGAATCCATGAATCATTCTTTTCAATTTGTTGTAGTTCATCTTTCATTGCTTCAGCCCAATGTTCATCTTTGCATGCTTCATCCACATTGTTAGGCTTAGTATTTGAAATCAAACAATATTCTTCTACAATATTTCTCCTAGTATGGACACCTTTGTTCTTATCACCTATGATTTGATTCTCTGAATGATTCAATCTTACATACCTCGAAGTCTTCTTAGAATGTTCTTCAACTTCAGGCTCTTCTGGTCTCTCTTCTATTCTTCCACCAGTTTCTCCTTCCTCTTGATTTTCCTGATTTACCGGAATGATTTGCACTTGACTTGAAGTTTGACCTTTGTTTGTACTGTCATTCTGATCATCAAAATCATATCCACAAGTTCTGGATAGTGTACCAAAGTCTTCATCAACCTTAACATTTGTGCTTTCAACCATATTCTTCAATTTTTTATTGTAACACTGGTAGGCCTTACTTTTAGTAACATAACCCAAAAATATTTTGTCATCACTCCTAGCATCAAACTTTCCTATATATTCATCTCTTTTGATATAACACTTGCTTCCAAAGATCTTGAAATATCTAACAGTAGGTTTTTGACCAGTCCATAGCTCAAAAGGATTCTTACCAGTATCACCTTTCATTTGTACCTGGTTAAGTGCGTACACAACAGTACTCACAACTTCTCTCCAATAGATATGAGGTATATTTCCTTCCAACCTCATGGTTCTAGTAGCATCTAGAACTATTTTTTTCTTTCTTTCCACAACTCGATTTTGTTGAGGGGTCCTGGATGCAGATAACTATCTCTTTATTCCATGCTCTTCACAAAAAGAATTAAACTCACCAAAAGTGAATTCACCACCTCTATCTGATCTCAGATACTTAATCTTCAAACCTGTCTTTGTCTCAACCATAGCCTTAAAGATCTTGAACTTTTCCAGAGCTTCATATTTCTCCCTTAAGAAAGTAGCCCACGTCATCCTTGAATAGTCATCAATAAGCAACATGAAGTATCTATATGCTTGTAAACTTCTAGTTCTAGCAGGACCACACAAATCAGTATGCACAAGATCCAACAATCCATTTGAATTTTGTTGTTTACTCCAAAATGAAATTCTTGTTTGCTTTCCTAACTGACATTCTTTGCATATTGCATTAGTAGGTTTCATCAACTTAGGAAGATCTCTCACGGCCTTAGTGGAACTTATCTTGACAATATTATCAAATTTAACATGACACATTCTCCTATGCCACAACCAACTTTCATCAATTTGAGCAATCAAACAACTTTTACTAGAAGCACTCAGGTGGAAAATATTACCTTTTTTTTTCTACCTGATGCAATCACATTTCCAGAATTTCCCAATATTTTGCACTTACCATCCATGAACTGAAGATTGTATCCCTTATCAACCATTTGTCCAACACTAAAATATTATGCTTTAAACCTTCAACATACAAGACATCATCAGTATTATGCTTACCATCAAGAGAAATGCATCCTCTTACATGGATCACACCAGCTGTATTATCACCAAATCTCACAACACCGCCATCATACTTTTCCAAACTCACAAACTTACTTTTATCTTTTGTCATATGATGAGAACAACCATTGTCAATTACCCATTCATCTTCCTCTTCAACTCAAGTAGCTAGGGCTATCTCCAAATTTGTACAACTAGCAAATTCAGTAGACATAGGATTAATTTCCTTGATAGCAATAAACAGAAACTCATCTTCACTTGCATTTCCTCTATTAGATTCATCATTTTTCACACCTTCATCGGCAGCATAGTAAGACTTCTTTTGGAATTTATGCTTGTTAAATCTTGGCTTGGAAACTCTCTCAGGAAACCTTGATGCAAAATGACCTATCTTATTGCAAGAGAAACATTTAATAGGCAACTTTCCTTTATACTTACCTTTTCCTCTGGCTTCTCTTTTCACAATCAATGCTTCAAGTTCTTCAAGCTCTCTTTCTTCTTCATCGAGTTGTCTCATTTCATCCTCATAGTTGAATTTCTTTCTAGATGAACTTTCAACTACATCATATCTTTGTTTATCTCTTCCATAAGTAGTGGCCTTGAATGCATATTCAACCTTAGGAAGTGCATCACCAAATTCACTCAACTCAAAAGCAATAATCTTACCAATCAACATATCTCTGGTAACATTTGTCACAATTCGGAGCTCTTCAATAGCACTAGCCTTGACTTTGTAGGAATTAGGCAAGGATCTAACCACTTTAGCAACAATCTCATATTCATCTATCTGTCCACCAGCACATCTGATACCACACACAAGTTCATTTACTATTTGCATGAAAGTAGTAACATTTTCATCATCACCCATTTTCAACTTTTCATATTTCCCTTTCAGACTTTGTAGCTTAGAAATCTTCACATTAGCATCACCTTCATACAAGGTCTTCAACTTTTTCCATATCTCATAAGCAGTCTTCAGATCCATCACATTTCTCATCTCAATATCATTCAAAGCACTCAACAATGCTTCCTTGGCCCTAATATTATACTCAGCATCCCTAATCTCAGCAAAAGTAGTAGGACCATTCTGTGGAATAACATATATATTTTTTGTAATGCTCTAGTAGGGTTCGCCAATGCATCTCAAATGGCACTCCATTCGAGTCTTCCACAAGGAATAATTTTTTCCATCAAATCTAGGACTATCCTTCTTATAATTTTTTGTCCCAAATCACCTCAAGTTGTTAAGCTTCTCCCAAGGAACCTAATCTGATACCAATCGTTGGCAACTCAAGGGCAGACAAATGAGAGGGGGGGTGAATCAGTTGTCACCGAATTTCAAACTTATTCAACTTATTAACCTTATTCTTAGATTTGATCATTAATCATGAAAGCATAAATGAACAACACATCAGAATCACACATAACACCAAGATTTTAACGTGGAAACCTTGTTAGGGGATAAACCACGGTGGAGGTCAGTCCACAAGATTATACCCTGTTAAAAGTATAAGAAAATATGAATAAGGAATGTAAATGCAATCAAGCACATTGGCTAGAGCTCACTACTCAAATACAAATAGGCTTACCGCCCAAAGGAAGACACACTATCTTACAGAAAGGTTGCAATTAAATCCATCAAATTTTGAACTGAGAAAAGTAGCATCTGCTAATGCCTTATTACGGTTCCAGTTAAGCTCATGAACACTTCTTCACTCTTCTTCACACTCTGCTCTACATTCGAATGATCTATACATTATTCGCACAAAGGAATTACACACTTCACACACACATGCCTATGAATGATAAAACAATCGCTCTTATATATCCACAATAAGAAATTACATCGCTATAAGTCATATTCAACAAAATAATAAAATGAATATAAACAGTCAGCCCAAATCAATAAAGATTATTCATGCAAATCAACCAAGGTCAGCCACAACATAGTGAAGACCGAAAAATACATCCTCAAACATGAACCACTTCAATTAATTACTCCTCGAAGATCCACAACACGCTTCAACACCTAGTCAGCCAAGAACATGAAAAACATGAACACGCAAGAGAAAATCTCGGATTGCGAGCACAATTATCAATGCAGATGTGCAACATAGATATAGCACAAACTAGAAACATTCACAAGCATCATGAAATACTAGAGAGGCATCCACAGCAACTGAACTAACTGAAATCACATGATCTTCATTCAGGAACACAAACTGAAGTAACAGAAAAACTGTCAGAATACAAATCTTCATTACTTGATCAAATCTTCACGTGGATGTTTGAAACTTGACGTGGATAAACTAGATGTACTCAACAAGAAACCCTTTAGTCCACAACCTTTGAACAGCAACGTATTGAACACACTGATAGACTAAACTTCACTTCAACACTGACAACCTCTAGCACTTCTTATAACAATTTTCTCAATATCCCCGACATATACAGATTCTAATGCAACAATGCTAATACTGTTGACATCAATGGAAACCACATATCAACAACACACCACAACATCCAACAAATAGTTTCTAAATCCATCTTCATCCCTTCTAACTCCTGCACCCACAATGAATGTCCTACATCCATCGTTGTGACCTGGTAGTCCCTAGTTGTCATTTCATGCTTGCTCTTTTCTCCTACTGGAGTAGCTATCTGGAGAGTTCTTCCTCCATATGAATTTTTTTTAACAACATGTCTAGTCTTTTCTCTAGCTCTAGGCTTAGGGGTTTCTAGTTCTTGTATTAAACTTTTAAAATCTAGAGGCACTAATTCCACCTCCAATAAAGGAGCCAATTGCTTGGCTAACCAGTTAGGTGCTTCTTCATTTTGTCCTGCCTCTTCAGTATTAACTCATTCCTAATTATCACAGTGTTCAAGAAGCTCTTCTCTCAATTCTTGAACATTTCCCATCGTAACCTCTGGAAATTTTACAATCTCTATCCTCAGTGGCAAGGATTCTACATTACCATGATCCGACTTCGTCTCTTTCTCTCTAAGACTTATATTTTCCTCTCCTACCATGTTTTCAACATCATTCCTTGGATAAAAAATTTCTTATTATCTTAAAACATCAAGATTCTCATGATTTCCTTACTTACCTCCCAAGTTATATGAGAACTTTGTACCTTTATTCATATCCTAACTTTCTCCTAGCTCTCTAGAAGTCAAGCATTGTTTAGCAATTATCTTATATCTTCTTTACGAAGGTTGATCTTTAGCTGCACAATTATCAATTACATCTTCATCATCAATAAAAGAAATAGAACTCTGAATTTTAGTGCCCCTGTTTCTTTGAGTGGTGACACTTCTTCTCTTGCATTTATCTCCTCATGGTTTCCCACCTCTTGGTTGAGTGATCCTACTATGAATTCTTCTTCTTCTCTACTTTTAGGATGTGACCCTGTATCATGCACTTCTTCCACCATAGGCTACATTATTGGATTTCCTTTTGATCATTTCTCCTTAAACAATCCCAATATAGAAGAACACTTTTCAATTTTCTTTGTAGCTTCTTCTTTAGTTATTTTAGGATATTCTCATGTAACTATAGGTGTCCCTCCCAAAGCTTGTCTCATTGTTGTTGTACTTACAAAAGTTGGAGAGGTAAAAATGGCCTTATCTTGGCATGTACCTATGATCTCATTATTGTTTCTTCAATAATCAATTTTTTTGCTCTTGGCTTTTTCATGGAATAAAATTGCACCTTTGGTGTTTCCATTACATTAGTCAAAGTGGCCACAATTTCTTTACACAGGCTAGCTGGTCATGACACCATTGAAATTCCCTATCTTGAGGTATCAGGAGCTTCCTCCCTACCTTGCTCAATTTCCCTTGTTTCAACAACTTTCCTTTTCTTCTCAAAACTCCTACTATACCCCCACTCATTCACCAACTTTTTATTTCTCTTAACATTACGATGGTATGTGGGTGTTATCCCAGCTTCCTTCATTATTTTGAGGTAACAATCAATCCAAGACTAAGTTTAGTTCAGTAATTGCTTAGAAATTTTTTCAATGGTTATGACCTCCTTCTTTGTGCAGTCTAGTTCTAGGATGGGTTGATCATAAACTTTTTCGGATCCATAAGCTAGGTTGCTTACATCTCCATTTTTAACATCCATTTGTTCTAGAAAATTATGAGTTCTGAGAACATTTATTTCATCCAATGATAACCTTTGATATGACCACTTTCTCACATCATGGTCATCATCACAATCATACCAATGGTCCTCCAAGTGATGAACATAGGCATACTTCCTGCTTATATTCTTGGCAATACTATCCACCGAATCATAATTTTCCCTCCAAAGTGTGAAGAATTCTAGCCCATAGAGTTTTAACTCATCCTTGCATAGCCTATAATTCTTAGCTGACATGCATTTATAATTCCCAATAGTGATAGGGAATTTCACAAATCCTTTCTTGTGTATTTATGAAAAAATAGTATGAAACGACACCACCTATCTTGCAAATTCAAGTAACAATATCTTGTCTGTTGGATATTTGGGTAGCATGAAGGGATAATTTGTAAACCCTTCCACCTTGATGTAGGTGAAAGCAGGAAACTTAATGAACCAACACCCAACAAAGCATATAACATCTTGCACTTCAAGAGACAGTCTCTTGGCCTTTTCCCCTTCCATAAACCTTCCCAGCTTCATAGAAAACACAACATTTACCCTTTAGTAGTGCTCCCAGTACTGGTAAGCCGTAATCTAAGGAAAATTATGATAAATCAAATTGTTTCCTAGTTCTCTCCCTAGGGTACCTACTCTTTTAAAACCTTGTATATTTTCCCTTAGGGCATAGGAACAGACAACATATAAAAACATTGTAAACCATTAGGTATTTGGAAATGTCTACATCTGTTCATGCAATCTATCACTGATAAATCTTCCCCAATGAATCTGCATAGGGCTTTCCCTCATTTTCCTCATAATTCTAAACATCTAGGGTTCAAATTTACTAGAAACTCTAAATCTCGCCATTCTGCTCAATAGGGTTATCATATCTTGAATCTCTTGAATAAGTGATGATCTCAAGATATGTTTTGGTATTTCGCCATCTTCTCCCAAAACCATGTTGGAAACATGAACCTCCTATTTTGGTCTTCTAAGCTCATATATGCTATAGCAACATCCTTCATATCACGTGTATTCATCTTCCTAAACCAGGGGAGCTTGAATGTATACA
This sequence comes from Sequoia sempervirens, assembly GCA_007258455.2. Taxonomy (NCBI): domain Eukaryota; kingdom Viridiplantae; phylum Streptophyta; class Pinopsida; order Cupressales; family Cupressaceae; genus Sequoia; species Sequoia sempervirens. Next base: position 908,468,051 of record VDFB02281492.1, read on the forward strand.
TAATGTCATATGTGGAGAGGTTTGCATATACTCTCCCTTCTTTCACAACAATCCTCCTATATGGGTCATACCATTTCATACATTCCAATACTAGTTCAGGGGTGTCCATCACCAATGGGAAGCCTCTTGTCAAATGCATTCCATTAGTGACCATATTCTTGGTGCACTGAGTGGAGTCTTCTTGATGAATCCTCCTCAGGAATTCATACTCTTTGAAGCTTCCCAGAAGGGTGTCTATAATAATTTTGTAGAGTGGTACAACTTGTGAGAGGAGAAATTCAAATTCCTCATTATTCTTCTTCTTTTTAGAAGTACTCATATCTTCTTCAATTTCCTGCATTATTAGCGGATATGTGCTATGCATATGAGTTAGGGCTGATTCTAATCATGCATTTTCAATAATTCATAAAAAATCCCTTACCCATGACCATTTATCAACTAAAATTAGGCTAAATTCTTTAAGAATAATCAATACTTTCTTCACAAATTAACTAAAGGTAATGTTGTTTAACCAGGGCCATGAATGCATATAGATTAAAAAAAATTAGTTACAAGGAAAATACCTAGTTTCACTGATAGAAATAAATATAGGTTCAAACCCTAATGGTCGTGTTCTTCAGTGTTTTGAAACTTACTTTTCTCTGTTCACTACAACTTTTGTTTTCATTCATTAATTTCTTTGCAAATGGATAGTCTTGCACGAGGTAGTGTGTTATAGAAGCAATTGCATGCTCGATGTGGTGCCAAGTACATGTGTTGGTTGCCACCTTTATTAATTTCTCTTACTATGCATTAATTACCCTGAACAAAGGTGCAATCATGGCAGATTAGGGTTCACATTATGAACTCCTTGATTTTGGTGTTGCGTCCCACCTTTGAAAGGACAGCAGTACTGGTGGCAGATGTTGCACGCTTGCGTGTCATGTTAGTCTTTGTGATACAATGGCATCAAAGGATGCATCTAGATTCGATGTTGAATGGTTAACTATCAATAAGATTTTAAACACCTGAATCTGGTCTTAAAGAGTTACTGGAGGTTGGAACTTTTTCTTACCGGGTTTATGAGAGCTGAGTGCAAAGGATACCTAGGTGTGGGTAAAAGTAATACTAGTATGATTCAAAATGAACTTAGTTCTTAAAACTTATGGTTTCTGATTTTGAAGAAAAGAAAAGGTGCGACTAAACTTAACCAAAGAAAAATTCAATGCATGAACACTTAGGAAAAATTCTTTGGGGTGAAAACTCACTGGGTGCAACTACTAGCATGGCATAATATGAATTCTTGCAGAAGATGAACTACACTTAGAGAAATAATACCCAACATTTGAAAACTCGAGAATTTGAATAATCAATAAGACCACAGGGAAAAATATTTGCAAATACTCCAAGCCTAAGAATACATCAACTTGAGTAAGGGGTTAGGCATTTTGGAGCAAGACTTTCATTTTACCATTTCCTCCAAAGAGATACACCAACGCAAGCAGAATGCAAAGAAAGGGAAAAATAGGAGCAAAAAGAGGGGTCCACATATTTCCAAAGGAAAAATGGGGCGTGTTGTGAGACTACACAACAACTAGCAACCAGCAAAACCAACAAAATAATAGAAATTCAATTCCAAAAATAATAACCATACTTCAACTTTTTTCAGATTTTGAATTATAAATAGTTAGACCCTTGCTTTAACATTCCTTTCACTTTAATTAGTATAAAAAAATTAAACCTCATTGAGCTCACGTGTCTATCAGTGACTTGTTCCACTATAGTAAATTCAGAGCATGAAAGATGCTTGTATTGACCTACATAATTTGGTAATTCTCTTTTAATCAAACCTTAGATAGATCCTTGCTGCCAGTCAAGCATTCCTAGCCCCGACAAGGTTATCTCTATAATTCCCCCAAACATAGCTCTACTGCCAATCAAGTGTCTATAGCCCTGGTAATATCTGGATAGCCTAAAGAGTTGAATTTATCTTTTGATATTTCTTTGATATTCATTTTTTTTATTTTTCTTTTGATATTTCATTATAAGCTCTTTTGTTTCAACTTGCAAGCAATGAAGCCCGCTATTGGGTTGGGGATTGCAACAGTAGAAAAGCTTACCTTTTGATATTTCACTGCAACTGTTATCCCAAATCTAGTAGAATTCTTTTAAGTATGGGAATTTGTAGCTCAATATCAGTTGAATGATTTATACAAACTAAAGTAATGAATCCAAAATAATTCCTCAACTATCTATAATTAGAGAACTATTTTTGGTTAAAGCATGAATCATATTTACAAAATTGATACTCTATAATTTTGATTATCTTCAGAGGTTGCTAACTATTTTCACATCTCAACAACACAAAACCACAAAAAGCAAACAAAACAAAGAAAACAACGTAAACAACAAAAAAAAACTATTTACATATTTACAATGATGACTAGCAACCAGCACTAAGCTTGAAAATAGTGTTTCAAGAATTACCCATTGATAGGCAAGGGAACATCTTCTCTAGTAAGAGTTTTAAGCCTATAAGTGTTGTCGCCTACGATTTTAGATACCTAGTAAGGACCAATCCACAACTTGTCAAACTTATCATGTTCACCCTTATGTTCATGGGTTTTGTCCCAAGATAGGACTAAGTTAGATATTCTAAATGATTTTAATTTAGCCCTTTTTTTGAACCAACACTTTACCATTGATTAATGCCTAGCAAAATGATCTATTTCCCTAGTATATTTTTCATCTAAATAAATCAATTGTAACAACTGAGCCTCAGTTTGGTCATCTAATCCAACATACTCCTAGGCAAACTACTAGGTAGGGATCTTCAAATTTATGGGAAATATAGGATCAACCCCATAGACCAAATAGTAAGGGGAATTCCACAATGTAGATTTAATTATATTCCAATCAACCCAAGGGTGAATTTTAGCAAGGGATATCATTCCCTGGGATTCTTCTCAATCAACTTTCTAATTATGTCTAGTGGGTTATTATTTGATGATTTTGCTAATATGTTTCCCTACAAGTAGTAATTAAATGAAAATTTCAAATTTATACCATATTCAAATGCCTAATTGGAATTTTTCAATGAAGAAAAATTAGGTCCATTATCACATACTAGGGCATACAGTACTCCAAACCTAGTAATGGTGTTTTCCTCTAAAATTTTAATTACCATTTTCGTGGTGCATTGTTTGCTATGGCATGCTTCAGTCCACTTGGTACAATAATTAGTAGCAGTTAGCACATACATGTGACCTACGGATGATGGCATATTAATGGTGCTTATGAAGTTTGATACCCACTATGCAAAGGGACACATTTCCATCATAGGTTGTAATGGCTATGCATTGAATCGTCCTTTGTCTACAACAATTTGGCATGTATACTAGTGCTTTACATGCTCATATGTATCTTTAAAAATAGTCAGCCAATCATAGCCAGCTCTCATAATGAGGTGTGCAGTGGCTAAGGGTGTTACATGAGCTATGCCAAACCTATCATGTAAATCCTGCAAAACTTCATCTGCTTCTTTTTTGTTTAAGCATCTCCAATAGATTCCTTCATGATTCCTTTTGAATAGAACCCCTCCCTTAATCATGTAACTATGGTATTTAATCTTTAGGGATCTTCTTTCATGCCTCTACATGTTTTCTGGACAATTGTTACTAACCAGATAATACCAAATATCTGAGTAGCAATCATCTTGTTTCTCTACATCCAGAGTATATTGTTGGCTAGAAATCTGAGGATAAATCTCAACAATATATTTAACCAATGCTTGTCCTTGAACTAACTTCATGGGTATAATTTCAAAGTCTAACTTCTATAAAATAGTGACCCACTTACCTCTTTTCTCTCCAAGTTCACTTTGTGTAAGTAGCATCTTTACTATTGCATCAGGCACAATCACCTTAACTATACTCCTGATAATGTAGTTTCAAAATTTCCTTACTTCCTTGACCAATGCAAAGGTTTACTTCTCAATATCCATATATCTTAGCTTAGCCTCTTTAAAGGGAGCACTAATGAAATCAATTGGTTTTTCTTCTTTATTTTTACCTCTTTGCATTAGTGCAACTGTACATGTATGACCTAAACCAAAGAATAAATGTAAAAGGGTTTAACACAATCTAGACTTACCAGCACCGATGCTTCTGCGATTGCAACTTTTATGTTCTCAAAAGCGATCTTAGTCTCATTATTCCATTCAATTTTGGCATCCTTTTTTAACATACCATTAAGAGGCTTTACTATCTCAGCAAATCTAGTAATGAGCTTTCTGGAAAAATTAATCTTGCCAGAATAGGACTTTAATTCCTTCTTGCTTATCGGGGGTTGTAATTTCAATAGGGAACTTACACGATCTAAATCCACTGAAATACCTCTTTTCAAGATAATGTATCCAAGAAATTTACCCTTAGTTACTTTGAAAATGCATTTCTTTGGGTTTAATGACACTTCGTATGTCTCACATTTTTGCAATATGGCTCTAATATCATGAATATGATCATTTTTTTGGAAAACACCGTGAGATCATACATATATATGATAATGCACTTTCCAACCAAATCTAAGAAGGTGTAATCAAATGCTCTCTAGAATGTGGATCCAACATATATTAACCCAAATGGCTTCCTTCTATAAGCAAAAGTTCCCCACTTTGTAGTGAAGGTTTTTTTCATTGTATCCACCTTAGCAATCATTTGTTGGCTATAATTGAAGAATGTTGCAAGTATGAGCTAGTTTGGTGGCATTGTCAATAATGTTGCCATTGATGTCAACATAGTTTAGTATGTTGCAGATTGTACATGTATAGTTGATATGCTATTGAGATGTTGCGAGTACATGGAACTATCTTTATCACGTTGCAGATGTGCTGAATTGGTATGTTTCCAAGTGATTTTGAGAAAATTAATAAAGAAGAGAAGTCAGAGTGATGAATGTGTTTAGAATATTCTCTAGTATGTGCTCCACATTTCTCCTGTGTTGATCATATGCTTGTGTGGATCTGAAGGTTTGATAATGATTGTCTAGTGGTGATATATCCTAAGTTTTAGCTTCTAGCTTGATGGTATGTGGAAGTTACATTCAACGGTGTGTGAACTGTTCAAGTAGAGTTGGTCTTCTGTGGACTGGAAGAAATTTTCCTACTCCACAGTCCTCTGCTATTTTGTTCCAAATCTTGCGGATCTGGGAAATGTCTTGCGAAAGTGTTCTCTGGGTTCTAGCAAAGAAAATTGAGGTTTGATGGTCTGAAAGTTATGTTTTAGTGTTGCTATGTGTGTTTGCACAGTCTGAATGGACTGGTGGAAGGTGTTCAGTGTTTGAAGTTTGTTGCACTTGCTATAGATGTATCTGGAGGAATCTAAGATGTATTTTCAAGCTTAATGAAGCATGTTGTGGCATCCACGTGTCATCCTCTTGTTGGGAAGTGTGTACATCAATGTTCATTTGTGTTTCATTAGGTTTGGTCGACCTAGTGTTTACACTTCATTCGAAGAATAAAAAATAATTAAGGAAGCATGTGGATGATTCGAGACATTATATTTTGGTCTTGGTTAAATATTTTATTGGTCCACTTTCATTCCTTTCCACCACAGTAATGTTGAGTTGCCGACCTAATTTTAATTTACGAAATAAATTTTATGTGGTCAACCTTGGAGAAAGGTTCTAAGGTTGAAGACGGTATAAATGTAAGTTGAATTGTCAAGAATTGTATGACAGTGTGATGCAAAGTAATGAAGCAAGCCACAAATCATAAGAGCATAAGTGTGTGAGAATGAGTTGAGGCAGTAGTTCTTCATTGTGTTGAATTCCTGAAGGGAGTGAGTTGAAGGTTTCTACAGTCATTTATTCAAGGTTGTGGATGTGTGTTAATTTTTGTGGTGGATCTTTTGTTCTCTTTTGTATCTGTAGGAAGTGAGCCTCCCTGTTGGACAATGAGTCCTTTCTGTAGGCAGTGAGCCTTTGTACTTGGATAGTGAGTCCTCTTCTAAGCAGTGAGCCCTTGGCAATGAGCCTTTGTATTTGGTTTTATAATCTCTTTATATTGTGAGTTAACCCTCACCATGGTTTTTCCCTCATTGGGTTTTCCATGTAAAAATTCGGTGTTCATTGTGTTGATTTACTTTCTATTATTTGTGTTTCATGCTGATACTTAATAACAAAATAGTGTGGTTGTTGAATTGATAAGTGTTGAAGTTTTTAAGTTTGAATTTTGTGACAACTGATTCACCCCCCCTCTCAGTTATCTTGTGCCTATTTAACAATTGGTATCAGAGATTTGGTTCCTTGATATAGAGCTTAACCGCATAAGGAATATCCAATGACATATAAGTTGGAAATCCCTATGTTCGATGGATCTGATTATAGTGATTGGAAAGTGTAGATGAGAGGATATATTATTTCTCTTGGTTACAAGACCTGGAAGGCTGTTGAGACGACGTATACTCCTCCGGTGAATGGTCCTACTTCTACAGATGAGGTTTCTGCTTATGAGGAGAATGAGAAAGTGAGGTATGCTATTTACAGTGCTTTATCTAAGACTAAGTGAACTAAGGTTCTTTATTTAGATACTGCTTATGATGTCTAGAAGAAGTTGGAAGAACTGTATGAAGGAAATGAAAGAGTAAAATTGACAAAGAAGTTGGCGGCAAAGCAAAAATTTGAGAATTTGAAAATGGAAGAAGGTGAAGAGTTTAAAAACTATTTCTAGAGAGTTGAGATGACAGCAAATGAAGTTAAGAATCAAGGAGGAAAGCTAAACAATGAAGATATTATTGATAAGATCCTGATCACCCTACCAGATTTCTACAGTGATAAGATCTCAATTATTGAAGAGATGTATGATCCTATGAAGTATACTAAAGAACATTTGTTCGAAACCTTGCAAGCATTTGAGATGAGAAAGTTTAGGAAAGAAGATGGGAAAGAAGAAAAGACAGAGACAACATTTAAGGAAATGAAGATTGAAAATGATCGAGAGAGTGATAGTTCAGATGAGTTGGAAGAAAACTTCACCAGGAAGTTGAAGAAAGGTACCAGAAAGTATAAAGGTATGTTTCCCTTTAAATGTTTTAGTTGTGGTAATATTGGTAATTATGCTTCAAGATGTCTGAATAGAGTTATACATAAGAAGAAAAAGCATTATAAAGATAAGGATAGGAAGGATAAGAAATACAAGAAGTTATACTATGTTAAAGAAGAAGCTAGAATCTCTGATGATGAATCTGAAAATGAGGTTGATGGTAATGAATGCTTATTCTTAGCTTTGGAAAGTAAATTTGTATCTGCTAACCCTGAAAAATTTGCAAGCAAGAAGGCTTCGAAGAATAAGAAGAATAGGATAGAAGGTACTTTGGTTACCTCTTTTATTGCAAGACAGGATGAAGACTACTAGGTAATTGATAGTGGATATTCTAATCACATGACTAGAGACAAGAGTAAGTTCACTAAACTTGAAAAGTATGATGGTGGTTTAGTCATGTTTGGTGATGATTCAGGAGCTAAGATTTGTGGGAAAGGTTCAATTAGTTTTGATCGAGTGTATAGCACTAATGATGTATATTATGTGAAGGGTTTGAGGCATAACCTTTTGAGTGTTGGTCAGATGTGTAGCAATGGTTTCAAACTTGTGTTTCAGAATAATACCTGTGAAAACATAAAAGGATCCAGAAATAAAGATATGGTTGTTGTTTGAAGGATAACTCAAGGAAACATCTATCAGCTTAAGGGAGTTGATGTTCAATGCCTTCTATCTCAAGTCAGTGAAAGTTGGTTATGGCACCGGAGAATGGGACATGTAAATTTTGATAATTTAGTCAAGATCGGTTCAAAAGAAATTGTCTGAGGTCTACCTAGAATTACAAGACCTGCTAATACTATTTACAAAAGTTGTCAACTGGGGAAACAGAAAAGATGCAGCTTTAAGGGAAAAGAGCACTCTACTACTAGAATGTTGGAGTTAGTTCACACTAATCTCTGTGGTCCGACTAGAATAGGAAGCCTGAATGGAGACAGGTATTTCATGCTTCTTATTGATGATTATACTCAAATGACATGGGTTTCTTTTCTTAGAGTAAAGAATTAGGCTCTGGATAGGTTTAAGGTATTCAAAGCAAGAGTGGAAAATGAAGTAAATTTGAAAATCAAATGTTTGAGATCTAGTAGAGGTGGAGATTTCACTTCTAGTGAGTTTAATACATTTTGTGAGCAACATGGCATAAAGAGGCATTTTTCTGCTCTGAGAACCCCTCAGAAGAATGGGGTAGTTGAGAGGAAAAATAGGACAATACAGGAATCTACAAAAGCCATGATGAAAGAATCAAATGTATCGGATGTGTACTGGAGAGGCAATACACACTATTGTTTATGTTCTTAATAGAGTTCATATTAGAAGCAATAGCATAAAGACTCCTTTTGAGTTATGGAATGGTAAGATTCGTACTATGAAGTACTTCAAGGTATTTGGATGCAGATGTTACATTAAAAGATATGATGAAAATCTTGGAAAGTTTGATGCTAGGTGTGATGAAGGAATTTTTCTTGGATACTCTACTACTAGCAAAGCATATAGATTCTTTAATAAAATATTGAGGAAGATTATTGAAAGTGCTAATGTGAAAGTTGATGAATACATACGCAGACCTACTGAGATAAGTGAAGTTGAACCTGATGATCCTATCTGTGGAAATGTACCTGAAGAAAATAAGAAGGAAGAAGAAGAGAAATAAGAGCAGACTAAAGTAGAAGAAGAAGAGAATGAGTCGGAACCTGTTGTTAAGACTCTTAAGCATGTACAAAAGAATCATCCTGAGTAACAGATAATTGGAGATAAGAGTGAAGGTGTGAAGACAAGAAGTAAAGTAGTAGTTGAGGTAAATTTGTGTTTACTTTCTAAAATTAAACCTAAGTCTGTGAGTGAAGCATGTGAAGATGAGAGTTGGATGAAAGCTATGAAAGAAGAGTTGCAACAGATACAAAAGAATCAGACATGGGAACTAGTCCATAGACCTATGAATAAGAATGTAATTGGTTCAAAATGGGTGTTCCGGAATAAGCTGAATGAAAGTGGAGAAGTTGTAAGGAATAATTCAAGACTTGTATGCAAGGGATATTCACAAGTTGAAGGTATATATTTTGAAGAAACATTTTGCACTGTGGCTAGAATGGAAGCTATTAGGATGTTTTTGGAATTTTCTGCCTACAAGGATTTCAAAGTGTATCAGATGGATGTCAAGTCAACATTTATGAATGTTAATTGGAGGAAGAAGTGTACATGGAACAACCTGAAAGGTTACAGTTATCTGACAAACTAGACATAGTGTGTAAGTTGAAGAAGGTGTTGTATGGACTAAAGCAAGCTCCTAGAACTTGGTATGCAAGATTGGACAGATACCTGACAAAGAAAGGATTCAACAAAGGTTCTATTGAAAGCAATCTCTACTTCAAAGTGCAAGGTAACAAAATGTTGATAGTAGTTGTATATGTTGATGATATCATTTTCGGTGGAAATGAAGGCATGTGTAAAAGGTTTGCTGAAGAGATGCAAAAAGAATTTCAGATGTCCATAATTGGTGAATTAAATTTCTTTCTTGGTCTACAAGTGAATCAAACTGATAAAGGGATATTCATTTCACAATCTAAGTATGTAAAAGAGTTGTTGAAGAAGTTTGGGATGGATGATTCCAAATCGGTTAGTACTCCTATGGTAACTAGATGTAAACTGAGAAAAGATGATGAATCTGCTAAGACTAGTCATAGAAAATATAAATCTATGATTGGTGGATTGTTGTATCTTACTACTACCAAACCGGATATTATGCATGTAGTATGTCTAGTTGCCAAATTTCAAGCAGATCCTAAAGAGGCACATGTTACAGTTGTAAAGAGGATATCTAGATATCTTAAATGTACACTGGATTATGGCTTATGGTATCCTAAGGGTGTTTATTTCACCCTGAGTGCTTATACTGATGAAGATTGGGTTGGTTGTGTGGACGACCCGAAGAGTACCGGTGGAGGTGCTTTCTTTCTTGGCAGAAGATTGGTTTCTTGGTGGAGCAAGAAACAAGACTCGGTTGCTTTATCCACTGCAAAGGCAGAATATATTGTTGCAGCATCTTGTTGCAAACAAGTTTTATGGATGAACAAAACTCTAAAAGACATTGGAGTATTATGTGATGAGCCCATTCCTATTTTCTGTGACAGCACGAGTGCTATAAATCTTTCAAAGAATCTAGTTATGACTTCAAGAACAAAACACATATCTATCAAATATCATTTCTTGAGAGAAAAGGTGTTGGAGAATGAAGTCAGACTGGAGTATGTGACAACTAAGGAACAAATTGCAAATATATTTACTCAGGCTCTTCTGAAGGATACTTTTGAGAATCTTAGGGAGAGGTTGGGGGTCATTGACCCTTCGAAATAGGTGCAAATGAAGGTGCATCATTCCAATGGATTCATATATTCTTCATTCATCTGGACTAATCAATGGGTCCACTTCCGCAAGGGGAGTAGAAAAGGTTTTCATTATTGTAGTATGAGTTTAATGGGTGTACTCCTAAGGGGGAGTGGTCAGAGTGTTTGTTCTTTGCCATTGATGTCAAATGGGGAGAGAAATTTATGTGAAAAATAGTTGCAGAGGAAGAGAAGGTGTTCTCCCAGGATATTGTGAAGGATGTTGTCTTTGATGGTTTTTCACATCACATGTTGCCATCAATCACAAATGGGGAGATTGTTGCAAGTATGAGCTAGTTTGGTGGTATTGTCATTAATTTTTTCATTGATGTCAACACAGTTCAGTATGTTGTAGATTATAGATGTATATTTGAGATGCTACTAAGATGTTGTGAGTACATGGAGCTATCTTTATGACATTATAGATGTGCTGAATTGGTATGTCTCAAAGTGCTTTTGAGAAAACTAATAAAGAAGAGAAGTCAGAGTGATGAATGTTTTTAGAATGTGCTCCGGTATGTTCCCCACATTTCTCCTATCTTGATCCTATGCTTGTGCGGATCTGAAGGTTTGATAATGATGGTCTAGTGGTGATATCTCCTGAGTTTTAGCTTCTGGCTTGATGGTATGTGGAAGTTGTGTTCACTGGTGTGTGAACTGTTCTGGCAGAGTTGGTCTTCTGTGGATTGGGAGATATGTTCCTGCTCTGCATTCCTCCACTATTTGGTTCCAAATCTTGTGGATTTGGGAAATGTCTTGTCAAGGTGTTCTCTGGGTTCTAGCAAAGAAGATTGAGGTTTGGTGGTCCAAAAGTTATGTTTCAGTGTTGTGTTTGTTTGCACAATCTGGATGGACTGGTGGAAGGTGTTCAATGTTTGAAGTTTGTTGCACTTGTTGTAGATGTATCTGGAGGAATTTGAGATGTATTCTCATGATTAATGAAGCATGTTGTGGTGTCTGTGTGTCATCCTCTTGTTGGGAAGCATGTAAATCAATGTTCATTTGTGTTTTCATTAGGTTTGGCTGACTTGGTGTTTACACTTCATTCAAAGAATAAAAATTAATTAAGGAAGTGTGTGGATGATTCGAGACATTATCTTTTGGTCTTGGTTAAATGTTTTATTGGTCCACTCTCATTCCTCTCCACTGTGGGAATGTTGAGTTGCTGACCTAATTTGAATTTATGAAATAGAGTTTATGTGGCCAACCTTGGAGAAAGGTTCTAAGGTTGAAGACAATATAAATGTAAGTCAAATTGTGAAGAATTGTATGACAGTGTGATGCAAAGTGATGAACTAAGCCACAAATCATAAGAGCAGAAGTGTGTGAGAGTGATTTGAGGTAGTATTTCTTCATTGTGTTGGATTCCTAAAGGTAGTGAGATGAAGGTTTCTGTAATCACTTCTTCAAGGCTACAGATGTGTGTTAATTACTATGGTGGATCTTTTGTTCTCTTTTTTATTTGTAGGCAGTGAGCCTCCCTGTTGGACAGTGAGTCCTCTTCTAGGCAATGAGCCTTTGTATTCAATTTTATAATCTCTTTATATTGTGAGTTAACCCTCATCCTGGTTTTTCCCTCATTGGGTTTTCCACATAAAATCTGGTGTTCATTGTGTTGATTTACTTTATGTTATTTGTGTTTCATGCTCATACTTAATAACAAAATATTTTGGTTGTTGAAGTGATAAGTGTTGAAGTTTTTAAGTTTGAAAATTCTGGCAACTAATTCACCCCCCCCTCTCAGTTATCCTGCACATGTTTAGCAAATAATTTGTCAAAGAAGGACATCATTTGAAAACTATTGACAATATGCAATACTTCATCCAATGAGGGTAGGGGATAATTATATTTTTTAAATGCCTTGTTAAGATTTTGAAATTCCCCACAGTACCAAATGTATCCATTCTTCTTTCTGGCAGGTACTAAATTAGCGACCCAAGTAGAATGTCTGATGGAAAAAATGATCCTAGCTAAGAGGAGCTTCTATACTTCCTTCTAAATCAGGAGTTCTAAAAGAGCATTCACTGGACATTGTTTCTACTTGAAAGGCTTTGCATCAGGTTTCAACGGGATTGTATGAGTTATGATGGAGGTGTCATATGTCTTTAAGTCTTCATACATCCATGTTATAACTTTCTAGTAATCTCTGAGTGCCTAAGCAATGTTTCTACACTCTTCCTTAGTGCATAGTTTACCTATGAACACATTCTTAGGGTCTTCCTCGGTGTTCAAATTATACAACTTAGACTATCCTTCATCAGTTTTAGGTAGGTCTTTCTACCAAATTATTTGATCTATATAGAACAATCTTTCAAACTCAATAATTCCCTTCAGAATATTATTATCTTTTGATTGAGCTAACTCATCATCCTAAAGTTCACTATCCAGAAAATTTGCTTCCTCAATTATCTAGGCTTTGAAGATACTTGAATTAGTTATGAACTCCAAAATATGTTGGTCATCTTTGAATGCTTGCAAATTGGTTACGTTATCCAAAATTGAAGGTACCATACCAACTCAACAGTAAACATTCTCAAGTCTGAAACATTCAACAGTTCTAAGGTACTAGTGGCAGTAGCTAAGGCGCCTGCTCTCTGATTAAATTTTCATGGGATGTGATTAGTAATAAATAGTCAAAGTCTTCAATCAGCTCCCACACTTGATGTCAATAGCTAGATAACCATTTTTAATGACAAACATACAACTTTCTAACTTGCTTGACCACTAGTTCTGAATCACCAAATACCTTAAGAATCTTGACCTTCTTCTTGATCGCAAGCATCAAACCATGGATGATGGCTTCATATTCTACCACATTGTTAGTACGTTGGAATTGCATTCTATAAATAGCAAGAAATGACTTACCTTGGGGACTGATCAATTCAACCCCTACTCTGATTCCTTGTAAAGATTTTGATCCATCAAACCTAAGGATCCAAGTTTGATCTTCAGCGGCTTTGAGCTAAGTATTTTTAAAATTTGATAAGTTAACATCTTCAATCTATGTTGCATGTGTTATATCATTAAGTATTTCAGGTTCAAACCTATTAAGAATTGTATCCTCCAGATAGCACTGATTTCCAATTCTGTGAAGAATTTTCAAACACGTCATACAACTGACATCTAAATGTGCAAAATTATGTAACCTACACCAGCCTTGTAATAGCAAAATTTTCAATGAATCTTTAGTCTTCCAGCCTTTATGGGCTTCTCTCGCAATAGTCTTCCAAAATTTTTCTAGGTGACTAACTTCTCCTTAGAGGAATCATAGTTAGACTCTACTAGCACGTCCATCCCTAGAGTTATGTGATCATGTTTTTCTGCATTGCACATAAAAAATTCCTCTATCTTAACTCCAAAACTTTTAATTCCATATACATCAATGTATATCACTTCATTTTTATAGTTGCAATTAGTAATCATGTGTCTCATGTGGTTTTGTCTCTATTTAGATCTAATTAGGGACTCCTTTCTAGGGTAACCATATATGTGAGAAGTCAGTGGCCATATATCCGTTCAAATTTTTTGACCAATCTCTATTCAATAACATCCTATAAGTATCTGGTATCTCAACCACTTGGATATCAATGTAGTATTGAATCATAGGATCTGACACTAACTGCATATCGATGTTAGTTAACTCTCCAACTACATTCACCTCGGTTTTATCCAATTGAGTAACTTAAGGAACTAGCCAATGTTAAACCTATTATCTGACATATAGACAAAGGCATCACATTAGTGGACATTCCTAAATCTACAGAGCAATTACGGAGATTTTTACCAAAAATTCTTAGTGTTAACAAAAATGGAGGTGACTCTATCTTTCCTTTATAAAAAGTTACATGTGCATCTACCATAGGAACCGTGTTTTTGTACTTCATTTTATTGGAGTTATCTTTTACATGCATCTCTTTACTAAATGTGCTTTATTTGGGAAATTCTTCTAATGTATTTAAGAAAGCTTTTCTAATTACAAGTGTTTTAAGTATTTCTAATAAAGACAGACTAATCTTTACCTTCTTGATTTCTTCTACCAAATAGTTAGTCAAATTATTTGGATCAGCGAATTTTATTTTACCACTCCATGGAGTATTCTGAGAGTTTTTATAATGCGAGGTTACCTTTAGTAACCCTGGATTGTTACTAGATTTTTCATCTTGTGGATTTTTAAAGTTATTAGGCAGAATTGACGTAGTCAAGGGTCCTTTGAACCTACTATTCCCATTGGTGTTGCTCCTCATGTTGTAACTATGTCCCTTGGGATATTGTTGAAAAGCATGAATTTCATCAGCTTCATCCTGAGGTTAATTTTCATCTTGATAAGGAAACATGTTTACAATACTGGTTTACAATTTTTGGCCAAACTAGACACTGAACTGATTTTTTCTAACTAAATCTTCACTTTTGGGCACCTATAGCGGCTAAACCATGAGGAATTTGAAGATGATGCAAACTAGTGATTTGTGACATTTTGTCTATAGATTCTAAATATATTTTTTTCAAAATCTTTGGAATTGGATTGCACTTCTTTTTCCATCTCCTTTGAAAACTATTTTTTATCATTAAACGCCATTTTTAAGGAGTGATGCTCACCGTATACAACTTTTTCTCTATGAAGGATAAAATTCTATTTTTTTTAAATTTAGATTTATAGCTACAATATCTAACCAATTCATTTGGTTTCATAGTGTTTTATTGAATATTTTTCCCTTAATCAAGTTTCGAAGTCAAACCAATTACAATTCAGACATAGGCAGAACGTATACAATTTAACTTTTTTTTATGCATCGAAATTCAATTTTTTTAATTGGATCAAGGACATCAATACCTAGCCTGAATATATTTTTTCAGAATTTTATTTTGATAATCTATTATTTTTCCACATGTGCAAAATAGAGAGCTTTATTTTTGGTGAAAAACCTATGTTTAATCAAAATAAAAAAATGAATACAAAATAAAACTCAAACATATTAAAATTATATTTGATGGATAGCTCATTCTGAGGACTACCATCATCCAGTTGGTTTATGAAGTCTCCTCCATTTTCATCCTCAACTCGAGCTTCAAAGGGAAAAATTTTGCATAAATTTGGTGTCGAAGGGGGAGAAGGGGGGGAGAAGGGGGGAAAAGTGGAGTTTGAATGAACCCAGGTTCGAGCAAACCCCCCTTGGAGGTTTAATTGAACCCAGGTTCATTTGAACCTAGGTTCGATCGAACCCCCTCTTGTCAATTTTCCATTGTCTTCTTCATAAAAAAATGAAAAAAAGTGAGTCCCATCATTTAATATGGTTTTCTCGAACCAGGGTCCATTTGAACCCCTTTTGGGTCCATTCGAACACCCCAATTCGTGTTAACCCCTAAAAAGAAAAAAAAATCATAGGAGCATTTTTTGCAATTTTCCTTCCTCACTGGAATTGTAAACAAGTTTTGTGGGTTTACCCTATTACTCTTGGCAACAGTGGGTGACTTAGAACACGCATAACTATCCAATACCATTGTTCAATCATATCCTCCTAGAACTAGTTCACTCCCTTGGGGTGGGTGAGAATCACATTAATCGTTATGATACATCGCAGCTAGGAAAATATTTGATGCAATTTTGAACTATAGACACTCAACTTGTGTATGAGCATTGGTATTGTGAATCCTCCTTTATTATTCCATGTATTCCAAGGTCTAGGTGGTCTAGAAGTATTATATGTTTGACCTTGTGAATTCTAGTTGTTATTTTGAGAATAGAAGTTCTAATTTGTCAACTTTGTAACCTCGGTAGTTAATCACTTAAGAAAAATTATTATTTCCTTGATCTCTTCAAGTTATCCTCTTGATTATTTACTCTCTGACTCTCTTGAGTCTATGTATAGAAATAATTTTCATTGGGATGTATTTTTGTGGTAGCCAGGCCAAGGTGTGGAACTAATGCTTGACTACTTCCAGGTTGGAAGAAACTATTCTTTAAAATTGTCCCACTCTAGATCATTGAAGGAAAAGAGTTAGGGACCACTATATTATTTAACGGGACTCCACTCATACTTAGGATGGTATAGTTATTCAAACTATTCTCACCATTCACAGATGACCCACTTCCAAGGTGTTTCATTTCTTGATTCACACTTATGGCTTCCACATAGGCTTCAGTTAGGGTAGAAGGAGGATTTTCCTTTCATTTTACAAACATTGTTGTCAATGGATAGATTGCAGTGTAATAAACAATAATGATGAAAAAATTATCTACCATGTAAGGTGCTTGTAACATAGAATAAGCCTTTTGGAATCTATCCTTAAAATTTGTCATAGGTTCACCGTCAAACCTTTTCATTTGAGAAAACTGATGATATAGCAAGGTAGGGTCTATTGTCGTTCTAAACCTAGCTAAGAACTAATTTTCCATGTCTTTCCATGTCCTATCAAAATTATGAGGTAGGTTAATATACCACTATTAAACCTTGTCACTCAACATGTGTAGGGAAACAACCTTCACACAACATCTTCATGTTGTATTATGGCTCTAAATCATGTATCTTTGAAGATACTTATATGTACTTCAACATATTTATGAAGATATTAATTCAAACATAACTTATCCAGATTCTTCAAAAGATCATTGTATACAGCAAATTGAATAGGACACTCTACGTTGAAGAAAGTCATCACTATGGGTGGAGGAGGTATCATAGTGGTTCAACTTGGTGAGATTAAACCTACAGACCTTAACCCTCAAGTCCTAGTTGATGTTTGACCACTAAGTTCTACTAGTGTCACACAAGGATCACTAGACCAAGACCTAGTAACCCAACGAAACTCCAACTTCTTTTTCTCTTCAACAAAGAAGGCCCTCCTTCTAGCACCACTTTTGTTGATGCAGATGTTGTACACGCACACCAACAAGTAGTTAAATTCTCATAGAGGAGCGCGGGAACCTACCTTTCTTGAAAGATCCACTGAGAAAACCTTAATCTAAGGTAATCTTAGCTTGATCCCAAGGCTCGGGAATCTCAGGTCTTGACGCACTAGGTTCACTTAGAGTTCATTGTGTAATTTTTTGTTAAACACAAGGGGCCTATGGTTGTCACAAATTGGTTGGTATTTAAAAGATTGAAGCATAATCTCAGCTTGACCATTCACATATTACTTAACAACTTCATGAAAACAAATATTTGTAATGACATTTCATGAAATTCAAATTAATTGAATATACTGAAGTAGATTTAACATTAAACACTCCACAACTTCATGGAAATCAAATATTTGCAATAAAACTCTATGCATTCATTAATTTTGGAACATTTCCTGAAGATATAAAGCATCTAATCTAAAATAAAGCATAAAAATACTAAAATTTAAAGGTTTCTCCTAGGTATTATCCATACATGCCTCAAGAAATAAATAAAATCAGTGAAAACCACTCTATACTTCACTAGATTGCTTCACAGCAAGACATAGAATGATGCAAGAGTTTAAAGAAATGTAGATTATTTTCCACCGGATAGTGTCAACATGCACCCAAATCTAGCACAACACACACTCTTTTCTGATAGGAACAAACAATCAACTACATATGATTTCATATGAGGAAATACCTTTGAATTGGATTTGATATTGGTTAATCTCAAATGAAACATACAAGTTTTTTAATCTAGAATGAAATAGAAAATAGGAAAAATAATAAAACTTGAAAAAAAATTAGTTCTCTGGAATCCATAAATTTTGAAGTTAATAAAAATAAAATAACTATTGAACTTTTATAAGAACAAGGCCCCAAAGAGTTCAAACAGAACATATGAAAGAGAATCAAAGAAATAAATCATCTAGTAACACGTGGTAGATGACAAGTGGCACAAGAACTTTCTAGACTAAGTCAAAGATACTTTGACTTTTCCTCAACAACGTGCTCCCAAACTTTGAGCTCTGAGTCGCGAGTACTTTTGAACAAAAAAAAGAAAAAGTGTTAGCAATTTTCTTCAAAATCCCCGAGATTAATTGTATTTTTCGGGCCTAGGAATAACAATACAAAATTCTCTTCAAAACTCTACTCGTGCACAAAACTCCTAGTCTTCCACTACCCAAATGTATGTTCTTCTTCACTAGACTCTCAGTTAAAGACTCATCTTCATCCTTCATCTATTAATATTCTTGGAAAGCAATCAACACTTGATGTCTATGCTCTTTAGGAACACTTTGAATTACCTTCCAACTATACTTATGCCTTGAATATTCCTCTGTTATCTTAGTAATGTTTTCATTCCTTTGCATTACTTCCATTCCCTATTTGTTCATGGCGTTCCTACACTTTATGATTTCATCAATGACCTCTCAACTCAAAGACTAAACAAGATCCTTATTTACCTTTTCGATCCATCCCATAAAATCTTTCATATCCATTTCATCCTATCCTAGAGTCTAAGGATCACAAATTTTTTGAGCTAACATCTCAATGAAGCTCTCATCTTTATCCACTAGCTTCCCAAATTCTTTAGTGACCTTTTCTAATCCATTTATGCATTGTAATAAAGTGTCACTTTCCCAACTTAACTGTACTCTCCATTTCTCAAGACCTAGAACTTCGTGTTCTACAATCACCTTTTCACTTATCAACTCCCAGACATCCATCTAAATAAGTATCTTTAATCTCTTCCCTTCTATGTTATTTTTCTATTGGTAGTCTTGACATTCACTTTCAAGTCTTCTGGACATGTCAAGCCAACAATATGCCTCATTACACTTCCCATTTTCCTCCCTTATTGATTCTTCACCTTGTTTCACTAGATATTATATTCATTCTTTGAACATGCTCAACTTGTTTCAGAGAGCTATGATAGCATATACCTACTCTTTGGACATCATCATTGGGTTCTGCAACAACTCAATCTATGACTAACTACATTAGGCTAATAATCTGATAAAATTCTCCAAACAAGCAACCTGTTCCTTTAATTCCTTTTTCTTTTGTTTATTTTTCTTTACTCGATTAGCAATAGTTTCTAAATTCATCTTCATCTCTTCTAACTCTTGCTCCCACGATGAATGTCCTACATCAATCGTTGTCACCTGCTAGTCCCTAGTTGTCATTTCATGCTTGCTCTTTTCTCCTACCAGAGTAGCTATCTAAAGAGTTCTTCCTCCATCTGAATTTTGTTTAATAGCATGTCTAGTCTTTGCTCTAGCTCCAGGCTTAGGGGTTTCCAGTTCTTGCATTAAAATTTTAAAATCCAGAGGCACTAATTCCACCTCCAATAGTAGAGCCAATTTCCTGGCTAACTAGTCAGGTGCTTCTTCATTTTTTCTTGCCTCTTCAGTATTAACTTGTTCTGAATGATCGGATTGTTTAGGAACCTCTTCTCTCAATTCTCCAACATTGCCCATCGCAACCTCCAGAACTTTTACATTCTCTATCCTCAGTGATAAGGATTCTGCATGACCAGGACCTGGCTTCGTCTCTTTCTCTCTGAGACTTATATTTTCCTGTCCTACCATTTTTTCAGCATCATTCCCTAGAGAAAACTTTTCTTATTGTCATGAAACATCAAGATTCTCATCATTTCCTTGTTTACCACCTAAGGTCTATGAGGAATCTATACCTTTATTCATATCTTGACTTTCTCCTGGCTCCCCAAAAGTTAAGGGTTGCTCATCAATCATTTCAACTCTTCTTTGTGAAGGTTGATCTTCAATTGCATGATTATCAATTGCATCTTCTTCTTCTTCATCACTAATATAAATATGGTTATAAATTATAGTACCCCCCATTTATTTGAGTGGTGACACTTCTTCCCTTGCATTTATCTCCTTGGGGTTTTCCACCTCTTGGGTGAGTGATCTTGCTATGAATTCTTCTTCTTCTCTACTTTAAGGATGTAACTCTGTATCAAGAACTTATTCCACCATAGGTTGCATTATTGGATTTCCTTTAGACCATTTCTCCTTAAACAGTCCCATTATAGCAGACCACTTTTCAAGTTTCTCTATACCTTTTTCTTTAGTTATTTCGGGATATTCCCCTGTAACTATGGGTGTGCCTCCCAAAGCTTGTCTCATTTCTGCTATACTTACAGAGGGTGGAGAGGTAAACACGGCCACTACATTTTGTGATACAAACCTTGTCCTATCATGTACCGATGCTCTCATTCTTGCTTCTTCGACAGTAAAGGGCTATGCTCTTGATTTTTTCATGGAAGAAAATTCCACCTTTGGTGTTTCCATTACATTGGCCGAAGTAGCCACAGTTTCTTTGTGCAAGCTACTTGGTCATGATGCCATTTAAATTCCTTGGCTTGAAGTATCAGTGTAGAAGTTGAAAAACCAACTTCACAGTCCCCAAGAATAACCTGCAAGCAACCACCTATCACATGCAATAGATATTCAGAACAAAAAAGAAGAGATGTTTTGTAAACCCTCAGAGCGAATTTGTGCAAGAAAAAATCCAAAATAATGATTATTGAAAGTAATTTTTTTACAAATAATACAAAAGCCTTCAAAAATGCAATAATGCAAAACCCTAATCTTATCTTGAGAAAAAAGACAACTCAACAAAATAAGGATAAGAATTAACCTAGGAAATAAAATATGCCTAAGTAAACTTATGCTAAAGTGTAATTAAATAATTAATTATGCAAAGATGAGTCCCGGCAACAAGGCCTGATCAGGTACTCATTTACAAATGCAATGCAAACTAAATCAAACGGGGTAAAGGAGAAAACCACATGGGAACAAAACTCCTCCCCAAAATAGAATGCAATAAAATAAGTGATGAAAGATGGAGGACTCCATAAGACCCCCCAAGGATACCATCCATCACAAAGATACATAAATGAATCCCCCCATAAGAGAGGAAGAAAGAGACCACAGATCCCCCCCAGAATGAAGTAACTCCAAAAGAACTGAAGAAACATCTCCTTAAAGAAGTAAGAGGGAAGAGGCCGAATGAAAGCAATCTCTGAAGGTGGAATAGGTGTAGCCCAAGATGTCTCCACAAAAGCAGGTGTGACCTCAACCAATGAAGAAGTCAAAGTAGGTGAAGACTGAATAGAAACCTCCAAAGATGTATGATCAACTGTATCTTGTTGCACTGAAATAGAGGAAGCCACATTGGTAGCCTCAACAATAGCAACAGGAGGTGGAGGAGATGGAATGGAAGGCTCAAGAACAGGATCCAAAGTGAGAACACCAATGTTCAAGAATCCAAATCTCTCCTCTGAATGATGATGCACACTAGAAATGTGAGGAACAGCTGTAGGAATAGAAGCACCATCAGTAGCAAAATCGGTGAAGGAATACAAATGAGATGAGTGATCCACTATCCCAGTAGCAATAACTTCTCTACTGTCCAAGTCTTTGATGATAACCGAATCAGGTGTGAACTCCACAAATCTCCCAGTGCCTCCATGTGTGACCTAATAAATGGAAAGAAGGTCGTTTATCAAGTGAGGGACACACAAGACATCCTGAAAGGAGTGGTCCCCAAAACTAATAGATCCCTTCCCTGTAACACTCATGTAAGTGTTGTTTCCCATCAAAATGGGAGACATAGTGCAAGGCTCAAAGGAAGTGAACATAGACTGTGAAGATGCCATATGATGAGATGCTCCTGAATCTAGAAGCCATCTCCCTAATCCAATACCTGAAGAAGCACAAAGAGCATGTCCCTTCATATCTAATGAAGTATGTAAACTAGTTGTGCCTATGTTATGTTGTTCTGAAAAAGAAGAATGAGGAGAAGAAGATGATGTAGACATCCTAGAAGGAAAATCAATCTGATGTTTTTGAAGAAGATGTTTCAGCTCATCAATATCCTTCTTGTAACAATTATGTTCTGCATGTCCTTCCCTCTTGTCATATGCACATGTAGTCTTCTCCTTCCTAAATGATTTCCCCTTAGAAGAGGAGGATGAATCTGAGGACTCCTTTTGCTCATGAGGTTTGGAATCCTTTTGTTTATGTTTCTTGCCTTTTCTTGTAGAAGCCTTCTGATCTTTGGGCTCCTGTGATGCAATAAGTGTTTGTGATGAGGAAGAAGGTTTCATCATGCCCATGCTAGCTAACTTAGCTTGCTCTCAAGTGAGAGATGAAGCAAATTCATCAAGAGATGGAATAGTGAATCTTGTACCAAGTGCATCCCTAGTGGCATAAAAGGTAGATACAAAAACTGAATAATCTGGTCCAAGCTTAGAAAGAATGGACAATATCAACTGAGAGTCTTCTTTCTGAACACCACACTGTGACAACTGCAATCTAAGAGACTTGAGTTTGGTGAAAAACTCTTGGATGTTGTCAAAATCCCTAGTATTTAAGCCAATAATCTCATTCTCTAACTGAAACCCTCTCATAGTATCTTGCTTCCCAAACAAATACTCCAAAGTAGTCCATATCTCATTCGGTGCAGTGCAAGAATCAATGTGAAAAAGAAGGTTAGAAGAAAGAGATAGACATAATGTACCATAAGCTTCATCACACCTTTTAAACCATTTTCAATTTTTAGTAGCACTTGTATGTTCAATTTTTGTACCCATGGTTACCCTATACAACCCTTTGTTTTTCAAGTGAATCTCCATTTGTTTCTTCCAACCAAAATAGTTGAATGGAGTAAGGGGTGTAATTTTATGTGTATCCATGATAGAAAACAGCAATATATACTCTCAAATAAAAAAAATATTCCTCTTTGATCTCAAAAAAACTCCTGATTGCACGTTTCCCAAGAAAATAACTCAGAAAGTAAGGGCTGAGTTCTAACAAAAAAAATAGAAACCTAGAGAAAATTCTACAAAAATCAAGTTTGATATCTAAGAAGAGGATGGAACCAGCTTTCCAACGCCTATTTGTTTTCGAAAAATAGAGCCAGGACGCAAAAGTTACGCCTCTCGGAGTGAAAACAGCAACTTCTGGCTTTGACAAGAAAAAAAAGGCACCAAAATGGAAAAATAAAAATATTAAACCACCACCACTACGAAGATCGTCGAACCAGCTTTCCGACGATATCTCGTTTGCTAAAAAATTCCTCTGTTTTCCCAAGTTATGAGAAAATGAAAAAAAGGTTTGTAAAAAGGCACTTCTCACTAAACTGAGGCAAAAGTTCAGCACCCAGGGCTAAAAAATCAAAGCCCCTGGTCGCATGCAAGACCAGGGGGTTGGCGGCTGGTTCCTGGGCAGAGCCCCTGGTCGGCAATGTAACCAGGCGCTGGAGCTCGGCGGCCGACGGGGCTGGGAGTCTAGGCTCGCAGGCACCAATAGGACCACGAGCTCAAGTCTTAAGCCTGTGGGGGCTGCAGGGGAGCGGCGGACCGGGCGAAGGAGGCCGTTGGGCGGTGCTGCGGTGGCCACTGGGCGGTGATGCGGTGACCGCTTGGCGGCGCTTTCCTTTCTAACTGTGTGCGCTTTTTTCAAGCACTTTTTTTATATAATTTTTTTTTTTTCACGTTTTTAAAAAAAAATGTTCCTCAATCTGTGTGCCCTAGGGCCGTATGGCCTTGGGGCTAATTTTTTTTTTCCTTTTTTCAACTTTCGCAAAAATCGACGAAACAAAAGGCTTTTCTAGGGTTTTTGGATGCTCTGATCGCGATGGCGACCTCTGTTTGGCCCAAAAATGCACAAAAAATTAGTCTACCCCCAGATCTACAAAAAATCAACCTGGCTTCAAACCCTTGCACAGAAAAAGAACTTGTGAGAGAATATCTTCATATCACGAATAGGCAGCCACAAGTCTGGAGCTCTGATACCATGTAGAAGTTGAAAAACCAACTTCACAGTCCCCAAGAATCACCTGCAAGCAATCACCTATCACATGCAACAGATATTCAGAACAAAAAAGAAGAGATGTTCTGTAAACCCTCAGAGCAAATTTGTGCAATCAAAAATCTAGAATAATGATTATTGAAAGTAATTGTTTTACAAATAATACAAAATCCTTCAAAAAGGCAATAATGCAAAACCCTAATCTTATCGTGAGCAAAAAGACAACTCAACAAGATAAGGATAAGAATTAACCTAGGAAATAAAATATGCCGAAGTAAACTTATGCTAAAGTGTAATTAAATAATTAATTACACCAACAATCAGAAGCTTGCTCCCTACCTTGCTCAGTTGCCCTTATTTCAATAACTTTCCTTTTCTTCTCAACACCCCCACTATACCTGGACTCATTCACCATTTTTTTCTTTCTCTTAACATTGTATGGGTATGTGGGTATTATCCCAGCTTCCTTTATTGTTCTGAGGTAACCATGAATCCAAGAATGAGTATAGTTCAGTATTTGCTTAGAAATTTCTTCAATGGTTATGACCTCCTTCTTTGTGTAGTCTGAGTCTGGGTTGGGTTCATCATAAACTTTGTCATATTCATAAGTTGGGTTGCTTACGTCTCCATTGTCAACATCCATTTATTCTGGAACATCATGAGTTCTGAGAACCTTTATTTCATCTAGTGATAACCTCTAATATGACTACTTTCTCACATCATAATCATTATCACAATCATACCAATAGTACTTCAAGTGATCAACATGGGCATACTTCCTACTTATATTCTTGGCAAGACTATCCATCGGATCATAATTTTCCCTTCAGAGTGTGAAGAACTCTAGCCCATAGAGTTTTAACTCATCCTCGCATAGCCTAGAATTTTTAGCCAACATGCATTTATAATTCCCAATAACGATAGGGAATTTCATAGATCCTTTCTTTTGTATTTGAGAAAAAATAGTATCAGACGACAACACCTATCTCACAAATTCAAGTAACAATATCTTGTCTAGTGGATATCTCGGTAGCATGAAGGGATAATCTATAAACCCTTCCACCCTGATGTAGGTGAAAGTAGGTAACTTAATGAACCAACCCCCAACAGAGTGTATAATATCATACACTTCAAGGAACAATCTCTTGGCCTTGTCCCCTTCCATCAACCTTACCAGATTCATAGCAAACACATCATTTACCCTTTAGTAGTGCTCCTAGTACTGGTAAGCAATAATCTGGGGAAAATTATGATAAATCAAATTATTTCTTGGTTCTCTCCCTAGGGTACCTACTCTATTTAAACCTTGTATACTTCCCTTTAGGGTGTTATATTTTACGACAAGCAAGAACCAAGCTAGGATTTGATGTCGGTCGTAGATCACATGCAACTTCACTCAACAGATGATCGAAGATCAAAATAGAAGAATTAAGAGAAATCTGAAATGAGGGAAAAATAGAGACAAGGCAAGAGAAATTGCAAAATACTCTCAATACTCACATCAAGCGATCACTAAACTAGCCAAACTAGTGAAGGTGAGAAGAGAGTGCTCAATATATAGAAAAATAAGGGTAAATGCATCCAAGAGGTGCATGAGCTCCTACTACCCATAAAAGGTGGGAGGTTATTGGTGCAGGGGCACCCATAGTGTCTTCATGCCTCCAAGGGGTCAAAAAGTCATATTTTGTTTTGTTTGAGTTTTTTATATGTAATAAGTTTTTTTAAGACCATTTCATATGTGCTTGAGTCGGTTTTGAATCATTATGGATCTTGTTGCAAAAAAAAATGTCAATGTTGTCAAATGTTGTCAAATTGCACAATGTGGAATATGAAGGGTCAATGTTGCATAAAGTGAGAATTTGAACAGTTGTAATTTAAAAAGTTGGTTGTAACCATTGGTATATAGTTGTAAAACATTGAATGAAAGTCTTATGTGGTCAAAGGCAAGGGGGGTTGTAAAAAAATTTTTGAAGTGAAGCAATAAAGTACTCAGTTTTTTGTAATTCTAGAATGTTTTTCTCTGTTCTGATGACTAGTATGGACACGTACAGCCATTTCATGGTTTGAGACTAATTGGAAATGAAATATTATTGAATATACTTTCTAACATTTTTTTATTTCACTCAATTTCATTATGTTTTTATGGAGTTATGTCCATTTTACTGCAAATAGGTTTGAAACCCCAGTAGGCCTAATTTGAAGGAGAACAATCCAAATTTGAGTATCTCCATACAAAATAACCACCCTTGAATTTTTGATATGTTAAATAATGGCCAAATGGGTATTTGAATCAAATTTTTTTTCTTGGATATCTATTTTAGTTGGGAAATTATGATCAAAAAAGTTGAATTGCTACCCCACTTCAAGCCTAGTCAAAAAGTAGAACAGATAATTTTTTGAGGATTCCGTACAAAGGACCCTACCCTCATTTTGGTATATGTTAAATAAGAGCCAAAAGGGCATCTTAATCTATGTTTTTAATTTGGGTATTAGCTCTCTCTTGAAAATTGTGTTAAGATTTGTCATTTTGGAGTACTATTAGGAATTAGGTCTGTTTGTAAAGGAATGTCAAGTAGTATGAGAAACTTGAGTTATTTTGAATCATTGTAGGTATTCCCATGTTATTTTAACATTTTCTCAGATATCTCAAGTGTTGGATGAAGGGTTTGAAGCACTAGTGCATTATTGAAGTTTTGTGGCCTTGAAGGAGCATAAGCCTATTTGTTGTGAAATATGGTATCAATTGTCTAATATCAACCCCTACTCTGCATAAAATTGGTATCAAAGCCAAAAGATCTAGGAAAAAAAAAATTGCAGTTTATGTGTTGTCTTTTTACAAGTTGAAGCAAAAACTTGGATGCCAAGAGATTAGGCCAAGGGGAAAAAAAGAGGCCTGAGGTGAGTTATGAAAAAAATAAGAAGAAGCAAGGTGAAAGAGACTTGCTTGAGAAATAAGAATAGAAATGTTGACAAGATTTTTCCATGGAGACTTGCAGAGCAAGGAGGCACCAAGCAAGAAACCAGTGATGAGAAAAGAGAAAAGTAAGATGAAGGAAAATGGGAAAGAAGAATAAATAAACATGCAACAAGAGATAATAGATTTGAGACAAGCCTTAGATAAAATGGAAGAAATTCAAGAAAAAACGCAAGAGATAATGGAACTTGAAATGCAGCAGCTTCTTAAGTGAGCAAAACAAGAAAATGGTCGGCGTTTTCCAATAAAAAAGAACCTAAAATGGTCTATCAAGAATATTATTTTGAAGAGAAGAAGGCAAGCGAGGACAGTAGAACCAGATATTGGAGAATCTTTATTCATGATGGAAGAGCCTAAGCCATCCGAGGAAGAGGAAAATTGTGAAGAAAATGAGTTCATTGAGACTCAAATGTTATTTCTAACAATATTTGTGAGTATGTGTTTTACAGGTGCAGTAGATGACAATGAATATGGAAAAGGGTCTAAAGAAAAAGGAGAAGTGCATACCGTGTATGAAGATTGTTATACAGATGTAGCCTGCTATGATGACAAAATGTTGCAAAACCAACCAAGGTAATGGTTGCATTTTTTGATTTTATGAATGATGGATATGTTAAAAAATTGTGTTCCAATGATAAAGATGAAGACATAGACGATGGTTCTGAGGCATATGAACGAGCACTAGAGTTTTGGAATCTGGAAGTTGAGAAAATGCTAAGAGACGGTGCAAGACGAAGAAAAAAGATCTAGAGAAAAATGCAGAAATGAAGGACAAGTTGCAGAAGAATTGAAAGACTAGGAAGAGAGAGAAGACCTGCACTCAAGTGGACTTGAGTTCTTTTCTTCCCCAGGAGTATGGTGTAGGGGCACCCACAGTGCCTTCATGCCTTCAAAGGGTCAAAAAGTGATATTTTGTTTTGTTTAAGTTGTTTATATGTAATAAGTTCTTTTAACACCATTTCATATGTGTTTGAGTCGGTTTTGAGTCATTAGGGGTCTTGTTGCAAAAAAAAGTGTCAATGTTGTCAAATGTTGTCAAATTGCACAATGCGGAATATCAAGGGTCAATGTTGCATAAAGTGAGAATTTGAACAGTTGAAATTTAAAAAGTTGGTTGTAGCCATTGGCATATGGTTGGAAAACATTGAAAAAAATCCTTATGTGGTCGAAGGCAAGGGGGGTTGTAAAAAATGTTTGGAAGTGAAGCAATAAAGTACTTAGTTTTATCCAATTCTGAAACATTTTTCTCTATTCTAATGATTGGTACAGACATGTACAATCATTTCATAGATTGACACTGATTGGAAATGAAAGGTTATTGAATCTACTTTCTACTATTTTTTCTTACACTCAATTTCATAATGTTTTGAGGGAGTTGTGTCCATTTTAATGCAAACAGGTCTAAAACCCTAGTAGGCCCAATTTAAGTGACAACAATCAAAATTTGAGCATCTCCGTACAAAATAACCACCCTTGAATTTTTGATATCTTAAATAATGGCCAAATGGGAATTTGATCTTTCTTGGATGTCAGTTTTGGTTGGGAAATTATGATCAAAAAGGTGAAATTGTTGCCCCACTTCAAGCTAAGTCAAGAAGTAGAACAGTCAATTTTTGAAGGATTTCATACAAAGGACCCTACCATCATTTTGGGATATGTTAAATAAGAGCCAAAAGAGTATTTTAATTTTTTTTTTAATTTTTGTATCAGGTCTCTCTTGAAAGTTGTGTCAATATTTGTCATTTTGGAGTACTACTAGGAATTAGGTTTGTTTGTAAGGGAATGTTAAGTAGTTTGGGAAACCTGAGTTCTTGTGACTCATTGTTAGTCTGCACATGTTATTTTAACATTGTCTAGGATGTCTCAAGTGTTGGATGAAGGATTTGAAGCACTGGTGCATTATTGGAGTTTTGTGGCCTTGAATGAGCATTAGTCCATTTGTTGTGAAATATGATATCAATTGTCTAATACCAACCCCTGCTCTGCATCAGTTATCACCTACTTGGTAAATGAAAAAACATGTGGCATAACCTCCTTAGTTGAAGAAAAAGAGGGGGCGGCACATAAATCCAAAAGAGGGTGATAAACCCAACTACCCCATAACCTACCTAGGTAAAAACAAAATAGTAGTTATGAGAGGTGGCACAACAAGCCAAAAGAGGATGTGTAACTCAACTACCCATGTGTGGGGAGAGAGTGACACAAGTAGCCGATATATTTTTCCACATGTCCTCATATTAACCACTCTTAATAAACCTAAGAAAGCTTAAATAATGTATAAGACAAAATAAATACCCCTAACATAAGGAAAATAAAAAACCAACACTAAAACCCCCTTAAGCGTAGCTTAGATGGGTGAAAACATGGGTCCTGAAAAATGAAGCCATGTTAGGTACCCATGTACATAGAGATCTCCCCATAAGAAGAAGCACCCTCAAGAAGTGGAATAGCCCCCTTAAATAGAGAGAGTAGAATGAAGGACTAAGAAGCCCCTCCTAAAGTAGACACCTATTACACCCCAAGCAAAGCTCGTAGATGAAGGAACTTTCTTTCTGTGAAGGGTTTGGTGAAGATGTCTGGAATCTACTCTGACGTAGAACAATACTTAAGATCAATGATGCCTTCCTGAATCATCTCCCAAATGTAGTGCATATGAATCTCAATGTGTTTCATCCTCTGATGATGAACTAGATTTCTTGATATCTGCATTAACTACCCCTTGATACTCAGCGTCTGTAGATGAAAGAGCAATTGCAGATTGCTTCTTGCTCGACCAACAAACTGGACCAAAACCAAGGAAGAAGCAATACCCTCAAGTAGACTTGTGATCTTGAGAATTTCCTACCCAATTTGAATCTGTGTGTCCCACCAAGTCAATATCTATGCCTACTGCATACTGAATCCCATAATTGTGAGTACCCTGAATATAGTGGAGGATCCGCTTAGCTACTTTCCAATGCAACTCATGTGGCTCCTGCATGAATCGAGAGACCATTCCCACAACATATGAAATGTCGAGTATTGTATGAGTCAAGTAGAGGAGACTCCCAACAATTTTTCGGTACAAAGTTCCATCAACCAAGGGTGAAGAATACTTAGCATCAAGTTTGACCCCTGACAAAAATGGAGTTGGTACAGGCTTACAGTCAACCATGTGAAATATAGAGAGCATATCAAGTTCATACTTGGGTTGTCCAAGGAAGATACCTGAAGATGATTGAGTGATCTCAATCCCCAAGAACTAATGCAAAATACCCAAGTCAGACATCAAAAATCTATCATGTAGAGCAGTTTTCACTGCCTTGATGGTGGACGAGTGACTCCTTGTGATCAATAGGTCATCATCATAGAGAACCAGGAATGTGAGAGTGCCATCCTATTGTAGAATGTATACATTTGAATCATGATGGAATTGTTTGAATCTAACTATCAGAAGGAAGGATTCCATATTGGCATACCAAGCTCGAGGATCCTATTTGAGGCAATAAAGAGACTTTCAAAGTCTACACACAAGTGAAGGATCTTGCACAAACCCTTGTGGCTGCTCCATGTATATTTCCTCCTAAAGGTCACCATGAAGAAAGGCACTCTTCACATCCATCTAATGAACTTCCCAACGATGTGTTGTAGCTATAGCAAGGACAAGTCAGATGGAATTCATCTTAGCAACTAGTGCAAAAGTTTCAAAGTAGTCAATCCTGAGAACTTGGGAGAATCCTTTTGCTACCAAGCAAGCCTTGTGCTTGTCAATTGACCCATCTGCTGCAAAAAAAATTTATAGATCCACTTTCATAGAACATTTTTTCTTCCCTTAGGAAGAGGGACTAAATCCCATGTGTGATTCCTCTCTAAGGAATTGAACTCTTCTTGTATTCCAACATCCCACTCGGGAATACTATAAGATTCTCAAAAAGACTGTGGATCAAAAGATGAAGCAATGAAGAGATGTGGAGCCTACTGAAACTGTGACCATGTTCTTCTTGTGTTTGATGGATCACCAACCCAATCACCTACTGACTCCAATGTTTGTCTAGCCCAAAGAGGTGTTGAGGCTAGAGAATCTAGAGGAGCAGCATCAACCTCTGAATGATGACTAGAAGAGGAATGTGAATCCTCATCACTATCACCATCTGAAGTGGAGGAAGAAGAGTCATCATCAATATTAGGATTAAGATCCTCTAAATAACTATCATCATGATGCAAATTCTCCAATGTGATGGTAGAGAGAGAAGTGGTGGGAGAAGAACTAGAAGAGCTCTCCTCAAAATGAACACTCCTCTCAATATGCAAGGCTTGCTTTGTAGATCCATAGCCTATCATTTTTCTATTGGAATATGGGCCCATGCAAGAGAACCAAACACTCAAAAGTGCTTAACTATGGGTTTCCAACCAGTCCAAGCTTGAAAAGGAGTTACCCCCTTCACAGCTTTGTGAGGAACTCAGTTCTAGATGTAACACACATAATTGATGCCCTTTGCCTAGTACTGAGGTTCCAAAGATTTGGAGTGTATCATACAATTTTCCATCTCATTCAAGGATCTATTCTTGCAATCTACAAAACCATTCTACTAGGGACTGTATGGAACTGTGTGTTGCATGTTGATACCTTTTGAAGCACAAAATTGTTCAAATTGATTGTTAACATATTCTCCCCCATTATCTATTTGCAAAATCTTGATGAACTTCCCAAATTGTTTCTCTGCAAAAGCTTTGAAATCTAGAAAATGATCAAAGACCTCAAACTTATGTTTGAGAAAGTAGACCCAAGTGTATCTAGAAAAGTCATCAATAAATGTGAAGATATATCTAGCCCTACTGAAAGATGGTTGTGGAAATAGTCCTTCCAAGTCACTGTGTACCAACTCCAATAGATCTATAGCTCTCCATGATTTTCCTTTATGGTATTTCTCATCAAGATGCTTACCAAGAATGCATCCTTGGAAAACCCCATCATAAAATCGAATAGAAGGCAATCCTGAAATCATGTCATGTTGACTGAGCTGCTACAAGTAACGGTAGTTCAAGTGACCAAACCATTGATGCCATAAACAACTCACCTCAATTTGCATGAGTGAGTAAGACTATCAAAGGAGAGTCAAGAAAAAAGTGATAAAAATGATATAGTCTAGACTGATGATCTAATTTTCCCATAGCAATTGTAGACCCATTATGCATTTCACTGATTTCCACTATATCTAGAGTGAACTCAACTCGCTTTCTAGAACTAGTGTGATTGATCTGATAAATAGATAGGAGATTAGTTGACAAAGATAGAACATAGAGAACATCCTCAAATGTCCCTTCACCCACATCAATAGACCCTCTCTCGTGCACTTCAATAGGAGTGTCATTACCCATAATTATGATAGGCATAAAACATGGTTCCAAAGAGGTAAAATTATCCTCTGATGAGGCCATGTGGTGTGAAGCACCTAAGTTAATGATCCAATACTTTGGTTTTGAAGCAACAAGAACTAGGGCCTTGCCCTTTTGTTTCCCCTTGCTTTTTTATGTGTCCTTAGAAGAACCTTCTAATGAACTTTGTTTGACTGATTCAAGCTTCTTGATATTGTTCTTTTCTAGAAGATGTGAAAGGTGGTCAATTTGTTTCTTTAAACATTTATGTTCATCATGGCCAGGCCTCTTACAGTAAGAACACTTTACCTTATCCTTCTTAGGTTGTTCACCTTTTCATGAAGAGGTCTGATTATCTACTTTTGAAGTAGAATATTTCTAATCTTTCTTCTTGTCTCCTTGGTTCTTTTGTTTCTTATCTTTCCTATTAGACCCTTTATGTTCTTTTGTGCCTTGATTAACAACCAATGCATGTTACTTAGAGGGTTTAACTGTACCCATTAGAACCAATTTGTCTTGCTCCCTAGTGAGTTATGCAGCAAACTCCTCTAAAGAAGGAATTTTCTATGTGGAACCTAGGGCACATTTTGTAGCATAGAATGTAGAAACAAATACATAATAGTTAGGACCAAGCTTAGAAAGAATAATCAAGATCAGTTGCTTATCATCTTTCTTGATTCCACACTGTTCTAATTGCAATCTAATAGCTTTGAATTTTGTGAAGAAGTCATGTATGGTGTCAAAATTTGAAGGACTTAGCCCTATGATTTTGTTCTCCAATTGATGACCTCTTAATTCATCTTGCTTACCAAAGAGGTTTTCCAATATTGTCCACACATAATTCAGTGTTTTAGTAGACTCAATATGAAAAAGTGGGTCTGGAGATACTAACATACACAAAGTACCAAAAGCTTCATCACATTTGTTAAACCATTTAATATTTTCTACATCATCTTGTGGTTTAGTTTCAAGTCATGTTGTTACACGATGATATCCATGTCTTTTCAGATATATTACCATCTTATATTTACATTCAAAATAAATATATGGAGTTAAAACTAGAACTGTAGATGCATCCATCAGAGCATAAAAGAAGATTGCAAAGAAGAAAGAAAAGTGCAAAGAAGGAAGACACATGAGACACCCCCCCTTTCCACTAGTATCAAAATCACCCCCCCAAATATTACAATGTTGGCACTTTATGATTAGTGCTTTTGCAAGGATTTTCTAGATTACAAGGCTTTTAAGGCTCTTAATAGCCAAAATTACAATATTTGATACAAATTAATTTTCAAATAAAAATATGAAAAAATAACCTTGTAGTTGTTTTTTACTCTTCAATATCTTTCTAACACTTTTTTGTTTCTGAAAAAATGGATTACAAAAGTGAAAGATATGACTTATTGAAGATAAAAAATGTAGTAGATTCAACCTGCAATATCTAATTGAAAAAGGAAAAAAAAATTATTAAAACCTTTGTGAATGGAAAGTACAGGAACAAACAACATATGAAGACATTCTAAACCACTAGGTATTTGGGAATGTCTAAATTTTTTCATGCAATTTGTCGCTAATAAATCTTCCCCAATGAATCTACATAGGGATTTCCCTCATTTTCCTCATAATTCTGAACATCTAGGGTTCAAATTTATTGGAAACTCTACATCTAGCCATTTTTCTCAATAGGGTTATCATATCCTGAATCTCCTAAATAAGTGATGATCTCAGGACATGTTTTGGTATTTTTGTTGTATTCTCCCAGAACCATGTTGAAAACATGAACCTCCTATTTTGGTTTTGAGATATGTTGTGGCAACATCCTTCATATCAAGTGTATTCATGTGCCTGAACTAGGGGATCCCAAATGCATACACAATTCAATCTATCATGAGGTCTGCATAGACTCTCCCTTCTTTCACAACAACCCTCCTATCTAGGTCATAGTATTTCATACATTCCAGTACTAGTTCAAGGGCGTCCATCACTAATGGGAACCCTCTAGCCAAATGTATTCCACTAGTGACCATATTCTTAGTGCACTAAGTGGCATCTTCTTGATGAATCCTCCTAGAAAATTCATACTCATTGAAGCTTCCCAGATGGGTGTCTGTAATCATTCCATAGGCTAGTACGACTTGTGAGAGAGAAATTCAAATTCTTCACTGGTCTTCTTCTTTCTTGAAGTACTCATATCTTCTTTAATTTCATACATTATTAGCAGATATATACTCTACATACAAGTTAGGACCAATTCTAATCATGCATTTTCAATAATTCATGAAAATTCCTTACCCATGACCATTTATTGACTAAAATTATGTTAAATTATTTAAGAATAATTAGTACTTTCTTCATGATTTAACCAGAGGTAATATTGTTTAACCAGAGCCATGCATGCATAAAGATTAACAAAATTAAGTTACTAGAAAAATACCTACATTTGTTGATAGTGTGATTGAATAAACACATTTCTTAGCACTAGGGGCAGGTCATTAAATCTTGCTTTGGAATAAATCTTGATAAATGCCTTCTAGCTCAACACTTAGTGATCTAAACACCTAAAAATCCAAAAAAATCACATATTCCAAAAATCCAAAATATATCAAATATTCACAAAAACCCACCAATAATAGATATCCAAAAAACCAAAAATATTTGATATCCCTAAAAGTTCAAAAACAACCTCAAACACTCTAACAAAATTCCAAAAACATTAACATATTCCCAAAAACTCAAAAAAAAAAATCAACATAACTCGCCCATCCATAATAAAATCATTGTCCATAATAAACCTATCATCACACTCACCTTTGATAAAGTAAGCATAAGAAAATATGGCAATCATCGAAACCTAGAACATTCATAAAAAGTTACAAGCATTGATCATTTTCAAAACAAACCCATTACCTACATACTAATTGCCTAAATCATCCAAATCACTACTTTAACGTATATATCATTCCTACAATAGGCACAATCATTGATAACAACTACAACCTCTTTGGAAAGAGATGTGATGGTTCTGCTATATTTTTCCAGTTGATCTTTTCTTTTGATTATTATTTTGTCTCCTACAAATCTTACTCAAAGTCGCCTCAATATTAAATATCTTGGTGTGGCTTGAGAAGCACAGAATGGGGCAGTCACTTCTTTCATATGTTGTGTTTGTGAGGTGTTCTTATAATACTACCATGGTGAATACTTTCCTTGTGTGTGTTAAGGTAGCTACAAGCATAACAAATGACAATGCATTTCAGGTTCTTGATACCTTTTGTGCATAGGTATATCTTTCTCTAAGTTTTATTCTCTCAAACATCCAAACAAGGCTCTTGTATGTCTGGTACGAATAGTAATAATCCTTTTTGTTTGCAAATTCAAAGTCTATACAATAGATATGATGCCACCCTAGTTCCTCATACCTTGTTGTATAGTGTCTAATTGCTATATCAAAATAAGGATTTCTCTTTACATTTTTTAGCATAACCAAAAGCAAAAGAAAAATAACTTTTCCATCCCATTATCACTTTCCCATCTCATATCCTAATTATAGCTTTCACTATTCAATATTTGATCAAAAAAATTCATTCATTCTTCATTATCCTACATTCTATCTAATTTCTTCTTCCATACTAACTCATCTTCATCCCAAAATCCAAATTTTTAATCTTAGCCTTAATCTTCTCCATTTTCTTCATTTCATACATCCTTATCCCCTAACTTGCTTCAATCTGACCCTATTTTTCATCCTCATATTCACTAAACCTATCTCATTTACCTATCATGAGCTTGACCCAAAATTTATTTTTTTGACCAATCTCTCAAGGGGGAAACCTACCATCATCCCTTTGTCCACTGGGGCACACTAGGACACATTATTACCAAATTTTTCAATATCAGCAACATGTCTTTGAAACAACTCAATACAATACATTGTCTCAAAGAGGGGGAAAATGTATACACCTAAAAATATCTATCACATTCTTCCAAATTCATCGTTTCTCGTCATCACTTATCACCCCTTCCATCACTATAAATTAAGTATTTTTTAATCATTTGATTAAACTAACCCATTTCCCCTATTAGCTAAATAATTTATAATTATTTAATTATTTCATCATTTTCATTCATCATCTTTAATTAAATAATTTTTATCATTTAATTAATTGATCATTTCTCCTCATCCATTTTAATTAAAGATTTTTTAGTATTTAATTAATTAATCATTTCTCCTCATCCACTTTAATTAAATAATTCTTAATTATTTAATTAATTAATCATTTCTCCTCATCCACTTTAATTAAATAAGTTTTAATTATTTAATTAATTCATAATTATTCTTCCATCTTCATAATTAAATATTTTTTAATTATTTTATTAAATCTTGCATTATCCTCTATCCCTCATAATTAAATATTTTTTTATTATTTAATTATTTAATTAAATCGTGCATTCCTCTCATCTCCCATAGTTAAATAATTAATTAGCTAATTACTCTTCTAAAATTAAATAAATTATTTAATGTATTTAGTTTGTACATTCCTCTAAAAATAAACAAAATCATTGTTTTATTTATTTCCTAGTAATACCAAATCCTAACTTTATTCTTCTAATCCTAAATTTAGAGACCTAAGCTAGATTTAGTGACCTTTGCTAAAATTAGTGAGTGGATTGAACTTCAACCCTAGTTCACTCTCACTCACTCCACTATATCTCTCTATGTATCCCCATGCATGTTCCTCCTAATCTCTCGTCAATATGATCTCATTTCACATCTCACACCATTGATCTAATATCCTTCAAAGATATAAATCATCCATCAATTGATCATTCAATTTCTCCTCGAATTCACATCCAAGCTTCATCATTCATCTTTATTTTTCTTAACAAGGTTATGCTAAGTTTTTATGAGCAATACATATATCATCATAATAACATAATCTTACACTTTACAATAGAGTAAGGCTAAAAAAAATTAGTGGAGGTAAAGTAGATTAGATTGATTTGATTTACACTAATATTTTTTTCATTTTTATGTGCACATGCTTCATTGGGATTAGGGCTTGTTAATCATTTCAATTGGGTTTGTTTGATCTATTATTGTTTGAATTCATTTGATCACTGACTCCAAGTTTCCTATTTATGATTATTAATGAGACTCTTTGTTTGACATGTGTCTCTTATTCTATTCCATAAGTTATGTTGCAAGTATGAAGGTTTTGTCATTGATGTCAACAAGCTGGTGTTGTCATTGATGCCAACTATGTGTTGAGGAAGATTGTTGCATGATGTATATGTCGAGGATATTGAGAAAATTAATAAAATAAGGAAACAAGGTGTTGCAAAGGTGTTATGGTTTGCAGAGGTGTTCTGGTTTTGATTCACATTTCTTCTAGGTTGAAGATTTTCATTTGTGATTTGAGTATTTTAGTTAGAGGTGTTCAGAGTTTCTATATCCAAAATTTTGGCTTATGGATTGCTAGTCAGAGGAAGTTGTGTTCACCAGTATCTGAGTTGGTTTTGTAGTGTTGTATAGAGGTGTCTAGGAGAAATGTATTTTCTTTGCATTTATCCACTGTTTCTTTTCAATACTTGTGGTTTTGAAGTAGAGTTAATGGTGTTTTCTTGTTTGTGTCAACAGGATTCATGGTTAGGCATATCGGAAGAAGGTCTTTTCAGTTACAGAGTATTGCAGTATCTGATATTGTTATCTGGATAAACAGTATGATAATAATCATCAAGTGAGATTTGTTGCAAAGGAAGTTGTTGGTTTTTAGGATGTTCTTGGATCACGTTCAAGTGAAGTTTGTTGTCTAAAAGTTTTGGATTGATCAAAGGAAGCGTGTAATTCAAAATTTAATGCGTTTTCATGGGTAACGACTGACTTGGTGTTTACACTACATTTGAAGATGTTCAAGTATTAATGAATCTGTATTATGGCATGTGATATTTAATTTGGGTCCTAGTTAAGTTTTTTTTGGTCCACTTTCATTCCTATCCACTGTAGGAATTTTTAGTGCTGACCTAATTTGAACTTGTAAAGTGTGAAGAGTGTATTTCCAACCTTGGAGAAAGTTTTCAAGGTTGAGGACGGTATAAGTATGAGTTGAGATGTTGAAGGTTATCAAGATAGAAAGTATAGAGGTGTGATGCAAGTGATGTAAATTTTTGAAGAGTAGAGTGTGAGTTTGAGAAGAGCAGTGCAAACTTCAAAGTGTTAGACTTTTGAATGCAGTGAGCTGAAGGTGTCTGCAATATTTCATACAAGGCTACAAAAGTGTTGGAGCATTTTTGGTGGATTCCCTATTGCATTGATAATTTTCTCTCTATGTAACATTTCTCTTCTATCTTCTTTTTTTTTGTGGAAATGAGCCCTAGTTGTGAGCCTTTTTGTACAATGTGTATTATTCTAGTAGTGAGCCCTTGTACCGATTTTGCAATTACTTATATTGTGAGCTAATACTCACTGCGGTTTTTCCCTCATTGTTTTTTTCCATGTAAATCTAGTTTTCTCTTGTGTGTGATGTTTTTATTTCAATTTATGTTATCTGCATTTCATGATTAATCACTTTAACAGAATAAGGGCTTAATGCATGTCTGTGGATCTGATTACTGTTGAGGGTTTTGATATTTTAATTTGCTACAACTAATTCACCCCCCCTCTCAATTTTCATGTTCATTCAACAATTGTTATTAGAGCAAGGTTCCTTGGAGAAGAGCTTAACCACTTAAGGTAGATCTGAGATGGTGAACAAGTTGGATTTCCCTAGATTTGGTGGAACAGACTATGCATTTTGGAAGACAAAGATGGGAGGATATATGGCATCTAATGGATTTGAGATTGAGAAGGTGATAAAGAATCAATATACTACACCAGTGAATGGTCCAAGCACAAGTGATGAGATCAAGGCACATGAAGTAAACGTACAGGAAAGATTTATTCTGGTGAATAGTCTTTCAAATTCAAAATCGGTTAAATTTATGAATCTTAAGATTGCTAAAGAAGTTTGGGATAAGCTTGAGAGAATTCATGAAGGAGATGACAAGGTTAAACAAGAAAAGTTGCATAATCTGAAGGCACAATTTGAAACCCTATGAATTTTTGAAGATGAAACAATTACAGTCTACATGCAGAGAGTTGATGAGTTGGTAAGTGTTATGAGAGGCTACACAAGTCAAAGAACCTAGGGTAGTAAAGAAAGTTCTTGGATCTCTTCCTGATTCTTACAATGAAAAGGTATCTACTATTGAGGAAGTTGTAAATTTTAATACTTATTCTATAGATCGATTAATTGGTACACTAACTTTTTTTGAAATGAGAAAACCTAGTTTGAGAAATGGAACAAAAGCGGAGACTGTTTTTAAGGCTGGAAATCAGAAAAGAATGAAGATTCAGATGGAGAAGATCCTGATGATGTGGAAACTAACTTTGTAAGAAGGATGAAAAAGGGCACCGATAAGTGCAAAGGTAAACTCCCTTTCAAATGTTTAATCTGTGGAAATATAGGTCATTATGCTTCTAGATGTCCAAACAAAGCTATGAACAATAAAAGTAAGGAGAACAAAGGAAAGATGATTAAAAGAAGTTACTATTTTAGAGAAGATATTGGTATTTCTGATGATGAATATGATTATGGAGATGATGATGAATGCTTGTTCTTGGCCATAAAAGATGAATCTACTTCTGCTAACTCTGAGAGTTGTGTGAAGGAAATTGTTTCGGAGAAGAAGGATAAGATTGAAGGTACTTTGGTATTTGTTTTTCATGTTAAACAGGATAAGAACTACTAGGTTGTTGACAATGGCTGCTCTAATCCCATAACCAAAGATAAAATTAATTTTGTTAAATTTGAAAAGTACGATGGAGGTTTTGTTAAATTTGGAGATGATTCAAGAGCTAAGATTTGTGGAATGGGTTCAATCAGTTTTGATGGCGAGCATAATACTGAAGATGTTTACTATGTTAAAGATTTAAGGCATAATCTTTTGAGTTTTGGAAGAATGTGTAGCAAAGGATATAATATTTTTTTTAAGGATGAAAGATGTGAAATCAAAAAAGGGTCTGGAACTGTGATTGCTGCTCGTAAGACGACAGATGGAAATATCTATCAACTTAAGGGTGTTGATGTTCATTGCTTTATGTCTCAAATTAATGGCAGTTGGTTCTGGCACCGGAGGATTTGTCACATGAATTTTGATAATTTGGTTAGAATCAGTTCAGATCATATAGTGAGAGATCTACCAAGGATTAAAAAGCCTATCAATGGTGTTTACAAAAATTGTTAATTTGGAAAGCAAATAAGGAGTAGTTTCAAGGGAAAGGAACAATATGCTACTGGACTACTGGAATTAATACATACAAATGTTTTTGGTCCTACAATGGTGATAATTCTTCAAGGTGACGGGTATTTCATGCTTTTGATTAATGATTATTTTAGAATGAAATGGGTTACTAAGCAAGAAATCCAATGCACTAGATAGATTTAAAGCATTTAAAGCTATGGTTGAGAATAAAATGGATTTAAAAATCAAATGTTTGAGGTTTGACAGAGGTGGAGAATTCACCTCCAATGAGTTTAACATGTTTTGTGAAGTTCATGGAATAAAGAGGCATTAGTCTGCCCCTAGAACTCCTTAGCAGAATGGAGTAGTTGAAAGGAAAAACCAGACTATTCAAGAAGCTTTTAGAACTATGATGAAAGAAGCTAACCTACCGGAATTCTACTAGAGAGAAGCAATACATATTGTTGTCTACATACCTAATAGAGTTCAAGAAAAAGCTAATAGCACAAAGACTCCTTATCAGTTGTGGTATGGAAGGGTTCCTACTGTGAAGTACTTTAGAGTATTTGGAAGCAAATGTTATATCAAAAGAGATGAGGAAAACTTAGGAAAGTTTGATGCAAGGTCTTATGAAGGTATCTTCCTTGGATATTCTACTAAAATAAAAGCTTACAAATGTTACAACAAAAGGCTAAGAAATATTGTTCATAGTGAAAATGTTAATATTGATGACACTACAACAAAACAGGCAATTAGCGCCTAAAATAGCGTCAGATTTTAGTGTATTTGATTTCATGAATTGGGAACTTCTACTAGCGCAAAACTCGGCACAAAATGCTATGTTCACTTTGGTGTTGGATTTAGCATCGGATTTAGTGTCGGATTTAGCGCCGGGTTTAGCATCAATTTTTTGTTTCTTCCAGTTTGGCTTCTAATTTTTCTTTTGGTTTTGCTTATTGTGTTGCTTCTACGTTTGCTTCCAATTTTTCTTCCAGTTTTTCTTCCAAGTTTGCCTCTGGTTTTGCTTCCAGTTTTGCTTCAGCTTTTGCTTCCAGATTTGCTTCTAGTTTTGCCTCCAATTTTTCTTCCAGTTTTGCTTCCAGTTTTGCTTCCAGTTTTGCTTCCAATTTTACTTCCAGTTTTGCTTCCAATATT
Organism: Sequoia sempervirens; assembly: GCA_007258455.2. Classification (NCBI taxonomy): domain Eukaryota; kingdom Viridiplantae; phylum Streptophyta; class Pinopsida; order Cupressales; family Cupressaceae; genus Sequoia; species Sequoia sempervirens. The sequence continues at coordinate 908,509,995 of VDFB02281492.1, forward strand.
GCTTCTAGTTTGGCTTCCATTGTTGCTTCCTTTTTTGCTTCTAAAAATGCTTCTTGTTTTGCTTCCATTTATTAATTTAATATGTTTTATTTCAATTTAATTAGTTAAATATATCATGCCTCTTAAATAACTCATATGATTATAGAGTAAGTAAATTAAATAATATGTTTTATTTCAATTTAATTAATTAAATATAGCATGCCTCTTAAATAACTCATATGATTATAGAGTAAGTAATTTAATTATTTAACTGATATGATTAAATAACAAGAAAATTATTAATAACATGATCATCGTTTATAATTTAAATGAATGAGTCAAATATCTATATAAGTAGATCAAAACAAGTGATTAAAACAAGTGAGTCAAATATGCCACTAGATTAATAATATGTCAAAATGATACATGACCAACAATCGACATAAGTCAAAATGACACATGTACAAATGATATAAGTAAAAATGATAAATTATATAACTCAAAATGATACATTTCAAAATGATACAACTCAATAATATGGTACTACAGGCAGGGAAAATGATACATATGATAGTAACCATGAAAAGAGGAATCATAACGATATATCAGCAATGATCCATCATGCAGTCTATATGATCATGAATGTCACTGGCTACTACCAGCAACTGCCTCATCATCATCATCACCATCGTCATCATCATCGCCGTCATCTTCATTGTCATCAGCCTCGATGTCTTTTGTATCTATGTCCTCATCATCCTATGCCATGTGATTTGTACCAGAACCAACATATTCTGGATCTATATATCATGAGGATCATATTGATCTTCTGGAAGACCCATGTTCTACAAAAAAAAAACATTTAAAATGAAAATTTATTATTTATTTCATGCAATAATTTATTTTTTTGTTATATATCTAATATTACAACATGTGAAATGAAACCATAATCATATTGCATCATATCAAAGTGCACATACCATAATAAAATTTCATTAAAAGTTACAGCTAATATGTCATTCCAGTGATTTAAAACATGCAAAAATTCTAATAAACGTTAGTAAAATATGCCAGCAATTGGTGGAAGAGGAAGAAAGATGACTGGAACTCTGGAGGCACACCATAATGGATTTCAGTATTCAACCATGAGAGCAAAAGAGATCCGATATCATGTATCAAAACATTAAGCATGCATTCTTCCAGCCAGCAGAGAAGGAGATGATTACTTTGCTTCATTTTCATTTGCATAACCATATCATGGTGTGAACCAAGAAGACCAAGGATGTCCAGTTTTATGTGGAGGTAATGGATGTGGTCCAAAATTTAGGAGGGGCAAGAAGGTCAATGTATGATCCTGATGAAATTGAGGAAGAATAGCAAGAGAGGGACAGGAAAAATAAAATCAATGCAGAGTTTCAAGGATTTTTCAAGCAAGTAACAGAGTTATGGGAGCAGCCTCATCTAAAATATTTTGAAATAGAGTTTGATATACCATTTAGAGAGCTTGGTTTTCATGGAGTTCCTTTCAAAGCGTTTGCTTTTATTGTTCCTATAGTAAACTGTTTGATAGAGTTGGTGGAATTACCTTTATTAGTAATCACTATTAGTGAGATTGAGATTGTTAACCTTGAGAGAGTAGGACTTGGGAAAAAGGAATTTGATATGGCTATTGTTTTCATCCTATACAACCATTGCAAGAAAAGTTAAGCTAGAATCAAATAACCAACAATTTTGAAAATAACATGAAATTTTTTAGTTGCTGCTATGTTAGGAATAAAATAAAAGGAAACAATGTTATTTCCAGTGGCTTGATGATTGCAAATGAGGATTCATGATGAAATTCAATCTTATTGGGTTAAAATCTTTTTTTTATGAAATAGATCAATATATAGAAATTAAATGGAAATAGATACAACCTATCCTCATGTTGGTACCCATATGAAACTTATCTCTTGTGCTCCATTTTGTCATCATTTGAATTTTTATCTTGTATCCATCCAATCAATTGTGGTTCTCATAGTCAATTTTTTAAGTCATCTTGTCATTGTCTTTTCTTTGCTAAGTTAGAGAGAAGTGGTCATCAACAAGTCTGATAAAAGATGACATTTAAATAATAGTATGCAAGAGTAGAAAACAATGAAGTTCTCGGTTGGTGTTGACTATGACGAAAGAAAGAGGACTATGGAATGGCTAAGGCATGAGGTTTGAATCAAAAACACTCTTTTCCCTTGGCACATATTTTTTTTGCCCCGGCCATCATGAACCAAGAAGACCAAGGATGTCCAGTTTTATGTGGAGGTAATGGATGTGGTCCAAACTTTAGGAGGGTCAAGAAGGTCAATGTATGATCCTGATGAAATTGAGGAAGAACAACAAGAGACATATAAAACTCCAAAAAAAATTCCATTTGTTCTCTAAAGTTTAGTCCAATCAACCACAGCAAGAAACATATATCTTATTACTATTTAAATCAAAAGAAGATATATGATATACAATTCAAAACATCAGCATATGAGCTAATTTGTTAAAGTACCAGTTCTCCTTCAAGTATTGATTCCTTGATAAACTCAATAAGGTCCTCAAATACATACCTGTCACAAGTTCCAAAGGAATCTATCATGAGAATCTGACCATGACTATATGTAACAATCTAAAACATTCATAATCAGAGACAAGTGCTTTACAAATTCTACTACACATTGATGCATTCTTCATGCTGAAATGAGTGTTTAGAGCTATGATAACCACATTCAAGTCTTGAGGGAATCTCATTGTCTAAGGAAGAAGTCAAAGTGCCTTGGAGCAGCAATAGCATTCAGCATCGACCATATTTGAGACAAAATCGCATTCATTTTTGTTGCATGATGTGTCTAAAGTCATTAACGGTGTTTTGAGGGATTTTCTAATTTTATGCGATGACTTCTTCTCTTTGAGAATCTTTGAAACAATTTCAGATTTCTATCTTTGGCACAGATGTTTGAATTTGGAGTGAACTTTTTGGAGTTATGGAGGCTTTGAAGAATTGAGCATGTGTAAAGGCATGGAGTGCTGAGTGAATCATGATGCTACATGTGCTAATTACTTAAAAGGAAAAATGAAAAAAACAAACATTTGTTTTACATACCAAGCTATTTACTTATAAAATATGGGAATGGTAGATGTGCTAATTGCTATTTCTCTAGCCATATTCATTAAAAACCATGATCAAATGCTAGGTAAGCTATTACCGTAAGTATAGAAAAGGAAAAATGAAAAAACAAACATTTGTTTTACATACCAGTTGCCCCTTGCTTGATTTTCTACATAATGTGAAAACAAATGTGAAAATGAATTTCTCTGTAGATATAAAAGTAATGCCATGGTAACCGTTTGGCTTCACAACATAAGAAAGTTGTTTGAAAAGATTTCTCAGCCACATAATGTTCATGACTTCCAAAATCAAAAATCTAATACAAAATTGTTCACTTAACCTTAAAGTTTCAATTAGTATGCTTATAGGATTTTATGTTGTAAAAATATATTCTAGTGGCTTAAAGAAAATAGTGAACAGCTGAAAGAATTTTTGTTGATCCATTTTTCCAACACAAACCTGTACAAAACATATTAATATCCTGTTAAGATCGTTCCACCCAACACAGGAAAGCTTGGATTCCTCTTTTCACCAAGAGAAAGCCAAAGCCTTCACCTCCTCATGTAAACATAAGAAAAATTTATTGTCAACTAGTCAATTACTTAATAATAACTCACTTTCTAGCAACACGTAAACATAAGAAATGTATAACTTCATAAAAAGAGTATTTATGGGGCAATTTAAAATTAAAAAGGGGTGTACTTTTTGCTATTGCAAGGAGCTTGATGGAATTATATGGTTAAGATTCTAAACATATTTGATTGAGGAGGATGTAGCACTATGATTGTTTCACAATACAGTGGCAATGCACTGTGCCATATTACCACCTTTACTACAAGCTTCAAGAAAATGTTTATCACAAAGCTCTATATTGCATAGCTCCAACAATGTAAACCCTATTCCATACAGATATTCTACAAAGTTTCTAAAAAATGACATAGGGTATATGAACCAACAGTAGGCAAGAAAATGCATTTCTTGTAACTAACATGACATCCTTTTCTCTACCACATTGGTATATTGTTGTATTCTACTAAAGAGCAGACAGACATGAATAAGCGTTACGTCCAACCTATCAAAGATTGCGTAGAACTTTGCATAATACAACTTTGAGATTACATTTCAAGCTTCTAGCATGGCATCAAATTATTCTTGTAATTTCTTTATTTAAGCACTCTGATTTGATATTCACATTAGTCATTCTACATTTACTTCTATCTATAACAGATTTGATTCCATGTGAAAATCTTGTCCCTTGGATATGAAGGGCCCCAAATCAGTGGTATCAAAGCTCACATTAGCTTCTATCTATAATAAATTTTATTCCATTTGAATATCATGTCCCTCAGATATGAAAGGCCCCAAATTAGTGGTATCAAAGCTCGCATCAGTTCACAATGATATCAACCATTCAGTATATATCATAACCTAGTGGTAGCGTAGTTTTTCATTCAAAACCTTTGTTGCATTTTGTATGCCCACTGACACAAAGAATAACAACAAGAAGCTTGGTCTCTAAATTCATGACCCTTCACCCTACGTTCCTTCATGATCTCAACAAATTGAAAAAAAATCCATATTAGAGATGTTGACTTCAAAGATGTTTCAGATGATGAAATCAAATGCTTTACAACAATAGAGTGGTGATTTGGAGAAACATTACACACAGGAAATTGTCAAGATAATTGATCACTTCAGTCAACTTCTAAAGCATGTTCAATCCCATTCATTCCTATTGACTTACCAATGCATATATATTTTGGAGGCCAAACACCATACATGGTACAAGTAAATGTAGATATCCCTATTCTTTAAGGTAAAAAAGATGTTGATACTCTAGATAACTGTCTAAAACCTAATTTTCTCATAAAAGGTGGTCATTAAGGTTTTCATAAGAAATATCACCTTTGAAATTTAAAGGAGTTTCCTTTTCTATAAAGAAATGACATAATAAATATTGTGTTACCCATGAGGTTGACCTTTCACCTATATATACCAATAATGATTTTTTCGAAGCCTCAAAAGAAACCTATTATCCTGTTGAAACATATGATGGACCAATATATCAAGCATTCTTGGCTTCATTGAGGTAATGACCAATCTATTCAAGAATATTTTGATATATTCCATACTTTGACTTGTTAAACACTCAAGAGTAGGAAAAAAAATATCATCAGAGGTTTTGAATTCTTTTGTGATCCTTGAATTCAGAAATATAATGCAAAAAAAAACAAAGAATAGATTGTTGTTGAACATAGAAGATATGTCTAGTTTCAATCCTCGCTCACATATGTTCCTAGCAAACTAGTTCAGAAATGTATCCCTCTCCTCCATGAACATGCCACATGTTCCTTTTGACTTTTCAACTTAGTGAAAAGATGTTTTTTCTTATAAGACTTATCAAGAAGGTGCTATTTCATCTTAATTGTATAAGGTTTAGAGTTGTAATTTTGTATTTTTCCTAAAATACAAAAGCAAAATTGTGTTTGTAACAACCCAACCACAAACATTAAATGTTGTTAAATTCAAGCCTTTGGTGATGGAATAATCCTCACCCTTTATTGTAAACTCAATGTACTTGTCTCTCTATATAAATGCAATCACTTTCTCTTGTAAAAGATAAGGAAGGACTAAAAAGAAAAAGAATTGTTGAAACAATGCCAATTTTTCTAAATCAATACAAATAAAATTTCATTTGTTGCTACTGTATGAGTTTGTTTTATTGGTTGGATGTGGTTTTCATGGTTCATTTTACCTTTCCAATTATTTAAGTTTCATTTATGATTAATTATTTAGATTGAGAATGCAGATCAGCAAGAAGACTCTTTCCACATGTTGAGTTTTAGGTTTCATTTTGCTAACACAAAAGTGGAATATTTTTTTGTTTCAGTCTACTATTGATTTTGAGCTTGAAATCAGGGGTCAACAGCAGCTAGATTAGTCTAATTTGATGGAAAAACAAGAAAATATCAACCCAACAAGTAACAAAAAATCATGGATAGTGAAGAAGGAAGTTATTCCAATTGATATGAAAGAGTTACAATCTAATTTTTTGAAGGTAAATGATCAAACTCTTGATTGTACCATTCCAATACATCACCATGATCAGTCATATCAAGCTTTTACAATTGTTTTAAAGGAGTCTCAAGATTATCTAAATAGTGAAAATTGAGGTGATGCAATGCTATGAGGTGATATTGACAGCATAGGTCTAGTAATACGAGTGGAAGAAGACCAACCCAGAAGATGAAGAAGGTATTGTGAATGGCCACAACCATGAAAGGTTTTCAAAACCCCAAAAATAGTAAACAAAATGCATGAAAGTCCTCCATTCCATAAGTATTATAATTTTTTATCATGGGTCGAGCCTAAAACTAGGTTATCTTCTGCAGAAAGTGAGGAAATAAAATGGTATGGTCATGGCCTGGGTAGAGGAGCACACTTTTTCTTTTGTTTCCACATAGAGGACAAACTTTTTCTTTCAAATCATGCTCAAATCAAGCTCATTTAAGAAGAGAATGCACAGCATGAAAGCATAGAAACTCACCCAGTTTTTGTGTGAAGAGAGGAACCATCAAAAACTGTGTGCATGTGGCCTTCAAAACTCAAGCCAAGAGCATCCATGGCGGCCCGAGGTAATGATATATCAACAGAGGAAATGAACATAAAAAAATGCATCAGAAATTCACTCATGGCCACGGCCTAGAGGCCCTAAATCCTTCAAAAATGGAGTCAAAATGACCCAGAACAAAGAAGAAACAACTTACCATTAAGGTCCTAAAGGAAATTGACACCAAATCAACATAGCAGTGCATAAAATGTTTGATTTTTAGTCTTGAACCCTAAGTTTCCATGGCGGTTGTGTGCCAAGTTCTCCAGAAATGACAAAGTGCAAAATGAGGTGAGAAATGTGGAAGTTCAATGTTTTGTGGTTAGGGTTTCATGTTGCCCTAGCTCACCCTTATCTTTTTATCACATTGATTTACAATTAAAGTGCCTTGACTAATACTTTAGCTCATCGTTCCTAGGTTGTTCTATACCTTAGGTTTTCCTATGGTTTTGAATAAAAACCATATAATTTCATGCCTTAGTTTCTTTATGATTTTTATAGAAAATCAAGATAGGTATTATACTTGGCAAAATTCAAGAAAATAAATCATATTTTTACCTTTTATTTTTTTAAAATCAAATCAAAATCAGAGTGGGATCTTTTTGTAAAAAATTAAAGCTGCAAGATATTGTAAAGCAATATTGAGATAATGTTTCTATAAATTATCTCAATATCTATTATTTCTAAAAGAAATTTTGATAAAAACAGTGTGGATAGAGTTTTGGGTGAGTTGGAGGAAAAATTAGTCAAACTGAGGTTGCCTTTTTCAATTTTGAGGCAGTTAGGCCTGATTTTATAATAAAAAATTACTATTATCTATTAAATTTATTAATTTGTATATTCAATTAATAATTAAAAACTATTGATGTTATTTTATATAAAATAAAATTATGAAAAATATCTTTAACAATTATTAATTTTAATTTTAAAATATATATAGAAAAATATTTATTTAAATCATAGTAACGAGACTCACCAGGACTCGGTGAGTCGCGAGTCAAGTCACCCTAGCTGAGTCCTAGGGGTTCGAACTCAGACTTGGTCGATTCCTACTGAGTCCTAGTTGGACTCACTGAGTCTGGTGGACTCGCTGGACTCACCAAATTCAGGCGAGTCTCGTTAGTAGGACTTGACAGGCAAGGTTTGAAAAGTGCAAAGAATTACATGAAATTTAAAGTTACAACTTGATTTTTTTTACTTATTACGCATGCAAAATGATGTACGCCATGAAGGTTTGTATGGTTTTGGAGGTCTTAATTTGGGCTTGGTGGTAGGGGCTCTGCCCCGAGACCCCAGGGCGCTGCCCCGAGACCCCGCGAGGGGTGTTGCCCCTCAACCCCACTAGGGGCACTGCCCCCAGACCCCCGCAAGGGGCATTGCCCCTTGACCCCACTGGGGGCGCTGCCCCAGACCCCTATGAGGGGCCTAGCCCTCGACCCCGCTAGGGGCGCTACCCCCAAAGCTCCACAAGGGGCATTGCCCCTTGACCCCACTAGGGGTGCTGCCCTTAGACCCCCGTGACGGGAACTTCCCCTCGACCCCACTGGGGGTGCTGCTCCCAGACCCGCGCAAGGGGCATTGCCCATTAACCCCATTGGGGGCACTGCCCCTTGACCCCACTGGGGGCGTTGCCCCTTGACCCCACTGGGGGAATTTCCCCCAACCCCCGCAAGGGGCGCTACCCCCAAAACCCTGTGAGGGGCGATGCCCCTACACCCCACTAGAGGCATTGTGCCTAGACCCCCACAAAGGACACTGCCCCTCAACCCCATTAGGGAAATCGCTCTAATACTTGAGATTATGGCTACTGCATCATCTAGGACCTATCTTAGACACATTTGTAGGAAGGATGCAGGCTCCTTTGATCCATAGAATTCTAGTTATTGTTTTGAATCTTTTTATATTTCATATTTGTTTGGAAAATTTGATGTCATGGATTTCATATTCAATGATTTTTGTATACATTCAAGTCTTTGACTATATATTTAAGTGTGTTATTTCCTTGAGCAGCTCAGCTACAATTTGTATTTATAACTTTATACTTATATGATCAATATATACTTGTGTTAGTGACGAGGACCTTGATTGGGTTGACCAGGCAGATAGAGAGGTTGAGGCTATAGCCATGGCAAAGGAGGAGGCTAAAGCACGAGCAAACACATCCACAACTAATTTTGGTGAGGGCGGCATGGAATCACAAGGAGAGACTATGGTTACAGTTGCTACATCATCTAGGACCCACCTTAGATGCCTTTGTAGGAAGGATGTAGACTCCTTTGAGCCATAGAATTGTAGTTATTGTTTTGATATTTCATATTTTTTTGGAACATTCGATGTCATGTATTTCATATTCCATGATTTTTTTATACATTTGACTATATTTATATATCTAAGTGTGTTATTTCCTTCAGCGACTCAGCTACAATTTGTGTAATTTATACTTATGTGATCGATGTATACTTGTGTATGTGATCAAATTTGCTTCTATTTAATGATGTTATTGTGTATTTAAGGTTTATTCAATAAAGTGTGCTTCAAACAAGTTTTAAATCCTTAAAAATCTCTAAATTTCTAGTGTTTTTTCATTTTGTCAAGCCTGCGCCAAGTCCCAAGTCCCGAGTCGAGTCACCCTAGCTAAGTTCAAGCCGAGTCCAAGTCTTGTTACTATGATTTAAATAAAACTAAAATGAATATGAATTAAATATATAATTTAATCATTAAATTATGATTTTAATTATTATAATTTAAAAAAATTGTGTGATTGTGATTGTGATATTACATTAGATTCCTTGCACCCTAAGATTTTTTTAATTAAAATAGATCTGCCTCTTGCATTTCTTCCAAACCATTCATATTATTATTGTGAAAAATAAATTCTAAATAATGATTAATATTCAACATATAAATTTTATTATTATTTATTTATTTTATAATATTTTACAAATTAAATATTACAATTTTTAATTGAAAAGAAGATAAAATTCCATTTAATTCAAATGTTTTTAATTCTCAAATTTAAGATCATACTATTATCTTCATACTATCCTTTAAAAACATTTTTTTATATTTTACTCAAAAATATTAAACATGGGAAAATTTGTAGATGATTGAGTGTAGAAATGAGGTGTATTATGCCATAAAATGTACAAAAGGGATATAGTTGAATTTTTATGCCCTTCTAGTCACACCAAGGGTATAGGGTTGAGGGTCCAATGTATAGGGTAGAGGGTATAGGGGTTGAGGGATTAGGGTTTAAGGGTTGAGGATTGAGGGTTGAGAGTAGAGGGTAGAGGGTTGAGGTTTTAAGGGTTGGGAGATTAAGGGTTGAGGGTTGAGGGATTAAGGTAGAGAGTTTACTTGGGTTTAAAGGTTTAAGGGTTGAGGGTTGAGGGTAGAGGTCGGTTTAATGGTTTGGGATTTAAGGGCTGAGGGACGTTGAGGGTTTAGGGTTTAGGGTTGAGTGTTTAAGGGTTTAAGGGTTGATGGTTTAGGGTTGAGGGATTAGGGTAGAGAGGGAGGGTCGATGTATGGAGTGAGGGATGGAGGGAGAAGTGAGATAGAGACAAGGAGAGAAGATCAAGAGGGAGGGGTAGAGATATATGAGGGTTGAGGATCCAATATATAGGGTAGAGGGTTGAGAATTGAGGGTATAGAGTTGAGGACCTATAGGGTTGATGGTTTAGGGTATTAGGTTGAGGGTATAGGGTTGAGGATAGAGGGTAGAAGGTTTAAGGGTTTAGGGTATAGGTTTGAGGGTATATAGTTGAAGGATTAGGGTTGAGGGTCCAATGTATAGGGTAGAGGGTATAGGGGTTGAGGGTTTAGGGTTTAAGGTTTAGGGTTGAGGGTTGAAGGATTAGGGTTGAGGGTTGAGGGATCTTTTGATGCAAGTGAAATGTAGGCAAGCAATTAAAGTCCATTGAATATTGGGGAAGGATTTTTTTTTTTCTAACACCCCTAATCCCTTAACCCTTGATCCCTACTAGATCAAAACAATTAGGCGCTAAATCTGGCGCTAAACCCGATGCTAAACCTGGTGCCAAACCTAGTGCTAAACCCAACACTAAACCTGACGCAAAACTCGACGCTAAACCGGGCACTAATTAGCGCCTACTTGGCACTAAATCTGCCGCTAAACCCAACGCTAAACCCGACGCTAAACCCGGTGCTAAACCCGACACTAAATCCGACACTAAACCCAGCCCTAAACCCAGCGCTAAACTCAACACTAAATTCGACGCTAAATCGGGCGCTAATTAGCGCCTACTTGTTTTGATCAGCGCAAAAAATGACAAAATAGCATCATCCCGATAAATAGCGCCGAATTTTTCAAAAAAAAGGAGAAAAATACATTAAAATAGTGGGTGGAAGCAAAAAAGGGAGCTAATCACGGGGATTTGTTATAGTGTGAAGATGTGTAGAATTCAATTGTTATAGATGGATATGTATCAGATGAACTTGCTTGTGAAGAAGAAGAAAAGGCTGAAGAAAAAGAAGTGCATAATGAAGAGGAAGAAGCTCCGAAAAAGACCCTAAGACCCCTAAGTATGTGCAAAAGAATCATTCTGAAGAACAAGTCATTGTAGACAAAAGGAAAGGAGTATTGATAAGAAGTAGAGTTGTTGAAGCTAAGGTAAATTTGTGTTTACTTTCTAAAGTTGAACCTAAAATAGTGTGATGCATGCAAATATGAGCATTAGATGAAGCCAATGGAAGAAGAACTTATGCAGATTGAAATAAAGAAAACTTGGGAATTTGGTCCTAAACCAGCAATCAAGAACATAATTGGAACTAAGTGGGTATTCAGAAACAAACTAAATGGGAATGGAGAAATGGTAAGAAATTGGTGCAGGAGCACCTTGCTCACCAAATGCCTTTCATAGGTGAATTTGTAAAAATTTAATGTTTAAATGTAAAAGCATTGTAAAGGGTCTTGGGAGGTCATAATTAATGTATTTGAAGTCTTAAATAGGTCATTAGGTGAATAAAGAAATGATATTGCAAAAGTTGTCTTTTATGACAAAAGTTGACAATTATGTAAAAATGCAAAAAGAGCAAAAATCAGGGAGATGAAGAGTCTTTGTGGGAAAAATGAAGGGATAGGTCGGTAAAGGAAGTTGAAAAGGAAATTAACTGATTGGAAATATCTATATAAGCATTTGTAAGGCGAGGAAAAGGCATATTTTGTATTCTTGAGACATATTATTAAATAAAGTTCCTTGTTTCCTATTTTTATAGTATTTTATTCTTTTGAACTAGTCCTTGTATGGACTGTACAGCAGTCTAAACGCTATTTATTTGTTTTTTTACTTAGTGCAGGGTGTTAGTAATCATTTAAAAGTGTTTTTAAATGTTTCCTTCATATTTAGAGGCCAAGTTCTATGGTATGGCCTGAAAACCCTGTCAAGGGTTTGAGAGTCTTATAGGATTTATATTTCCCATACCACCATTGTAGGGTTAGTAGAATGGTGGGATGGATTTTTTAGTGTTTATTTAGTATGACTTGAATATGGTGTGTGCTGATAGGAACAGGGGAGACAAGAATATGGAGTTTGTTGCTACTACAAGGGATAAATACAGTGATTTCCATGCATGAGAAGTTGCTACAGTCTAGGGTTTTGGGAGATAACATTTGTAGAGGCTAAAATATTGTTCCTAAAGCATGGGAAAACATTTCTAAACATGTTTCAAATAGTGGTAGAGCATATGGAGGTTTGGAGTATATATTTCCTTTAAACCCTCACTCTTTTTTTATTGTGGAACCTAAAATCAAGAGCTTTGTAGATCAGTGTTTTATTGGGCTTATCAATCCTTAAAAATGGTTGGATCTGGGGTTTTGTGGCCTGGTTAAAGACTGTTTGGAGTTATCAAGTGTTTTGGTGGTGATTTAAGGTGACCTCCTTTGTAATTTTGGCCTAATTGAGCCAATGTTAAAACGGGACAGTCAAGTTTTTTTATGTTTTCTTCAAAAAAAAAGTATCTGATATTGAAGCATGTAATTGTATGTCAAAAAGGGCTCTTGAAACAGTAAATATTTTGTAATGGTTCAAAGTGGATTGACTTATGCATCTGATTTAGGCATGTTGCTATGCTACAAGCAATTTGTGGTTGAATGCAATGAATATGGAAATCTGCTAAAACAGTGAAATGAGTGGATGTTTGGGATTGAATCTGCTTTAGTGGTGTTGGTAAAGATGTCTAAATGGTTTGAAAAATCTCTTGAGGATCAACTTGTTGATTTGATGTGTTTGAGCAATATGGTCACTATGTGCAAATGGTGATTTGATTGTAAGAATCAATGAATCTAATAAACCAGTGTTATGTGAATATGTTATTTGTTTATTTCCATCAGAAAGATGATGATTAATATGTCTTGGAAGTCTGGTGATAGTTTGAAAGTAAGAATGCATGGTTTGTTGTTAATTAGCCTTGCAGAGCAAGTAGAAATGAAGATTCATATGGTGCAAGTTGGGTGTTTGATTTGATTCAGAGTTTTCTAAAGAGGTTATTGATTTGGTTCTGATAAATTGATGATGGATAAGTTGTTTTTGAGACTGATAAAGGTCTGAAGCAAGAGTGGATGGATGTTGTCTTTTGGTCTTGTGGAACAATGTGGAATGAAGAGTACTTTAGTAATCATGAAAGAATTGAATGGTTCAATGACACTAATCAGGTTATTGTTTTGGTGCAATCCATTTACTGATGGTTAAGATGTAATTGAATCTGATATAGAGTTGGTGAAATGGATGATTGGTAGCCTTGTGGTTGGCAAGTAAATTTTATGGATTTTGGTGAAATGAATAATTAATTTGTGGTGATTTGTGAATTGATCTTCTCAATTATGTTTTGGGTCTAAAGTACCCCTGAGAGTTGATGGATTTTGGTAGATGCTCTGCATCAGAAATAAAGCAAGGCTTATGTGTAAGGGTGACTCACAAGGGGAAGGAATAGACTTTGAGGAAACATTTTCTCTAGTGGCTAAGATGGAAACTATTAGAATTTTTTTGGCATTTGTACCATACAAGGACTTTAAATTTTATCAAATGGATGTGAAGTCTGCTTTTTCAAATGGTGAATTGGAAGAATATGTTTACATGGAACAACCGAAAGGATTTTAGTTGTCAAATCAACCAGATATGGTGTGTTAATTGAAGAAGGCATTATATGGACTAAAGCAAGCTCCTAGAGCTTGGTATGCAAGATTGGACAGATATTTGATATAGCAAGGATTCAGTAAAGGCATCGCAGATAGTAATATTTACTTCAAAATTGAGGAAGAAAAAAGCTCGATAACGGTTGTGTATGTGGATGATATTATCTTTGGAGGCAATGAAGCTCTGTTTAAGAAATTTGTTAAAGAGATGCAGAAAGAGTTTGAGATGTCAATTTTTGGGGAGATGAATTTCTTCCTTGGGCTACAAACCAATCAAACAGATAAAGGTATTTTCATTTCACAGTCAAAGTATGTCAAAGAGATGTTGAAAAAGTTTGGAATGGATGACACCAAACCAGTATGCACTCTTATAGTGACTAGTTGAAAATTGAGCAAAGATGATTATTCACCTAAAGCTAATTAGAGAAAGTACAGATCTATGACCAGTGGATGGCTATATTTAATTGCTACTAGATTAGATATCATGCATGTAGTTTGTCTTGTGGATAGATTTCAAGAAGATCCTAAAGAAACATGTGTTGTGACGGTGAACAGGATATTCATATATTTAAAAGGCACTCTATATTATGTCTTATTTTATCCTAAGGATATTGATTTCACATTAAGTGCTTATATAGATGTGGATTGGGCTAGTGGTGCAGAAGCACCTAACCATCTAGTTACACATCTCCATGCTTGAAGCTCATACAAAGCTAATGATAGGTGTTTAGGTTGATTCAAGAGTGTTTTGTGCTTATTTAGGCTTAATAAGGTCTAAAAAACACCAATCACAATGTAATTGGAAACATCTTGAGTCATTTGGGTTGAAAATGTGTAATCTTGCACCTAAGAGTCCTTGTAGCCTCTTGAAGGCAAGTTCTTGAATTTGTAAATGGGAGTGCAAGGTAGGAGTTCAGAAGTCTTTTTAAGGGTAAAATAAAGGTGTCCAAAGTGGTTCTTGGTGTTTTAAAAAACAATTTTGCATAATAGTGCCATTTAGCAATTATTTGTCAATAATAGTGTTTTTAAGCCAAAAGAGGGTTAAGGTAGTTACAAGGTGGTTGTAGGCATTGGGAAAGATTTTCATGAATTCAAAGTGTTTAAAGGCCTTTGAAAGGTACGAGGGAGGTTGATGATTCAAGGTTGGTGGACATTTCTCTCAAATAAAGCAAATATTCTCTGTTTTATTTACTGTTTTCTTTTATTTTCCCTAAGTTTCTGTGTTTTCCAGAATTGTACAGACCATACAAGCATATTGATGATTTAAAAACCTTGTAATTCTTGTAGGAAGTGGAACTAGCAGGCTTATGAATCTATACTGAAGTCTTAATCATCAATTTGTATAGTTCTTTCTTGTAATTTTGTAATCTGCCTGTGCATAACAGTGAAGCACTGTTTGAAGTTTTAATATGATCTAGGCCTTCCCCACTTATTGTCCCGGCCTGTTGCTCAGTGGGGAGACATGGAGATGGATTAGGATAAGTTTCATTGTGTTTTGGAATGGAAATAAGGTGGGGTACAGCCTGTAGGATTCCACCACAATGAGAAATAAAGCCCTGTTCATACAAGAATGGTTAGGACAGTAATGTGTTTTGATCATTTTGTTGTTGGCATTGACTAGAAAATAGTGTAAAATACCTATGCATACCCTAAACAAGTGATTTGATATCTTGATTGGGTTTGGAACGCCTTAGAAGGTTGAAAACCTAAAAACCCTAAGTATTTGGAAGGAAATTGAGGGTTTTGAAGAATGGAGGCTTAGAGGTGGAGTACTTGTCTAAAACCTATGGAATTGGGAGTTTGTGACATGTTTGATGACTATACAAGAGTTTTTTGGATTAGGAGAAGTTTAAAGAGCACTTACTTTGTAAAACAGGGCTAATTTTTTATCCTTTTCGCAAGTCAGGTTGAAGGATCTCCAAGAAGTTACAAAGAAACCTTGTTTGTTTGGCTTGGGAATGGTGTTGGGGATCTGAGTAGATGCTAGATTCATGTTGAGATTGTCCTTGAGAGGCCTTCTCTAAAATTTAGGCCAAATTGTTGAGTTTTGAAGCCTTTTAACCTTGTTGTGGATAATTGATCCAAGATGGTTGAGTGTGTTATCAAAGGTTGTTGTTTTATTGAAATCTGATTTGTTTAAGTCTTCTCCACCTTGACTCTTCATCATAGTGGTATCAGAGCAGGGAGTAGATTTTTTTTTCATTTTTACAAGTTGAAGAAGAGGCAAGGTTGACAAGATGCCTCCAAAGAAGAATGATATGGCTAAAGAGATGGAGATGAAAGATAGGCATGCAAGGGAACTCATAGAGTTGGAAGAGAGAATCATAACCTTGGAGACAAACAAAAGAAGGGGTGTTGAAGAGAGTAGTGAGACAGATGAAGAGGAAGATGATGAGTTTGAAGATTGGAAGAAGAGCTTACTCCAGAGGATCAAAGAATTGCAAAGTTACTGAAGGCAGTGAAGACTGACAAGCCTAAGGTAAAACTTGATGCTCCTAAGTATGGTGGTAGTTTAAATGATGAAAAACTACTTGATTGGATTGTTGCATTAGATAACCATTTTGAATGTGATGAGGTTCATGAGGAGCAAAGAGTCAAGATTTCCAAGACTAAGTTGCAGGGTCATGCTTTGGTATGGTGGGATTACTTTCAATCTGAGAGGAGGAAAAAATGAAAGTCTAAGATCACATCTTGGGACAAGATGATATCAAAACTCAAAGGTAAACTCTTACCCAAAGATCATCAAGTTCAAATGTTTAATAAATTGCAAAGTTTAAGGCAAAAGGAAATGGACATTAAGTCTTATACTGAGGAGTTTTATAAATTAAGTCTAAGATTTGGTCATCATGAGAATGAGGATGAAAAATTTGCAAGATACATGGGTGGTTTAAGGTTAAACATACAAGATGAATTGGTTTTGGCTAACCCTAGAACTATAGAGGAATGTTATCAAATGGCAATCAAGGTGGAGGAGAAAATGAAGAGAAGGAAAAACAAAGCAATTAGAGGTAGAGGTAATGCAACAAGAGGAAGAGGATCCATGCCTAGTTCAAAGCCAACCAATGATAATCAAGAAGATACCATGAAAGGACAAGAGCAATCTGATTTCAGAGGTGGATGGAGAGGAACAAGAGGTAGATTTGGAGGAGATAGGAATTCTAACAATGTGTTTTCAGGGAGATGCTACACTTGTAACTAGCCTGGACATCCAGCCTTCAAATGTCCTAAAAAGAAAGGCTCAAGCTCTCATGGTGGAGAGAGGAGGAATCAACTAGTGCATGAAGATGAAGAGAGTGTGACTTCACCTGCAATGAACCTCACATCAGAAGTTGGAGAAGCCTTGATGCTACACAACCAACTTTTGAAGACTTCTAAAGAGGTGGAGCCATTGCTTAGGAAGAGGCTTTTCATAACCACTTGCAAGAGCAAGGGAAAGGTATGTAAATTTGTGGTTGATTCTGGTTCAGCTGAGAATATGGTTTCATGTGAAATGGTAAACAAGTTAGGATTGCAAAGAATTCTTCATGAATGTCCTTATAAAATCTCATGGTTTAATGATGATCAAACTTTATTGGTGAATGAAAAGGCTATTGTGGATTTTCAAAATGGTGGTTATCATGATAGTATTGAGTGTGATGTTCTTCCAATGAACTGTTGCCACATACTCCTTGGAAGACAATGGCAGTATGATAGGTGTGCCATGTATGATGGGAAAGCAAACAAGTATACATTCATGAAAGATGGTCAAATTTTTGTTTTGACTCCACTAGTAGAGGATGAGAAAGGAAAAGCCAAAGTGATCATGTGTGGGGGTAAGGAGCCTCTAAATGTTGTGAAAGAAATTGAAATTTCTGATGTTGTGAATAAGTGTAGGTCTAAAAGTGCAGGAACAATAGGTCTAAGGGTAAAAAAAAAGATAAAGGAGGTAAGGACAATGAGTATGAAGGACAGTGTGTTAGTAGGAACCATAGAGTGCCCTGTGGTTATGAATAAGGTTGAGAAACAATCAAATTTTGTAGGTACAGTGAGTGGAAAGGCTGAGAGGACAGTGGTAAAGCAAGTTAATGAGGCAGTGAGTAAAGGACAAGCAAAATAGGGCAAACAAGATAGTTGCAGACAAGAGCATGAAAAGACAGTGAGGAAAAATCAAAGTAACACTGACATATGTTTTTTTGCAGGTGCAATGTAGGGTAAACAATCACATCTTAGTCAAAAAAAGGAGAAAGGATAGTTGGCAGGTCTGAGAATAGAGACAAGGAAAAATGTTTATATGCATACATTACAAAATGATGGAAGTTCAAGACAGTTTGCAGGTCTTGTGTGTATGCATTAGTGGAGTGCATTTGTGAACCAATGGAGTTTATGTAATGCTTGGAGGCACTGGTATCCACACTAACTCATGGGGCCTGAGTTTTTCCTAGCGAGGGTGTATGGTGCAGGAGCACCTAACCATCTAGTTACACATCTCCATGCTTGAAGCTCATACAAAGCTAATGATAGGTGTTTAGGTTGATTCAAGAGTTTTTTGTGCTTATTTAGGCTTAATAAGGTCTAAAAAACACCAATCACAATGTAATTGGAAACATCTTGAGTCATTTGGGTTGAAAATGTGTAATCTTGCACCTAAGAGTCCTTGTAGCCTCTTGAAGGAAAGTTCTTGAATTTGTAAATGGGAGTGCAAGGTAGGAGTTCAAAATTCATTTTAAGGGTAAAATAAAGGTGTCCAAAGTGGTTCTTGGTGTCTTAAAAAACAATTTTGCATAATAGTGCCATTTAGCAATTATTTGTCAATAATAGTGTTTTTAAGCCAAAAGAGGTTTAAGGTAGTTACAAGGTGGTTGTAGGTGTTGGGGAAGATTTTCATGAATTCAAAGTGTTTAAAGGCCTTTGAAAGGAATGAGGGAGGTTGATGATTCAAGTTTGGTGGACATTTCTCTCAAATAAAGCAACTATTCTCTGTTTTATTTACTGTTTTCTTTTATTTTCCCTGAGTTTCTATGTTTTCCAGCATTGTACATGTCGTACAAGAAGATTGATGATTTAAAAACCTTTTTATTCCTATAGGAAGTGGAACTAGCAGGCTTATGAATCTATACTGAAGTCTTAATCATTAATTTGTATAGTTCTTTGTTGTAGTTTTGTAATCTGCCTGTGCAAAACAGTGAAGCGCTGTTTGAAGTTTTAATATGATCTAGGCCTTCCCCACTTATTGTTCTGGCCTGTTGCTTAGTGGGGAGGCATGGATATAGATTAGGATAAGTTTCTTTATGTTTTGGAATGGAAATAAGGTGGGTTACAGCCTGCAGGATGCCACCACAGTGAGAAATAAAGCCCTGTTCATAAAAGAATGGTTAGGACAGTAATGTTTTTTGATCATTTGGTTGTTGGAATTAACTATAAAATGGTGTAAAACACCTATGTATACCATAAACAAGTTATTTGATATCTTGATTGGGTTTGGAAGGCCTTAGAAGGCTGAAAACCTAAAAACACTAAGTATTTGGAAGGAAATTGAGGTTTTTGAAGAATGGAGCCTTAGAGGTGGAGCACTTGTCTAAAACTTGTGGAATTGGGAGTTTTGTGACATGTTTGATGACTTTCCAATAGTTTGTGGGATTAGGATAATTTTAAAGAGCACTTTGTAAAATAGGGCTAATTTTGTAGCCTTTTTGTAGGTCAGGTTGAAGGATCTCCAAGAAGTTGCAAAGAAACCTTGTTTGTTTGGCTTGGGAATGGTGTTGGGGGTCTGATTAGATGCTAGATTGATGTTGAGATGGTCCTTGAGAGGCCTTCTCTAAAAGATAAGCCAATTTGTTGAGTTTTGAAGCCTTTTAACCTTGTTGTGGATAATTGATCCAAGATGGTTGAGTGTGTTATCAAAGGTTGTTGTTTTACTGAAATCTGATTTGTTTGAGTCTTCTCCACCTTGACTTTGCATCAACTAATTGTGTTGATGAAAAGAAAATTACAAGTGGTGGTACATTATTTCTTGGGTGTAGATTGGTGTCATAGTTGAGTAAGAAGAAAGATTTAATTTCTTTATCCACTGCAAAGTATGAGTATATTATAGTAACATCTTGCTACACACAAGTATTGTGGATGAGATAGACATTAAAGGATATCAGAGTAGTGTATGATGAGCCTATATCTATATTTTTTGATAATACAAGTATAATTAACATTTCAAAGAATCCAATGATGCATTCAAGGACAAAGCATATATCAATCAGGTATTATTTTTTAAGAGAAAAGGTTTTGGAGAATGAGGTGAAGCCTGAATATGTACCTACAAAAGATCATATTGTTGACATGTTTACTAAGGATCTTCCTAAGGATACTTTTGAGTATCTTCGAGAGAAGTTGGGGGGATATTTCCCTGCCTTCTTTGAAATAGATGCATATGGAGATGCATCAGTCCAATGGATCTATAGATTCATCTCTTTTATGGATTGATGTTGGTGGCTAACTCTCAAGGGGAGTAGGTAGTGTTATTGTTGTAGTAAGGAATGTTGTCATTGTGTAGAGTTATTGATTTGGTTGGGTGTAATCCTAAGGGGGAGTATTCAAAGGAAGTATCTTGGTTTAGTGTTAAAGGGGGAGAACAATGCAAAATAATTTATCCTTTTCCATTTATATCAAAGGGGGAGAAAGAATCATGTGAAAAAATTTATCTACTTAGGGGGAGAGAAAATAAAGAAAATCACAAGAGATTGTATTCATAACTGTTATGTTGTCTTTGATGGCTTTTCACATCATGTGTTGTCATCAATGACAAAGGGGGAGATTGTTGAAAGTAGGAAGGTTTTGTCATTGATGTCAACAAACTAGTGGTGTCATTGATTTCAACTATGTGTTAAGGAAGATTATTGCATGATGTAGATGTCGAGGATACAAAGAAAATTAATAAAATAAGGAAACAGGGTGTTGTAGAGGTGTTCTAGTTTGCAGAGGTGTTTTGGTTTTGCTTCACATTTCTTCTAGGTTGAAGATATACTTTTTTGATTTGGATATGTTAGTTAGAGATGTTCAAAGTTTCTATATCCAAAATTTTGGCTTTTGGATCATTGCCCAGAGGAAGTTGTGTTCACTAATATGTGAACTGGTTTTGTAGTGTTGTGCATAGGTGTCTGGGAGAAATGTATTTGCTCTGCATTTCTTCGTAGTTGCTTTTCAAGACTTGTGGTTCTGAAGTAGAGTTAATGGTGTTTTTCTCTTTTTTGTGTCAAGAGGATTTGTGCTTAGGCATAACGGAAGAAGGTAGTTTGAATTACAGAATATTGCAATATCTGGTAGTATTGTCTGGATAAACATTATGATTATAATCTTCAGGTGATATTTGTTGCAAAGGAAATTGTTGGATTTTAGGATGTTCTTGGATCATGTTCAGGTGAATTTTGTTGTTTCAAATTTTTAGATTCATTAAAGGGAGCATGTAATTCAAATTTTAATGTGTTTTCATGGGTAACAGCCAACTTGGTATTTACACTACATTCAAAGATTTTCAAGTATTAATGAAGGAATAGCATGGTGTGTGAGATTTAATTTGGGTCACAATTAAGTTTTGTTTTGGTCCACTTTCATTCCTATCCACCACAAGAATGTTTAGTGACGACCGAATTTGAAATTGCAAAGTGTGAAGCGTGTATTGTCAACCTTGGAGAAATATTTCAAGGTTGAGGATGGTATAAGTATGAGTCGAGATGTTGAAGGTTGTCAAGATAGAAAGTATAGAGGTGTGTGATGCAAGTGATGTGAATTTTTGAAGAGTAGACTATGATTTTGAGCTGAGCAGTGTGAATTTCAAACTGTTCAACTTCTAAATGCAATGAGATGAAGGTATCCACAATATTTCATACAAGACTACAAAATTGTTGGAGCATTTTTGGGGTATTCCCTATTGCATTGAGAATTTGTTCTTTGTGTAACATTTCTCTTCTATATTCTTTTGTTTCTATGGCAGTCAGCCTTTTTGGATAATGTGTCCTATTCTGGAAGTGAGCCCTTGTATTGGTTTTGCAAATACGTATAGGGTAAACCCATAAAACTGATTTACAATTCTGTTGAGGAAGGAAAAAAAGGAGGGTTCACTATAACCCCCCCTTCTAGTGAACACCCCTTTTTCCCCGTTCTCCCCCTCTTCTACCAAATCTCTGCAAAAATTTTCCCTTCAAAGCTCGGGTTGAGGATGAAAATGGAAAAGACTTCATAGACCCAACTGGATGATGGTAGTCCTCAGAACGAGCTATCCATCGAATATAATTTTAATATGTTTTGGTTATATTATGTATTTTTTTTAGTTTGATTAAACATAGGTTTTTCATCGAAAATCAAGCTCTCTATTATGCACATGTGGAAAAATAGCATATTATCAAAAAAAATTGAAAAATATTAGTGCACTAGATATTGATGTCCCTGATCCAACAAAAAAAATGAATTTCAATACATACATAAAAAGTTATGTTTTAGCCAGTAAATCATGTCTAAATTGTAACTGGATTGAATTTGAAACTTAATTAAGAAAAAAATATGCAATGAAATGTTATGAAACCAATTACATGCACTAGATATCGTAGTTATGAATCTAAATTAAAAAAAATAGAATTTTATCCTTCATAGAAAAAAATGTGTTAGCTAGTAACGTCACTCTTTAAAAATGGTGTTTACTGTTAAAAATTAATTTTTGAAGGAAATGGAAAAAGAAGTGCAATCTGATTCCAAAAATTTTGAAAAAATATATATTTAGAATTTACAGAAAAAATGTCACAAATCACTAGTTTGGATCATCTTCAAATTCCTCACGGTTTAGCCACTATAGGTTCTTGAAAGTAAAGATTTAGTTAAAAAAAATTGGTTCAATGTCCAATTTGGCCAAAAATTGTAAACCAATATTGTGGGATCACCATATATTGTGAACTAATCCTCACTGTGGTTTTTCCCTCATTGGGTTTTCCACGTAAATCTAGTGTTATCTTGTGTGTGGTGTTGTTATTTTAGTTTTTGTTATCTGCATTTCATGATTAATCACTTTAACAGAATAAGGGCTTAATGAATGTTTGTGGATTTGATTACTGTTGAGGGTTTTGATATTTTAATTTGCTACAACTGATTCACTCCCCCTCTCTTAGTTGTCTTGTTCATTCAACAAGTTATGTATAGTGGCTTCACTAAAAATATTTAATAAAATATAATCAAATAAACATAATTCTATGGTGCCATGTGATTTTTCATCTTTAAACCATTCTTCATTTTACATGTTTTCTAGTTTGGTTTTTCTCTTCATGGAAATCCATTGATCTCTTTCCTCTAAGAGATTCTCCATCTTTAGCTTCCAAAGATCAATTCCTTTTTCTTTGAATTTTTTTATTCCAACCAAGATGAACTAGTCATGATTGTTGGAGTTGATAGTGAACCCTACAGTTTCTAGTAATTCTTTGCAACCAAAAGACCTATCACAAATGAAGAGAAAGGACACTGATATGCTCATGCAACCTTGAGAAGAGATAGGAAAAGCAATTGACTGTGTAATGAATTAATATGAAATAATTATTACAATGAATTTGAATGCTTATAAAAGCAAAAAAAAGAAAACCCTAGATGAGGGTTTGATTAGATTGTGGCAAGTACTTTAATCTTATGCAATGAGACAATTTGACATATATTTAGTCCAATCTAATAATAAAAAATCACTCCTAACTCTAGCTTAAGTGAATAAAGTAATAAGGGATATTTTAATATTAATTAATTATCAAGTGATGTCCTAATTACTCAAACACCCCCCTTAGGTTCAACTTAGGGAGAAGCTATAAAACCCTGATGAAAAATGCAATTATTGATGCATGGATGGGTCCTGACTACAAGGTTTGATGAGGTACCCATGTACAAACAAATGAATCTCTTGTTGTCCCTAATTTTTAACTTGTTAAAAATTGGGATAACCTATTAAAATTTTGAATAAAATTGAAGATTTTCTCTCCTAAGGCACGCTTTACAAGGAAAAAAGGTTGAAAATTTTCAGTTTTAGATCCATGGTTCCCTTGGATATCCTTTTTAACTCATTCTTGTTCATTTTCATAAATTTCTGAATCATTTTTCTTATGTTTTTGGTCAATTTCGGGTTTTTGGGGCATCATTGCGAGTAGGGAATTTATTTTCTTATTGCAAGTCAGTAATAGGAACTTTTTACCTCTATTGCAAGTGATATTGTTTTTAAATTTTCTTTTTTTAAGTCATTTTAGGAACTTTTTACTTGACTTGCAAGTATAGGAACTTTTTGTTCATGTTACAAGTTACTTTTTAAAAAGTCACTTGTAATGTGTTCTTAAAAACCCGATTTCACTTGAATAGCTTGTAATGAACATAAAAAGTTTCGATTTGAGACTTTTCACTTAAATTAACTTGTATTAAGTCTTTTAAAGTTTGATTTCTCGTTTAAGTGATAAAGTAAACTTGTAATCAACCCTAAAAGGTCTGATTTAAGTGTTTTTGACTTAAGTTAACTTGTAAAGTGCTCTCAAAAGCTCGATTTCCTCTTTTTAGATGAATTTTAGCTTGCAATGAACTCAAAAAGGTCTGATTTGAGTTATTACACTTAAAATGAACTTGTAAAATGTTTGAAAAGGTCCAATTTTGAAGGAGGTCGATTGGTTTACTTGTTTTGAGCTCTCAAAAACCCGACGCCATCCATGAAGAGAGCAATTTGAGTTCTAGTTTGCTTGTCTACCTCATTCCATGGAGATTTCATAAATGTATAAGCAGAAAAATAGGATTCTCAGCTACAATAAATTAAGTCATCTTCTTTGGTTGAGTTAACTTATCACGCCTATGGTTTTTCTTCTACATTTTGGATTATAAGCTATTGTTGCAGGTATGGTTCTCTTTATTTCTTTTATATTCCAATCTTTTATTTTTTTTATTTCTTCTTGGGTCACCTTTGTTTGTATTTGAGTTTGCATATGAAATAACATTTTCAGCAAAACATGTCATTCATCTTTCCTTTGTTTTTGTTCTTCATTCACACGCCCTTTGGAAACGTGTTTTCATTATTCCATTTTTCCTCCATTCAAAAATATGATTCGCATTTTATATCCCTTGACCTTCACTCCAATATTTTGTTTTCCTTAAAGAAGAAAATGTATTGTATAGAAACACGTTCTCCTTTTCATTTCGTGTTCATTCCTCTTGTTTTTGGGTATGTGCAGGATCATGATGGACCAAAAAGTGGCAATATGATGGGTATGTGGCTGACGACTATTTTTTTACCCAAAATTGATGAAGCGAAAAGGGTTTTTAAAGGAGATTCTTATATTTCCACCGATATAAATTATGTTTTACTTTGAATTTAATAAATAATTATTATTCATTTTCTATTCAAATTACGACTAAAGTCCTAATTGATAGGCTGATTGAAAAACATCTATAGCTTTCAAATAGTATCACATTTTTTGAATCCAAAACATGCATCACATTTTATGCTTTGCATACTATAGGATTAAAAAAAGAAAATTTGAATTTCATAAATTTTTGACCAAGTTAAGGTGGTCATACATACAAGTTTTTATATTTTTTTAAATGTTGTAAAAAAAAATCATAATTAATTATTTACTTGGAAAAAAATTACAAAAAAATATGCATCACATTGGGGCATGAGTCCTCTACTTATATCTAAAATATTATAAAAAAATATTATCATTTTATTGTGGTTAGGGTGGTCAGACAGACACCTACCTCTTATTTTTTCCCTGAAATTTAAGTACCATTGCATTGAAATTTCAAATTTTCACCAAATAGATTTTTTTTTCTTTAAACAAACCTAGTAGTTTAGAAACTACATTCAATTTTCTACAAATTCCATTCTTACATATTTTTGAAATAATATAGATAACCTATTTAAATTTTTATGTCAAGTTTCCTAACTCTAATTTTTCTGAATTTTTTGCCACTTAAGGGCCTAGTTTTTCCATGATGATCCTGCACATACCCTTTTGTAAAACGCCATTGTAAAGTGCAATTTACAGCCATCATCCACACTTTAACATTGATTTCAGCATTTTTCTTTAAAAAAGAAAATGTCTTATACAAAAAATGCATTTTTCATACGCCCTCCATTTTATAAAGGTGTGCCTATTTCATTCGCCCCTCACTTACTTTTCATTCATACACCTTCATCCCACTAAAATGCATTGTTCATTGTTATTCATTTCTAAATACCTCCATTGCTAAAAAATGCTTTCATGTTTCACCATTTCACTTCACATACTCATTTCTCCATAATCTCATTATCATTATCTAAAAAAGAAAGAAAATATGCTGCCCTAAAATGCAAATCGGGTTTTTGTAAACTCATTGCAAGTAGGAAGTTTTGGTCAAGAAAGCAAGTGAAAAGTTTTGAAAATAAAAACTTGCAATGACTTCCTATTTTTCCTACTTTTCACTTTTCACTTGCAATATGTCTCAAAAATCCCTATTTTACACTTTACTTACAGCCAGCTTTCAAAATCCCGAAATGCTTTATAATTGCCTAAAAGTCAAACTTTTTGAACTTAATTGCAAGTGCAAGTTAAAGGTTTTGACATGCAGTTTTCAAATAACCAAGTTTTCCATTTTCCATGAAAATCACATGTCGCTTTCACTTGCAATTAGCCTCCCAAGATCTGAAATGAGTTATAATGCTCATTTTCTACCCTCATATAGCAAGAATACCACTCTAAGTTTGAGTCTTCACCATGTCTACACATGTTGATGTTGATGATGTCTTAACTTTATGGAGTTTTCATTGCAGCCTTGCAGATTCTTGTTCAATGACAGAGGAACCAGCTTCTCCACCAAATAAAAAGATGAAGTACAAGTATGATAAATATCAGAATGAGATTTCTCCATCTCATGTCGTCTCAAACATTGAAGAAATCAGAGATACGGAGATTGGACATGTTGAAATGTCTAAGTTTCTTAAGACAGTTGAGAAATCGACTTCACATGATATGTAGTTGTTGCTGAGAAGTCATATCCATTTAGTTTCTGCTTTTCTTGTTACTTCCCTAGAACCAGAGTTTGTCCTTGCATGTGCAGCTCACTTTGATAGAGAATCCAGAACTATCAAAGATGATGATGGTAATGTGGTCATTAGGCTTTATCCAGAAACCATTAATAAAAAATTTCAGAGTTCCAGATGCACCAATATATTCAGACATCTCAATAAAGAGTGCTCTTGATCAATATGAACAAAAGAAAGCAGATTGTATACAACATATCAACACTAAATGGCTTCTAAAGCGTCAAACTTGTTTGTCTCGATGGCCCAAGCTATACCGATCTGAATTCAAGGAAGAGATCAATGATATAATCACACTTTTGAGCAGGATAATGGGATTGAAATTTTCTAATGTTTTTGAGAAGTGGATGTACAAGTTCATAGTGGTGATAAGGAAGGCGTAGCACCCAATCTTATGGGGTGAGATAATCAGTGATAGTTTATGTGAGTAGCTTGCACAAGTTCCCACTACGCTCATGCTCTACATGAACTCTTATTTGGTCTACATAGCAGCTTCATTGAGATAATTTCTAGGCCTTTCCACCACGGGAGATAGATCGCTAGTTCCAATTTGGGAGTATTATGATCAGCTTCCTTTAAGACCAAGTAGAATTCATTACAAGAGAGTCCAAGATGCATTCTTTGGTCATTTCATGTGTCTATTTGACAAAACCTTAAAGAACAATAGAGTATCTGAGGCTGCTTGGAAGAAGGTGAATGAATATGGCTGTCTTTTTCTCCAATTTCCCACCTTCACCTATATGAGAGTTGGTTGTTTTGAAGATCAGCCATACATGCAACCAAGATATCCGACAGACAAAATCATTTTGATGGAGCTTGCAAGGCAGTTGATGACAGTACATGCATGACAAGTTGTACAACATAAAGCTGGAGTAAGCATCTCTTCTCATAATCCATTACAGATTGGGAGATACTCTTTGACAACTACTTCAAAGGCAAAGGAAATGGAAAATGAAATTAAAGAGATCAAATTGAAAAGATTCAAGGCAAGAACGGATTTTGACTACAAAGGAATGAAGGACAAGATAAAGAGAGATTTCACACATGTACATCACCTTGAAGATATTTGGGTAGATCTTCGAACAGAGAAGGACATCCGTAGAATGGATTATTGCAGGCTCACAATCGAACAAATTATTGATCTTAATCTGAGTTTGATCCTAGAAGGAGTGATTAATGATGGACAGATTTTAGATCCAGAGTATGAGGAACAAAGGTTTGTTGACGCTTCTATTCCAGCAATATAGTGGTCTCATAAGGAATCTAGTTCTATCTTTAATAGATTCCAATCAGTTTTGGAAAATACTTATTCTTGGCTTAAGAGTATAGGTGTCAAAACCATAAAAATCATAGTTAGTGATGATGATGATTCAGCTGGACCTGTTGGACTAAAATCAGAAGTTAGAGACAAATCTAAGGAAGGTGCTTCTTCTTTAGGAACCAGAATTAAGTTAAAATTCAGCCGTGCTGTGGAGAAACATTTGGAGAAAACACCATTAAAAGGGAAGGAAGTTAAAGAGATGCAGATCCAAATCATTGATCAGCAAGAAGAAGATATTCTTGAATCTCCTATTGTTCTAAGTATGAGGTCTCCTCATATTGATGTTGCACTAGTATCTATATTGTCTCCTATGTCTCAAATTGATAGTAATGTTGATTCTTTCTCAATGGTTTTTGTTTCTTCTATTGCACCTACAAAAGTGGCTCATCATACTTCAATTACATCAGCATTGAACACTTCTATAAATGATATGCATAACAGTTTGGAGAATGTTCTCGATGCAAATCCAATGTATCATGTGATATCAGAGATGGTACTTCCAGAGATAGATACATCAGCAGCAAGTTTTGATTGTTTTATGGCTGATGCTAATCACAATATGCCATCTGAACAAACTCTTGTTGCAATTCAAACCGAGACTTCACCTAGGATGACCACTATGGCACATAATCAGTCTGTTTCTACACAAACCACATTTGTTGTTTCAAATGTGAATACATTGGATCTTCCTCCATGGTTGAGTTCAATCACTCTAAAAATTAAGAAACAGGCTATATCTCATGATGTGTTTGATTTCCAACAACTGAGGATGTCTAAGCCAAAGGTTGCAAAGAAAGCCAAAATGGTTTCACGGGTGGTTGTAGACAGCAATAAAATGAAATATGCAGAAGTAGTTGAACCTCTTTCAGACAAACCACAAGAGAAGATGCAGGTGTCCGATTACAAATTCACCAAGATAGAGTTGGGAAAGCAAACTCACTCCAATTTGATGCAAGATGCTCAAAGTTCAGTAACAGTCTTAGCACAAATTTATGATGAACTCTTGGCCAAGAAAGAAAAACTGAAAGACGAGAATGCACATCTTATTTCAATTATTCAAAAGATTACCAAATCTTAAAAAATGGTTGATTCATTGTCTTCCTCTATTTCTGAAGAATCTATTAAACAAGTTGAAAAAGTTGGACAAAAAGCAAGGGCAGTTGATTCTTGGGTTGATCAATTGATAAATCAAAGTACTCAAGTGATTAAAGAAGTTCTTGATGTGATGGTTAATATAAAAATAGTAAAGTTGAAACTACGCCAATCTTCTGACACTTTCAAACAAAGCTTGGAATCTATGGAAAGTGATTTGAAGAGTTGGTATGCTTTGAATGAAGAACGTTTGGAAGTCTTATGTGCCAATGCAATAATACCAAACAGAGAAATGTATATTGAGACTGAAGAGCTCCTGTTGAATAAAACATTAGTATTCAAAGAGCTCATTTCAGATATACAAGCTGCTCAAGAGATAGTGGTTGAAGCATAGCAGGATATCATTTCAAGCTTTGAAAAGGAGTCTTGCAAGGTAGAGGATCAAGATGGTGAAGTACTTCCTGACGATGCTATACTTTCAGCATTAACAACAAAGTTTCATCAGGAGCTAGAAGCTGAAACCTTCACTGTGCAATCCATCAGCAGATTTGTAGATCATCATGCATTTCTTAATAAGATGCAGATTGCATTGGAAGAGCATCGATTGTCAATCATCAGATGTTTTGACACCATCATCAAAACAATTGTTGTTGCCAAGAATACTCAAGGGCCAAATCTTGATGAACTGCATAATTCCATTCAAAAATTTCAATGTTTCAAGGATGGTCATGTAAATAATTAAAGTATTGTTTTATTTTAAATTTTGTTCCTTTGGAAAAATTACATGTAAATCCAGAAATTGTAATTACATGTAATCAAATTACTAGTCAAGATAAATTAGGACTATAATTTGGAATAAGTCAATTGCAAGTAGTTGGTGGTTGAGATAATTTCTCAAGTTAGTTGGGATCCTCCCACCTTTTTCTCATGAATTCTCTCCTATAAATACTTGAGGGAGTCTTTTGTATTTTTTAGTATCTTTTTGGCAATAGAGAGAACTTTATAGAAATTAACAGCAAAAAAGACTTTGTGTTTTGTGTATGTAAACCTTATTTTCAAGCAATACAAAGAAAGGATATAAGGTTTCAAACTTTGTGTTGAATCTTATTGAATATTATTATTGTGTTCTTATGTCATAGTAGTATATTTTCTAAGTTTTTCTTGAGAAATTGTGGGACTATTGTGATAAGACTTTGGTATGATTTCTTGTAGTCTTTGTGCTATAATTTTGAAAGATGAAATTAGCTTAATTTGTGATTAGGAGTTGAGAAGAATTATAAGTCTTTGTGCTTGTGAGACTTTGTGTTGTTATATGTTACAACTTTTGAGACTTAATTTGAGAATTAATTTGTGACACTTTGTGTTCTTATATGTTGCAATTTGTTCTTAAATTATCTTTCTAAAAGGGTAGATAGGATCTCAAATTCTCAAGACTTTGTGTTTGAAGATTGTTTTCTCATCCCGGAGGAGGTGACGGAAGTCTTTGTGCTTTCAGGAAACTTCATTTCCTCTCTCTTAGTTTTATTGCAGGTTGTTGTAAGAGTTTTTCTAAAATTTATTGTTACTCTTTTGTGAAGAGAAAAGAATATAATCTTTCCTGAAACAAGAGGAAAGGTTGTTGTTCCATTCATTTTAGTTTTAGTTAGTAAAAAGGGGGAGCCTTCCCTAAATTAGGAGAGTATTATACTCACACACTGTGGCTGAAACCACCATTTTGCTAAACCTCACAAGTTTGCAAAATATTCAACCAACATCTCTCATAACTAGAAGAAAGGAGAAAACTAGAAGGGAAAAACTCCTCTCTAAAATAGTGAAAATGAAATGACTACACTAGTGAAATAAGGATAGAAGGAGGACTCAATGTGACCCCCCAGGGACTACTTCTGTCACATAAGAACAATAGATGTCCCCCAATAGGAGAGATAAAACTAGGATGTGAATCCCCCACAAAGAAAGAGCTCTTGTGTCAATGATGAATGCCTAAAGACAAAATATGATCCACTGCTTGCAAACATGTCTCCCCTTAGAAAGAAATAGATCCAATTGTGATTGGAGAAGCCAATCTAAAAGGATGGGTGAATAAGGAATTCAAATCCAAATGATGTGTGTCTCTAAAAAGTGCTCAAGTTTCCACATATTTGAAAGAGATGATATCAATCCAAAAATTGGTGAAGATTGATGTAGAACAAGTTGCAAAGATGATGAATATGGTGGGCCAACAACAATGATGTGGACTGATGAGCCTAGTTTTTGGTCACATTTTGGGTAGAATATATAGTTTATTTGATGGTAGTTGTCATGGACTTTGATGTTAAATGTTGATATTTTCATAATGTTTCCCTCAAACCATAAACATTGGGCTTAATCCTATTTCTGCGATGACATTGGCATATTATGTGGATTATCTATATTGATTTTACATGTGGCTAATGAATTTCCTTAAGGTGGTTATAGATATGCAGTTATTATGTGTACTGAAATTGCCATACAGATTTAATTTGAGGGTGCTAAGTTGAGGAAGACACCGTCAGTTGGGCATGCACCATAACGTCCAGCAAAGGAATCACTCGAGGTCAAAGGAGGTCGATGACAGACAATTCCTCATGCAAACCAAATGTAACCACCTTGTAATGGAATTTAATGATTGAGTAGACGCAGGTGTTACTATTGTGCTAAATCTGTGTTTGGACCTGCATGTCTGACCAGATTCCATGCACGCGTAACTACTGCCACTCCACTTTCTTTGTTTTCCCTAAATGATGTCCTCCCATTTGTAGAGTTGACTGTCTTGTCTAGTTGATAGTATAAATAAATATTTGATGCTCCTTAAGAGGTTGCATGATTTGATATTGTACTTGCACTCTCAAGTTTTTAGTAATACAAATACATTACTCTTTTGTACTCATGATTTACAGTGAATAAAATAAAGTTCTAAGTTTGAGCATCTGAGTCCTTATTAGTTTTAGAGGATACTTATCCAAGGGGGGCCATTTGGCAAGTAATCCATCCTCTTAGTTTAGTATTAGTTTAGTATTACTTGTTGTTTAGTAATTAGTTAGAAATTTGGCATCGACTATTCCTGCAGACAGAGTAGTGCCCTATTTGTTGCTCAGATTTTCATTCCTGTTATGCATTTTAGTTTGATGTAGTTGTTGATTGATGATTGGAATTTATGGTATTCCCTTCTAAGCAATTCACTTTCAGTATTGTGAGTTCTTTAGCTATAGAATGAAAATGGCTACTTTGGGTTCCTAGTGCACATACTGTGCTGACCCATTTCAAGTTCACGTCCCTGGGTTGACAAGTTAAATGCACCTTCATGATGATTGAAATAGCTATTCAGGTTAGATGTCCAATATCTGAATCATGGTTGTAAGGGCTTAGTTATTAAATCATTGTAGGAGGCCAACATTTTTGGCACCATTGTCGAGGATGGTGTCAAACTAGGGAGTTCTTTGGAGTCATTGGTAGTTTTTCTTGTTGTAGTGTTTCTAGAAGTTGTTCTTAATATACTCCTTTAGGAAGTAATGACCCCCCTTATTCTTTACTAATTATTTGTGTGAGTTGGCTAATAGTGAGTGATACCGCATGCATAGAGGAAGGAGAAGGGATGCTTATGGGAGATTCCTTCCTAACAATCCTAATCCATTCCAGCTAGTTGAATATCAGAACCTACCAAGAGAAGAAGAAGAAGAAGATCCACACCCCTTTGTTGATGCATTTCCTGATTTGACTAGCTCTGAAGTTTCCTCGGAAGACCAAAATTAGCTTGAGAACCCCTTTGCTTTGGAACTACATCAAGCAAGCATAGGTGATGCAAATAGGAACAGACCTAACCAACCAGTTTTTCCTTTCCCCATTGCCCATCAAAATGAAGTTGAAAACATCAAGCCCATTATCACTGAGCTTCCTATGGAAGAGGAGGAGGAACCTATGAATGATCCCATTTAGCCAAGTGTACCTAAAAATCTTGAACCAGTCCAAGTCAAGCAGACTGAACAAGAACCACCATTTCCTCAAAGATTGGAAGTTTCCAAGAAGAAGGAAGAAAAGGAGGATACAGCTTTTGACATATTGGATCAGTTGAAGCATATATGTGTCCAGATACCTCTATTTTAGGCCATAAAGGATGTCCCAATTTATGGCAAGGCAATCAAGGAAGCATGCCTCAAGAAGCTAGGTAGGAAAAAGAAAGACCCAACTACATTTCATGTGGTGGGACAGCTAGTTGACATCATGCTAGGAAAAGTAACTATCCCCAAGTATAATGACCCAGGTAGTCCTATGGTAGCATTTGTTATAAATGGGATCCAAATTACAAATGCTCTTATTAATTTAGGGGCAGCAATAAATGTAATGACCAAGGACATCCTGTAGCAACTAAATGTTGCAAGCATGAGATATACTCCTACTGTCATACAGCTTGTTGATAGCTCTACTATTAAGCCTAATGGTGTAGTGGAGAATCTTGTGGTAGTTTTAGACTCCTGGGAGTACCCAGCAGACTTTATGATTCTTTCTCCTAAAGCTACACTAGGCAGGTATCTCATTATTCTTGGAAGACCCTGGTTAGCAACTGTAGATGCATACATTGGATGTCGGTTAGGTGACATGACCATTTCAGATGGGAAGAGCACGAAAAAAAAAATTCTTTATCCTCTTGCTTAGCCATCTCATGATGAAGATAATCCCGTATGGTCACATGTTGGTGAAGAGGCCGAGGAAGTTAATTTTGTGGCACAACTTATGATGCTAGGAAGAAGCTCTTTCATGAAGCTCCAAGATGAGGATGAAGTATTGGCTAACATCATTTAGAACCATTGTGAAGTGGAGGAAGCATCATCTTCTCATTCTGCTACTCCAGTCAAGACACTTCAGCCTACTCTTCCTGTAGCCACTGTTCCTACAGACGTTCTTCCTGCAACCACTATTCCTGTAGATAGACTCCCTGCAGTAACAGGTATGTCCCATACATTAATTCCATATGAACTAAAGGTACCATGTGTTAATGAAGCATCCATGATAGAGTTAACTACACAAGTACAGGTGTCACAAAGAAAATATTTGAATGTTAACAGTAAACTATGTGAAGAACAACAATTGTTGTTGGAAAACTTATTAAGGACCCATTAGCATGCATTTGCATGGGATTATCATGATATGAAGGGATTGGACCCTAAAATTTGTACACATAGAATTTACATCAGAGATTATTGCACCCCAGTAAGACAGCCACAAAGAAGAATTACCCCTACACTAAGAGAAATTGTAAAAGGGGAACTGTAGAAATTACTAGATGTAGAATTTATCTATCCCATTTTAGATAGTCAGTGGGTATCTCCATTAGTGATTGTGCCCAAGAAAGGAGGGAAATGGAAAGTTTGTGTTGATTACAAGGAACTTAATGTTGCCACCAAGAAGGACCATTTTCCCTTACCCTTCATTTATCAAGTTTTGGACACACTTGCAGGAAAGTGATACTTTTCTTTTCTAGATGGATTCAACGGCTACAACCAGATCCAAATTTCACCAAAGGACCAAGAGAAGACCACATTTACCTGTCCATGGGGGACCTATTCCTATTTGGTACTCCCATTTGGATTATGCAATGCACCTGTAACTTTTTAGAGTGCAGTCATTAGCATATTCTCAGACATTTTTCATGATTGCATGAAAATTTATATGGATGACTTTACCACTTATAATGTTGATTTTAATCAAGCGTTGGAAAATATCAGGAGAGTCCTACAGATATTTGAAGACTAAAAATTGTCCTTAAACAGTGAAAAGTGCTTCGTGATGATGCAGGAAGGTGTAGTTATTGGCCACTACATCTCCCACAGGGGAATTCAAGTAGATCCTGCAAAGATTGAGGTAATCACAAATTTTCCCACACCTACAAAACAGAAGGATGTTAGGAGTTTCTTGGGTCATGTAGGATATTATAGGCATTTCATCAAGGATTTCACCAAGGTAGCAACACCATTGTATACTCTTCTCACTAAAGATGTTGAATTCCAGTGGACTAAAGCTTGTGACAAGGCATTTTCTGATTTGAAGGCAGCTTTGACTCATGCTCCTATACTCAAAGGGCCTAATTGGGAACTTCCTTTCCACATCCCTATTGATGCATCAAATTATGCCATAGGAGCAATCTTAGGACAGAAAGAAGGAGCTATTGAAAATTCCATTTACTTTGTTAGCAAAAATTTATAAGGAGATGAATTCAACTATACAGTGACAGAGAAAGAAATGTTGGCAGTAATCTATGCACTGAACAAATTGAGACATTACATAACGGGTTACCAAATCTTTGTGCACACTAATCATGCAACCATTAGATATCTCATGAATAAACCTTTGATCACAGGTAGGTTGGCAAGATGGTTATTGTTGATGCAAGAGTTTGATATAACCATTGTAGATAAGTCAGGGAAGGCCAATGTTGTTGCAGATTTTCTTTCAAGGTTGACTACATCAGAAGACAATCAGCCCATAGATGACTCTTTTCCTAATGAGCATCTATTCTCCCTCAATATACAAACACCCTGATATGCTGACATAGCTAATTATTTGATCACAAGTAGAGTTCCTTCTCACTTATCTCCAAAAGAGAAAAGGGAACTCATTTAAAAATGTTTTCCTTTCTCTTGGATTACTAGATGTTTTTTTTATACTGGACCAGACCATGTCATGAGGATATGTGTAAGAGAAGATGATACATATGACATTTTGCATGCATGCCACAACAAACCATATGCAGGACACTTTGCAGCAAAGAGGATAGCAATGAAGATTTTGAACACGGGATATTACTGACCAACACTCCATAAGGATTTAGGAAGGTATACCAAAAAATGTGATAGATTTCAAAGAATGGGCAGACCAACCAGATCTGATGAGATGCCACTTTTCCCTCAGGTAGTAATCACTCCCTTTGACAAGTGGGGATTGGATTTTGTGGGACCCATTGACCCTCCATCAAATGGTAAGTCTTATATTGGTATGCACTGATTATGTGACAAAGTGGGTAAAACTTAAGGCCATGAAGCATGCAAGAGATAACAAGGTTGAAGAATTTCTTTATGAAGAGATTTTCACAAGATATGGAGTTCCAAGAGAAAAGTGACTGATCAAGGGGCTCAATTCACATCAACCCTTGTTGTAGCACTAGTTAATGAGTACAACATAAGGCATAGGAAGTCTACTCCTTATCACCCCCAGGCTAATATCCAAGTTGAGGTGACCAATAGAAAAATTGAAGCCATTCTAACAAAAATATTAGCTATTCATAGAAAGGATTGGGAAAAAAAATTACCAGAAGTTGTTTGGGCCTATAGGACAACCTGGAAAACAACTACAAGCTTCACTCCATTTGAGTTGTTGTATGGAAAGACAGCCATGATGCCCATTGAATTTGAATATAAGAGTCTTAGGACTGTAGTAGATTTGAGGATGGATATTTCTGAGGCACAAAGAGAAAGAATCATGCAGCTAAATGCTTTGAATGAGATAAGAAGAGTAGCCCTGCATCATATAGAGGTAGTGCAGAATAAGAGAATCAAGTTGTAATATCCCCTTTTTAGCACACTCATGTTTGTGGATGGTTAGCCTATAATTCTAACCCTCGTAGGCTAATAAGGATGGTTATGGGGTCTTTTGAGGATTGTATCATCTCCGGTGTTTAGTGGCATTCAATTTTGGCTTTAGTTTGGCACGCACAGGGCTCCAGTTGCTATACTTACTATTTATTGTAAGTCAGAGGATGGTTGTGAGGGATCCTTACTATTTTTAATTGGCTCAAAATAATATTTAATTATTAAAAAGGGTGTTATAAAGTTATTACTTAACGTTATAACTTGAGGGTCAATTCATCATTAAAAAGGGGGCCATATTATTAATTAAATATTGGGCGCCAATTCCAAACTATTTTATGAAACCTTAAAAGATGCAAGAAAATAACATTTTAATGTTATTAAATGTGCCTTTTTGGAGAAATTCGACTTTCTCAAGAAGGCTTATATATTTTACTTTGGGGTCTTTTTACATTCATTCAATTGAGCATCGGTTTTGGTGAAAAAAATTGAGTGGAAGAAGCCAAGGGTTTCATTCTTCGAGCCATTGGAGAACGTTCACTCTTCAGTGTTGCAGCCATTTGAGGTGGTGAGATATCCATTGAATTTGGCATTCGGGAGAACTTCATCCAGAAGTTCTATTGTGCTTAAAGGTGAAGACTTTATCTAGGGTTTGGAGATTATTGAAGGATTATCAAGTACAGACCTAAAGATTCATCATTGTTAGCCATTAAAGAGCATATTACAAGCTTTTATCTATTGCTACAGTACCCACATGAACAATACCCGCTACAGTATTGAGCTTCATTGTGAAGATTATTGCAAGTATTTCAAGAGGGTTTCAAGATTATATATTGCAGATCTCAAGATTGTTGGTGATAAAGAATATACATTATCATTGGTGACATTTAATTCTAGTTGTATCTTTATTTCTCATTGGCATGTGGGAACCTTATGTGAGTAGATTAGAGTATTTATTAACAAAAATTTCAAGGGTTTGAACAGAGTTTTGGTTGAAATCAGAGGATCCTTTATTGTTGGCTGCAATCATTGATGTTTAGTCTTTATTGGGTTGAATTACATTAATTTTTAGGTCATACTAAGAAAATGTCTACAGGATGTACAGTCACTTGTAGCTGAGGCGTGATTTGCTTGTGTCACATCGCCTTGTGTTGTGAGTTGAAATCTCTTGATAATGAGGAGGCTAAGATTTTAGAAAAAGTTTCAAGCTTTCATCTTGTGGAGAATGACTTCTATGATATGAATCAACCTGTCAAGGGCTTATACATTGTTGTTGTTATAATTTCTAGTTTGTTGTCATTCATTTTCAGAATCATTAAGCTTTTTACCAGGCACACTGGGTATGTGCTAAATGTCAATATAATGCAAAGATTAATTTGTATAGGAAGTATATTGATCATAGTAAAGGATTTCATAAATCTAATTTGAAGTATTTCAATATTTCCTTCCTATAGCTTTGCATATGTTATTTTCATTTCTTAGAACTATATTATTTCATCAAAACAAGACAAACAAAACTTGGAAGTGCAAACATATAACCCATAGGCAGAAAGTTGAGTCAACAATTGTCCACCTGGGGGTGGTACATTACATTGGTATCAAAGCCTTAATCCTCCCATCCTGGAGGGTTGAAGGTTCACATGAGAAGTCGCCACAAATATTACACTCACAGTAAAGGAGAACCAAAAGAAGAGTGGCAAGAGGATAATCCATTTGCAGAGGTACCATTGGCAGAGATGGGTGACAGGGAAGAAGAGATTCCACAGAGGAATGAAAGAAGAGGTGTGGATAGGGGTGAAGAGCTTCTTGAAAGAATGGCATGTGCATTCGAGGGATTTACAGCCACCATGCAGCAGCAGATACAATAGAACAGGGTTACTAAGGAGAATAGGATGAGATACAATAGGGATCAAGATGATGATAAGAGTGTGGCAGGCTCACGGAGAGTGTAGAGAGTGCCTTCCCGCACTGCAGATAGGCCTACTTGACCCACATTTCTAAGAGAAGAACGAGTTGAGGAGAATGTTGAAGAGGTTACGGACCCAACCTATGTTGATGCACTTATGGCTGCCCATGATGAGTGGCACCAATTGACACCAGAGGCACGTGAGCTCATGCATTTTGACTGGTTTGTGCAATCAAGGGTGGATTACTACAGGTCTCAACAAGGGAATAGGCCTCAGAACCAAAACAAATATTTGAAGCACGCTACCAGCAAAATCACACTACCCTATTTTGATGGCAATGGCAAGGTAACAACACAGTCTTGGATTCATAGGGTGGACACCTTCTTGTCACTTTGACCTATGTCTGAAGAAGAAGTAATCAAGTTTTCCACGCTACACTTAGAGGGAGCAGCCCATGATTGGTGGTAGCAGGGAATGGTGACACTGTAGCATGATCGTATCACCTCTTATTAGGAGTTCGTGGACAGATTCGTGGATCATTTTGATAAAAAGGATCCAAAAGTTTATTTCAGGGACTTGGCACAACTTAGGCAGACTAGCAACTTGGAGAGTTATATCAACGATTTTCAGAAGTTATTCGTGATGGTGACTATCATTTCAGAGAGAAGGCTAGTTGTGCTCTTCATGGAGGGTTTGTTGGAACCGTTGCAAGGGTGGATTAAGGCTTTTGATCCACCGACACTACAGGAAGTAATGAAGAAAGCAAGAAGTATGGAGTTTGCTGCCCCAAAAAGCGGGAGCTCACATAAGGATGTTCCTTCAATTAGCAAAGAGGACTCCTAGTAGGCAGATGATAAGAAAAAGAAACCAACAACCAAGGCGGTTGAGGAGTCACGTGAGGAGCTGAGGAAAAAGAAATTATGCTTCTAGTGTAAGGAACCATACAACCTAGATCATGATTTCCCTTTGAGACCTAAGGGCAAAGCAAATTGAATCATGTGGGCATACTATGAGGATTCAGATTTGTATCAGATAGCTTCAGAGGATCATCAAGATGAGAAGGAAGATGATGATGGGAATTTGGCTCCTATGGAATTCTTTACTAATGTTCAGGATGATACCACATTTAGGTTCAGGGGGACAGTTAATGCGCAGCATTGTGTTGCTATGTTGGACACGGAAGCAACACATAATTTTATTGACAAGGGTTTCGTGGCTAGATGCAAACTACAGGCCAAGGATTTTGATGGATTTAGAGTTTGAGTGGCTGATGGATACACCCTTGCATGTACCAAGCGGGTTTCTAATCTCGCTTTGATGTTGAACAGCTATGAGTTACACTCTGATTTCTATGTAGTCAACATGGGTGAGATGAATATAGTTTTGGGCATGAAACGGCTCCATGACCTATGAGTATTTACCCTCGACGTACCTAAGGTGGAGATTTCATTTGAGATTTATGGCAGGAAACATTTGTTGAGGGGAATCACGGATGGGAGCTTGCATTCTATCTCTCTCCGTAGAGAGAAGAAAAGGGAGAGAGAGCAAGAGATGATTCAGGAGGAGTCTGTGTTAGCTGATGACTCTAGGGGTTTAGAGTTATATTCTTTAGATCAGCATGGTGGTGTTGTCTATTGTAAACAACCCCTTGTTTGAGGCAGATGTTACATCATCTTATGATAACTCAATTTTTAGGTTAGATGTCGATTCCACTCTTGACCCAGATTTTGAGATGAGTGTTGATTGTAGTGTTTGGGATCCTTCCAGAGCATCGAGGTTTCAAACCAAGCTCGCAAAGGAGTTTTTTGAGGTATACACAATGAGGAGTGCATATAGTTTCACATTTGACCCTCATGTGCATTACCTATTTCAGATGCACAGCTCCGTGGCACAGGTACTTGACAACGGTTATGATAGTTTTACTTGCGCAAGGTTTGGAAGCAAATATGATCAGATCTTTGAACCGCTTCCTCTTGAGACTTATACTCCTGCAACACCGGATGGTGAGTTTGAGTTGGCTCAATGGGTTCAGCTAGTTGTTCTAGGGAGGGTGTTATAGGAGCAGTTTGATGTTATCAGGGACATTGCACAGTTCTACCCATGGGATCCTGGTG
This sequence comes from Sequoia sempervirens, assembly GCA_007258455.2. NCBI lineage: Eukaryota > Viridiplantae > Streptophyta > Pinopsida > Cupressales > Cupressaceae > Sequoia > Sequoia sempervirens. Next base: position 908,550,944 of record VDFB02281492.1, read on the forward strand.
AAGCGATCTTACAGAGGAGTATCTATTGGTAGTTGAGATTGCTTGGGGACAAGCAATTTCAAGGAGGGCGGACTGTAATGTCCCCTTTTTAGCACGCTCATGTTTGCAGATGGTTAGCCTATAATTTTGACCCTCATAGGCTAATAAGGATGGTTAGGGGGTCTTCTGAGGATTGTATCATCTCTAGTGTTCAGTGGCATTCAGTTTTGGCTTTTGTTTGGTGCTCACAGGGCTCCATTTGCTATACTTACTACTTATAGTAAGTCAAAGGATGGTTGTGAGAGACCCTTACTATTTTTAGTAAGGCACATGGTCATCTTGAGATTCACAGAGTTGGCCCCAGTTCCAGACGATTTGATGAAATATTAAATATTGAAGGAGATATTAAAGTTTAAATGGCTCAAAATAATATTTAATTATTAAAAAGGGTGTTATAAAGTTATAACTTAACGTTATAACTTGAGGGTCAATTCATCATTAAAAAGGGGACCATATTATTAATTAAATATTGGGTGCCAATTCCAAACTATTTTATGAAATATTAAAAGATGCAAGAAAATAACATTTTAATGTTATTAAATGTGCCTTTTTGGAGAAATTTGACTTTCTCAAGAAGGCTTATATATTTTACTTTGGGGTCTTTTTACATTCATTCGATTGAGCATTGGTTTTGGTGAAAATTTTTCTGAGAGGAAGAAGCCAAGGGTTTCATTCTTCGAGCCATTGGAGAACATTCACTCTTCAGTGTTGCAGCTATTTGAGGTGGTGAGATATCCATTGAATTTGGCATTTGGGAGAGCTTCATCCAAAAGTTATATTGTGCTTAAAGGTGAAGAATTTATCTAGGGTTTGGAGATTATTGAAGGATTATCAAGTACAGACCTAAAGATTCATCATTGTTAGCCATTAAAGAGCAGATTACAAGCTTTTATCTGCTGCTACAGTACCCGCGTGAACAATACCCGCTATAGTATTGAGCTTCATTGTGAAGATTATTGCAAGTATTTCAAGAGGGCTTCAAGATTATATATTGTAGATCTAAAGATTGTTGGTGATAAAGAATATACATTATCATTGGTGACATTTACTTTTGGCTCTATCTTTATTTCTCATTGGCACGTGGGAACCTTATGTGAGCATATTAGAGTATTTATTGATAGAAATTTCAAGGGTTTGAACAGATTTTTGGTTGAAATCAGAGGATCCTTTATTGATGGCTGCAATCATTGATGTTTAGTCTTTGCTATGTTGAATTACATTAATTGTCAAGCCGTACTAAGCAGATGTCTACAGGTTGTATAGTCACCTATAGCTGAGGCATGATTTTCTTATGTCACATTGCCTTGTGTTGTGAGTTGAAATCTCTTGATAATGGGGAGGCTAAGGTTTTAGAATAAGTTTCAAGATTTCATCTTGTGGAGAATGACTTCTATGATATGAATCGACCTGTCAAGGGTTTATACATTGCTGCTATTATAATTTCTAGTTTGTTGTCATTCATTTTCAGAATCGTTAAGCTTTTTACCAGGCACACCGAGTATGTGCTAAATGTAAATATAATGCAAAGATTAATTTGTATAGGAATTATATTGATCATAGTAAAGGATTTCATAAACCTAATTTGAAGTATTTCAATATTTCCTTCCTCTAGCTTTGCATATGTTATTTTCATTTCTTGGAACTATATATTTCATCAAAACAAGACAAACAAAACTTGGAAGTGCAAACATATAACCCATAGGCAAAAAATTGAGTCAGCAGTTGTCCACCTGGGGGTGGTACATTAAGACCTGGTGTCTCTCAACCCCAAACTAATGATGAAGAATGCAAATTGTTTTTGTGTTTTGATGAATTTGTCATTTTTTTGTGGTTTTGTGCAAATAAATATAATTTTTTGGTAATTTTCTAGAATGATGCCAGACAAATGAAATTGCAACAAAATAAATGATACTGAAGAAAACTACGCCTATTATAGTTGCAAATATCTTCCTTATTATTAATGAGTGATTACAATGCCAAGAACATTACATGCATACAAAAAGCAACTAATGTATTATTAAAAGAACCTGGGTTTTCACTTGCAGTCGCCTGTAGAACCCTCAATTGTACAGTGAACCTACTAAACTTATTTATCCCTCTCAAATTAGCTTTTTCTAGACTCTTCTAGCCTAGGCGTCACCAGTGGAGAAGGTTGGAAGCCAAAAGAAAAGGCGTCTGGCTCTAGGAAGAAAAGATGTCCTTGCTGTTGTAAAAAGTATGACCTGTTAGCAGCATTAAATGAAGGTACATCTCATGAAAAGTGTGCCAGATGAATTATTTAAGCAACCCAATCAAAATATACTCTTCTTTGATGAAAATCGATTCAAACCCCAAAGAAAATCTTTCCAATATGCACAAATTCAACTTCTGGATGAAGCCAACTCTATGAGCAATCTTTAGCTGATCTTTCACAACTTTAGAAAGCTTGACTCTGAAGAGGTATCGTTCTCCAAAGCCTGTGAATAGCTGAAACCTGGCAAAAACCCCTGGTTTTGCACAAATCCCAATATTTTCAGAGAAAATACAAATTAGAATAATCATCAACATGAGTTCAATTTGTCTCAAAGCTTCTTTAATACTTCCCTCAAAGGCTCGACCCCCAAAAATGCAACTTAAATAACATTTAAATGTTATTTTAATATCATCTCATCGACTTAGGAGAATGGCATTAATTATTGGTTTCTTTTTTTAATGAGTATTAATTATGCGTGACCCTCAAATGGCCCCTCTTTATTATAAAGTTATTTTATAACTTTATAATTTGACTTTAATATTTAATTATCATTAATGACCATTAAAATATCAATATCTCCTTGAATATTCATTATTTTGACAAGTTGTCTGAACTGGAGGTCAAAACTGTCAATAGCCATGTGACCAGGTGCCTTGCTAAAAATAGCAATGTCTGAAAGATGACTTACTAAAAATAGTAAGTTTTCTGAAACTGACACAATAACCCCTACAAAGGTCAAATCCTAATCCACTGAGTGAAGAAGAGAAGCAATGCCTTCAAAAATAACCAAGTTACTGCCTCTAAGGACCCCCTCTCCAAAATTGTCAGCCTACGAGGGTCAAAATGATAGGCTAACTCCTTAATTACATGAACTGTCTAGGAAGGGGACATTACACAAGTGGCATGACAAATTTATCAAGGATAAAAAAATTCAACTAGGAGATTGGGCCCTGCTCTATGACTCAAGATATCAGGACAATGCAAGAAAATTGTAGACAAGTTGGCTAGGACCATATGAAGTCGCTGAGGTCTTTCCTAATGGAGATGTTCAGCTTACTACCATTGACCCTGTCATATTCAAATTACTTGTCAATGGTCATCGCCTTAGATTATATCGCAAGCCAGCTTCCAAAGAAGAGTTCCTACAGCAATTCACCCAACATTCAGCACCCGAGCTTCCTGCAGTCGAAGGAAGTGGACCTAGTGTCCCTCCTTCTGGCTAATTAAGGTACGCACTTGTCATAATAAAGACTTCTACTCTTGTGGAAGTCCATTTCTTCACCCATCCGCCCATTCACCCATCCATCACCACCTTTCTCTCTCTTCCATCACTTCATTCCACCTCACCTCATTCCACTTCATTTTCATTAATTGCTCAATTTATTCCCCAAAAAGGTGAACGGTACTTTCTCCACGATCTTTGCAAGAAATCCTCCACACATTCAGGTATGTGCACATTAATTTCTATCTTTTAATCATCTTTTAAGTGCATTCATTTAATCACTAAACGTTAGTATAGACATTCACATAACATGTCATTATTCCCTGTCAAATCGCCACTCCCATCTCGCATGTGCAGACACATCTCCAAATTTAGGTTGGGGAGAGGGGAAGAAAAATATGTGAATATATTTCCCATGTGTCAATTCATGCTAGGCTACGTCAGAAAATTTAAAATGATCCGATTTGAAATCTGAGTGAGAGGACGACTCGCATGTGTGAAATGACACTAACTGTAGCCACCATTTCTTCCCATCATAATTCTCTTTTATCACTCCTTTTCTTGCCATTATTGACCCTGTCGTAATCCTGAGTTGCAAGTAAAAAGGTAAAACAAAAGAAAGGGAAAATTTAGTTCATATTGGCACTGGAAATTTAGCAGGTATTGCAGGAAGGTGTTTGGCTTTCACACAGGAATTACAGGAAGGAAATTTTGTAGAGTGATAGTTGATTGCAGACAATGGGAGGAGGGTTAATTCGAAATGAGCCCTCAGTTCATGATGTTTTATTGCAGAATGCACAATGCCTGTCCTAATTTAGAAACTATGGATGGTTAGATTACTTCCTGAAGCTAGATGGCTTTGATGAAAGCATTGCACTTGAATTCGCCCAAACATTTTCTAAAGGAAAAGCCACAGTAAAAGGGTTGGAGGTTGTGGCAACTGAGGAAAGAATTGCAGAGGTTACAAGGTTACCTGCTGATGGCGAACATTACCCTGCCTCCAAAGACACTAGGTCAGCTAGGGCCGAATTTACAGTGCATGGTGACCCTCCAATCAGCATGGATAAATAGGGTACAAAAAGAACCTCTCTACCCAAACCATGGAAGCAGGCAGTCGTCTACATTATAAGGTATCTCACCTGTGAAGGTTATTTGTCGAACCTGCATTCAGTACATTTCAAACTCTTGAGTCACATGAGACACGAGAGGAGGATGAATGTGCCTAACGTGCTATACAATCTTCTCTCAATCATGGCAACTAAGACCCAAAAAGGTAGGGATAATTCTGTTTCCCACCATTGTCTGATTAAATTTCTAGTTGAAAAGTCTCTACATGATGTGTCTGGAATGACCTAGGAAGAATTTATAAATGTTGTTAAAATTAGACCTGAGCACTTGCATCCTAGGGTTTTTCCTCAACCTCGTAGGTCTAGCAAGAGATTGAGCATAGCTAAAGCCACTTGTGGTGCTTCAACCTCTAGCGTAATCCCTAGCGTAAACCCTCCTAAAGTAGAAGAAACCATAGAAATTAGTTCTTCTGGAATAGAGCACTTAGAAAAAGAAAGCTCCTCCTCATATTCTGATGACGACGTTCCACTTGGCACCCTAATGAAAACTAGCACAAAAAAGAGAGAAGTAGAAATGAGAAAAGGAAAGGCCAAAAGGCAGCCGGCAGAAAGAAAGGTGCCCAGTTCTAAGAAGAGGAAGGTTGACACTATTCATCCTGCAGCCAAAGAAAAATGTGAGATCCCTCCTAGGAAATCAAGTCCAGCTGGGCTAGCGATTGGTACGCCTCCACAGGAAATCCCTAAGCCTGGCGAGTCATCACATGAGGACCCTAAAGCTCCAATGGGGTAGGAGAATGTCGAAGAAGAAGATATATTTGGGAGAACAATAAATATAACACTAGCCGATCTTGCTAACATTGCAGAAGAGTTTGAGGAAAATTAGGATTTTGTGCAGCGTGAGCAAGAAGTCTTGTAGCAAGAGGTCCTACAATAACAGCTAGAACCAAAGCAGGAGGTTTTGCAACAACAGCCAGAACCAGAGCAAGATTTCCTATAGCCACAGTAAAAAAAAAGAACAAGAGCCCCTGCAACAAGAAGTGGGAGAAGAAATAGTACCCCGCAGCCAGAGACAACTGAACAATCTGAGTCCATGCAGACAGTACTATATGAGGAGCAACCATCGGCAAAAATACTGGTAGGAATTCATAATCCTCCTGATTTTACAATACATACGGCAATTTTGAATTTATGGAAAGAAATACAAAAGAGGGAGGAAGAATGGAAAAAGGAAAAATAGAAATTGAAAAAGGAAATACAAAAGAGGGATGAGGAGATTGAAGATAAGGATGCAGAAATTGCCACCCTGAGGAAGAGGGTGGATGATATGGAAACCTTGGTACCACAAATTTTGGAATGTAGGACCCCTCCAAGGGTCTATGCTCTGCACTTGAAAGAGAAATATCTCTCTTTTAAGCTGTCAAGGATTGTCTCAGGTTTGAATCCTTCTATTAACACTCCTAATGAATTTTTCAATGCTTATCGAATTGCTTCCCTTGAAATGAAGAATTTGTTGTGTGAGTTTTATTTGCATAATTATGTTGTAACTCAAGATCATGATTGGAATCCATTGTTGTATGTTGGAGATGTCCAATTAAGGGCATTTATGTCTTGGGTACAAAATGAGATTAGTTGGGGACAGCAACATGGGGCTTATAAGCCATTGGAGTCTAACATCCCTTCACCCATTAGGGCCAAATCAAGCAACCCAAAGGATATTTACAAAGAATGGCTCAGAATGATTCTCAGACCTAGTTATGGCAATAGAATCATGCATTGGATTGAGGTAGTTTACAGTGAGTATGAGGTAAAGGCAGCAGAAAAGGAGGAAATTATGAGAAGATACCTATCACATAGATGGAATAGCCTAACTAATGAGCTGAAACAAGCCGGACCTCATTCCATCCACAATTATGCTGCAACACTAAAAAGGATTGATAGGTATATTCAGATTGGGAGAATGAAGTGGCAATTTTGGCTTCCCCTAACTTTCCAGCCACCCATTCTCATGTGGCTCGTGCCAAACTTCAGGTTCTACCAGTATGACATTGTTGTAGAAAAATAGAGATGGAGCAGATTGGATAGATTGGGAGGATTCTAATGGGACCCTAATTCATGCTCAACAGCCACTGATGTTGGATAGCTATCAGTTGCAAATTTAAGAGCTTTGACCAAGCAGAAGAACAACCCTTCCCCTGCTGGAGGACCAACAAAATGTTAGGTTGGGGGGAAGGATGAGCCTAGTTTTTGGTCCAATTTTGGGTACAAACTATAGTTTATTTGATGGCAGTTTTCATGGACTTTGATGTTAAATGTTGATATTTTCATAATGTTTCCCTTAAACCATAGACATTGGGCTTAATCCTATTTCTGCAAGTTTTAATGATAATGGCATATTATATGGATTATCTATATTGATTTTGCATGTGGTTAATGAATGTTCCTTAAGGTGGTTATAGATATGTAGTTATTGTGTGTATTGACATCGCCATGTAGATTTAATTTGAGGATGCTAAGTTGAGGAATACACCGCCAGCTAGGCATGCACCATAATGTCTAACAAAGGAATCGCTCAAGGTCAAAGGAGGTTGACGGCAGAAGATTCCTCATGCAAACCAAATGTAACTACCTTGTAGTGGACTTTAATGATTGAGCAAACACAGGCATTACTGTTGTGCTAAATCTATGTTTGGACCTGCATGTCTGACCAGATTCCATGCACGTGTAACTGCCACCACTCCACTTTCTCTGTTTTCCCTAAATGGCATCCTCCCAGTCGTGGAGTTGACTGCCTTGTCTAGTTGATAGTATAAATAAATATTTGATGCTCCTTCTTAAGAGGTTGCATGATTTGATATTGTACTTTCACTCTTAAGTTTTCAATAATATCGATACATTACTCTTTTGTACTCATGATTTACAGTGAATAAAATAAAGTTTTGAGTTCGATCATCTGAGTCCTTATTAGTTTTAGAGGATACTTATCCAAGGGGGCCCACTTGGTGAGTGATTCATCCTCTTATTTTAGTATTAGTTTAGTATTAGTTTAGTATTACTTGTTTAGTAATTAGTTAGAAATATGGCACCGACTGTTCCTACAGCCACTAGAATTCCATTTTGTGACTGTTCCTGCAGCCAAAGCAGACAGAGTAGTGCCCTGTTTGTTGCTCAAATTTTCATTCCTGTTATGAATTTTAGTTTGATGTAGTTTTTGATTGATGATTGGAATTTATGGTATTCCCTTCTAAGCAATTTACTTTCAGTATTGTGAGTTCTTTAGCTATAGAATGAAAATGGCTACTTTGGGTTCCTAGTGCACATACTGTGCTGACCCATTTCAAGTTCATGTCCCTGGGTTGACAAGTTAAATGCACCTTGATGATGATTGAAATAGCTATTCAGGTTACATGTCCAATATCTGAATCATGGTTGTAAGGGCTTAGTTATTAAATCATTGTAGGAGGCCAACATGGATATCAACAAAGAGGAGATGAATATCCTCAAATTAATCCTCTAGATCTACAATATAGGACTTTACAAACAAGGATGATATGTTTTCAAGATACGAATCCCAAGTAGCTATGTTTGGAAGAAGATGAATGTCTTATTGCACTTAACCAATAGGGACCAAGGATGTGGAGATTCTAAGCTAATCAAGAACAAGAGAATATGGTGATGAAGTCTTGATATGAAGAGTGGAAACATGAAGAAAAGTCTCTAAACCATCAGAACATGCAAGACCTATGATATACTCAAGCTCCTCTAAAGTATCATTGTTAAAGGGTATGGAATTTGCATCTGCAAGAGGGATGATATAATCTATAGTAGGATCCTCTAGGTACAGAGAGATATGATGGTCTCCATGGATCTCCCAAAGTCGATTCCAAAGTGTATGGGGATAATCAATGTCTAATACAGCACACATAGTGTCAAGATCAACGCTAGAACATATAACCCCTAGACTACATGATCACTGATAATACCCCATGCTGAATAAATCCCTGGTGTGTCTAGTGTAGGTATGATTCCATATAGATAAGGAAAAATATCAAGCCTTCTAAGATGTGTCAGGATGCCATTTCACCAAGACTCATAATTATCCTTTATCAAGATGACCATAGAAGGATGAACAAAAAAACCCATGATACTTCCTCAAATGAAAAAATAAAAGGCTAATAAGCTCAGTACATATAAAGTAGATCAAATGATTTCATCTCATGCAAACAAATCCTTTCCACGTGCCAAGACATCTAATTAACTGACAAAAATGTAAAATTACAAAAAAATCAAATAAAATGTACTTGGGTTGGATTCTAGAAAAAGTGCATGTATGTATCTAGAGAGCCTTGGAATTCCTTTCCAACACATTGGAATCATGCAAATTAGAGATTCTAGTGAAAATTTATGAGCTTGAGAGAGAAAATGAAGATCTAAATTTGACTGAGAATAAAATAAACCAAGAGAAAAATCTGATGATGAGACCTGCACTATTAGAAAGTGCTCGGAACTATCTTTTCGACGATATCTCATTTTCCTGATTTTGACACCATATACCTAAGTTATGCCAAAAAGAAGAAAAAAATAGCTCCTTTATGGAAAATAGGGCTAGGAGAGGGGCAAAGGGCTAACCATGCAAATATTCTCTGGAATATGTTCTTCGTTGAGAAAATTCACTAGATTCCCTAGTTCATTGGAATATTCGATGATGATTCCTCTGGCAATGGTTGAATAAACAAGACAATATTCTCTTGTGTTGGATGTGTCATCAATTTTGGTTGAATGGTCGAATTACTGAGTTAAGCGACTAAAAAATATAAAATCCATTGGATTATTTTAATGATCCATTGTCAGTAGATAGAGATGTCGCCAGCTTTGATTTAGGCCTGTTGGTGTTTGCTTTCACCACCATCAGCTTTGATTTTTGCAATGTAACAAGGTAGACGGCCCAAGTGGGGCCCTACGAATGGGACTATTGCCAAGCCAATATGGCTTGTGTAGCAGGTTCCTTTTAATTTTATTTTAATTTCTACCTTTCATTTGTATTTAAAATGATTTTTTAAATTATTTTTTAAATAAAACTTGGAAAATTCTAATAGAACCAAAAAAAAAGTATTGAAACCCTTCTTATGTGCTTGCATGCAAATCAATAGTGGTCGGAGTGAGTATGGCACCGTATGGTCATATGAATTGTTGCGTAAGATCCCTATCCCCTAAAAAAAATGCTTTTTTGTAACTACTCAGATTTTGATGAAGGCGCAACCCAAGACTTAGAAAATAACCCACAAACAAGAGAATAATTTTATTATTCAGAAAATGGAGCTTCTTACATGCAGAGGATCTCAAATCCCCAAATTCTACAACACATGCAAGTTACAGAAAGTTACAGATTAACCCTTTCGCAATATGCGAGCTTGTCCCCAAAAAGTTACCCAAAAATTAGAAACCCGCCCATAAATAGAGCTCCTTATTAGTTTGGAGCCAAAACAACATTCAATTTGAGTTTAGGCGGTTTGGCGCCGAAAATTTACAACATGAAGTTCAAATTTCAAAAGAGCATTTGCAACTGTATCTTCTAGAAAGTGCGCCAACTTTGCGGGGCCGTAACTTATGATCCAGGACTCCGATTCGCAAATCGTTCGAACCGTTGGAAAGGTCTCAAAGTCAAGAACACACTCGAAATTTGCTATGCCGATTTCAGCAAGTTTCGGGGCTGATCTGGGAGCTCTAAGTGCCTCAAATCTAACTCGGAAGATTTTCAGGTGCAAATCTGGGAAACTAAAACTGCAATATCTTTCAACCCAGGAACCGAAAATACAAACCGTAAATTGGGAATTTCATTATGACGAAAAGGGTATCCAAAAATGTAAAAACATCTAAAAACGAGAAACTTGAAATTTAACTATTTTTGGGTGATGCAAGATTGCCCCTACACCACTGGATGCTCCTGCATCAGACACCCAGGGTAATTTGAGAAGTGACCCCATCACGTCTCAGATGGTTGAGGAAAACCCAACCAGTCAACCACTGCCTTAGATAGCCAGGATGAATCTTCCACAAGCCTTCCTCTCCATTTCACGGATATTCCTTATATTGCCTTTTCTGGTACTCATTCCCACGACTATCCAAGATTGCTTCAATCTCCTCCCTTTTTAGTAGGTCTTTGGAATCCCTGCTTTGTTCCATCGTTGAGTGCGATCCTCTGCGCCACCTTCATGATACTCTGTCAAATCTGAAATGTTGAACACAGGGGAAATGTTGAATCCATCTGGCAACTCTACCTCATATGCATTCCCTGAATCATGCCTCTTCAAAATTTTACAGGGACCGAACTTCTTCATCCTCAATTTGTTATATGTTCCCACTGGAAACCTTTCTTTCCTCAAGTGGACCACCACTTCATCACCAATCTGAAACTCCTTATACCTCCTCTTCTGATCTACCTTAGCCTTATACTGCATATTCATCTTGTTAATATGTTCTCTTACCTTCTCATGTATATCCTTGATGTGTTATGCGAAATCTTCGGCTTCAGCACTTATTTTCTTCTCTTGGTCCATCTTCCTCAATTCTGGAGCTTTTATGGGGCTACCTCCATACACAATCTGGAATGGTGATCTACCAATGCTTCTGTTGACAGAATTGTTGTAAGAAAATTATGCAAGGGGTAAGATAAAGTCCCATCCCTTGGGTTTATCTCCTACCAAACATCTGAGTAGGTTACCCAGACTCCTATTAACAACCTCTGTCTGCCCATCTGTTTGTGGATGGTGTGTAGAACTGAACTTCAACTCTGTCTTCAGCTTCTTCCACAAGGTCCTCCAAAAGTACCCCACAAATTTGGTGTCACGATCTGAAACAATACTCTTTGGCAGACCATGTAGCCTCACTACCTCTTTGAAGAACAAGTCAGCAATGTGGACTGCATCATGGGTCTTCTGACATGGAATGAAATGTGCCATCTTGAAAACCTATCAACCACCACAAAAGACTGAATCATTCCCTCGATGTGTCCTTGGAAAACCAAGAACAAAGTCCATACTTATATCCTCCATGGCCTACCCGGTGGTAAGGGCTGATATAAGCCTATATTACTGGCTCCTCTTTTTAGCCATCTAACATACCACCGCAACTTTGTACAAACTTCTTCATCACCGTGACAAGCGAGGCCAATAATAATGCTCACTGATAATGGCAATGGTCTTATCCCAACCAAAATGTCCTGCCATTCCTCCACTATGCTTCTCCTTTATCAAGTTCTCCCTCATGGAACTCCTCGGGATACACAATTGACTTCCCTTAAATAACATGCCATCACGGATTATGAAATCCGCCACCTTATCTGTCCACTGTAACAGGTTCCTTGCAAGCTTTCAAGCCTCTACAAAATTAGGATCTTCTGCATACAGTGTCTTGAATTCATTGAACCCAACCACTTCAATCTGCATCTTTGTCATCAATGTATGCCTCCTACTTAAGGCATCTGCAACCCTATTTGACTTCCCACTCCTATGTTTCAAAACAAGGTATAACTCTGCAAAAACTCTACCCATTTCATATGCCTCTGATTTAATTTTCCCTGACTATTTATGTACTGCAAGGCCTGATGATCAGTATATAGAACAAATTCCTTCAAAAATAATGTCTCCATTTCTTTAATGCTTGAACTATAGCATAAAATTCTAATCATATATAGAATACTTTCTCTTGGAATCATTTAACTTTTCACTGAAATAGGCAATGGGCTTACCTTCTTAGCTCAACAACTGCTCCAATGGCACAACCACTGCATCACAATCCACGAAACACCTTGTTGAAATTTGGGAGGGCTAGAACAGGTTGCTCTGTCACCTTCTACTTCAACAGTTCAAAACTATTTTGCCACTCCAGTGCTCCACTTGAATTCTTTTCTATCCCCTCTCATTGTTTCAGTCAGGGGTCCACAAATACTACTGAAGTTTCTAATGAACTTTCTATAAAAACTAGCCAAACCATGGAAAGATCTCACCTCGTAGCAGTTCTTGGGGTAGGCCATTCCAGAATAGCCTCCACCTTCTTTGGGTCCATCTTGAGACCTTCTGCTGAGACAACAAACCCCAAGTACACTAACTCCCTCTTCACAAAACTGCACTTCTTCAGATTAATCAATAGTTTCTCTTCTCTTAACTTCTCAAAGACTCTCCGAATATGCATCAGATGCTCATCCAACGTCTTACTAAAAATCAAAATATCATCTAAATACACAATAACAAAACTTCCCAGAAATTCTTTTAGTACCTCGTTCATGAATTAGCATGAATGTGCTCGGTGCATTGGTTAGCCCAAAAGGCATGACTAACCACTCGTCTGGCCTCTTTGGTCTTGAGTGATCTTCCATTCATCTCCCTTCGAATCCGGATCTGGTGATATCCACTCTTGAGATCAATCTTTGTAAGTCTTGAGCTCCACTCAAGCAGTCCATCAAGTCATCCATCCTTGGCAAATCTGTACTTAATTGTTATCTTGTTATGGCTCGGGAATGCGTACACATCCTCCTCCCCATCCTTCTTTGGTGCTGAATGCTTGTAGGTACTACATGGACTCAAACTCTCTCGTATCAAACCCTTTCTCAACAACTCTTGAACTTGTCTGTTCAACTCCTCATTTTCTGCTGGAGTCATTCTATGAGCTGCCTTATTTGGCAAACTGGCTCCAGGAATCAAGTCAATCTAATGGTTGATCTTCCTTATTGGTGGCAAACCCTCAGGTACATTATCAGAAACAATATCCTGAAACTCATCCAACATCCCAGAAACTTATTTCGGAACCTTCTCACTATCCTCCTTACTCACTCTAGGAATCAATGCATAACACACACGCTCATGATTCATACCTTCTAAAATTTTTCTTCCATCTACATAACAAATTCTAGCACTACATACCTTTTCTTCGGTCTCCTTCAGGGGTTTCAACTTGTGATGAACCCCATCCTTTGTCAAGGAATAAGTGTTTGCATGGCCATCATGTATAGCTCGCCTATCGAACTGCCATGGCCTCCCCAACAACATGTGACATTCATCAATAGGGATGATATCACAGAGTATCTCATCATGGTAGCTCCAGATCTTGAACTTTACTAGGCTTGCGCTCATTGACCAAAACTTTGTGGTGCTTTACTTGCAACGGGCAATCCGATCTGAGATCGCGGGTTCCTTTCCCTCTTCAGCTTCAACTTTGTGACCATCTCCTCGACACCGGATTATCGGTGCTCCCGCGAATCAATAATGACATCACAACATTTTCCTTCACGCACCTTGTGCAAACAGATTCTTCCTCGATTGGTTCTTTTTCCTCAGTCACTAGGGCTCTCCTAATCACTAGGGCTTCTCCCCTTTCAACATCATCTAAATGTTCAGATTGGGCCTCCTCATCTGCATGCGCAACCCTTCTATGACCATTCTGGCCTTTTGTCTGCCCTTCCTTGGTGTTGTGGACATTCATAGGCTTCGATGCCCTTCTTCACCACATTGGAAACACGTTCCTTTGAAACCACCTCTTCCGGATCCTTGTCCATATCTCCCTCGTCCTCTACCTCTTTGATCACCCTTTGTTTTGATCCGCGAGGTAGAAGTTGTCATTCCTTTGGCAATGGGTACCCACATCTTCACTTTTCTTTTCATCATCATTTTGGCTTCTGAAGATCGCCATTGCCCTTCGCTTTGACCTCCTGCGTCCTTTTTGCTTGCCATCAAATCTTTTGTTCGGCTTCTCTTCCACCTTTAGAGAAACTGATACACATCCTCAATGGTGGTCATTCTAACTAGGCTTAACTCCTCATGAATGCTCGAGTGTAACCCATTAAGATGTCGAGACTACCTTCTCCTTATTGGCCTCTGTGTGACCCATTCTGATGATTATCTTGTGAAATTCTTCATATATTCTTTCACAGATCTGCTTCCTTGCTTCAACCCTTGCAATTTCTTCAACAGATCTAACTCGTAGTCCACTGGTATGAACTGCTTCTTCAGTTTCTCTACCATGCGATCCCATCTGGTGATCTTGACTTTTCCTCTTGATTTCTTTCCAGCTGGACCTCTTTCCACCAAATACTAGCATGGCCCTTGACTTCATTTTGCAAACTTAGCTTGATCTGGGTCCTCTATTTCCTCATACTCAAAATATTCTTCTAGCTTCGTTGATCCGGTTGATCAACTCTTCCAGGTTGAGACTTCGGAATAACAGGGACTTCGCTCAGGGTCTTTCGATCTTGAAATGGCCCTTATTAGCCACATTTGGTCTTGATCAATTGCTTCTTCTTCCTCTTCTACATCTGAACCTTCTTCCTCTCCTTCATCCTCACTTTCCTCCCTCGGGTTTAACCCTCTTCTCAACTGCTCTTGTAACGCATCAATCTGTCTCTGGAGGGCTGCCAGTGCATCTCTTCCACTAGCATTTATGCCACCTCGACCACCTCTGGCACCACCGCGCCTACCAGGCACCACTCTATGAGGCATCTTTCTTGACCTTGACCCACAACCACGGTCCTGGGCAAATTGCCTCACGATCGGCGATTTGTCCACACGCTCAAGAAAACCCGCTCTGATACCACTTGATGAAGGCGCAACCCGAGACTTAGAAAATAACCCACAAACAAGAGAATAATTTTATTATTCGAAAAATGGAGCTTCTTACATGCAGAGGATCTCAAATCCCCAAATTCTACAACACATGCAAGTTACAGAAAGCTACAGAATAACCCTTTCGCAATATGCGAGCTTGTCCCCAAAAAGTTACCCAAAAATTAGAAACCCGCCCATAAATAGAGCTCCTTATTAGTTTGGAGCCAAAACAACATTCAATTTGAGTTTAGGCGGTTTGGCGCCGAAAATTTACAACATGAAGTTCAAATTTCAAAAGAGCATTTGCAATTGTATCTTCTAGAAAGTGCGCCAACTTTATGGGGTCGTAACTTATGATCCAGGACTCCGATTCATGAACCATTCGAACCGTTGGAAAGGTATCAAAGTCAAGAATGCACTCAAAATTTGCTATGCCGATTTCGGCAAGTTTCGGGGCCGATCCAGGAGCTCTAAGTGCCTCAAATCTAACTCGGAAGATTTTCAGGTGCAAATCTGGGAAACTAAAACTGTAATATCTTTCAACCCAGGAACCAAAAATACAAACCGTAAATTGGGAATTTCATTATGACGAAAAGGGTATCCAAAAATGTAAAAACATCTCAAAATTGAGAAGCTTGAAATTTAACTATTTTTGGGTGATGCAAGATTGCCCCTACACCACTGGATGCTCCTGCATCAGATTTGAGCGAATTGACATATGTTCTTAGGGTTTTTGGCCTTTGTGGACTCAACGGTGATGCCCATTTCATCCTAGGATAGTTGATTTTTCCCTCATGGTTGGATCTCTCAAAATATAGACAAGAAGTTGTAGATATGGTGCTCTGATACCATGTTGGAGTTGATAGTGAACCCCATAGTTCCTAGTAATCCTCTACAACTAAAATTCCTATCACAAATGAAGAGAAAAAACCATTGATATGTTCATGCAACCTTGAGAAGAGATGATCTAGAAAAAGCAATTGATTATGCAATGAATTAATCTGAATTAATTATTACAATGAATGTGAATGCTTATAAAAGCATAAAAAGTAAACCCTAGATGAGGATTTGATTAGATTGTGACTTGAGTGTCTTAATCTCACGCAATGAAAACAACTTGACATATATTTAGTCCAATCTAATAATAAGAAAGAACTACTAAGTTTAGCTTAAGTGAATAAAGTAATAAGAGAATTAATATTAATTAATGATTAATTAATTATCAAGTGATGGCCTAATTACTCCAACAATGATCTTTATCACCCAAAACCTAAAACTACAAGAAAACAACACACTCCCACTACAAAAAAACTCAATTAAACACTTTGAAAGAGGTTTCCCTCTCTCTAATCAAGTCAATTGTGACTTTGGAACCAAATGCTGAAATAGAGTGTAACTATATGATGAGAAATGGTGATCTTAGTGTAACCAAATTTAACAAAAAAATGGTAGACCATGTACATGGAAATAGAAATCAACCATAAACTAGATGCAAACCATGACATGAAGATTTATGTGGAGAAACCTTTTTAGTAAAAATCCACACCAAAGATACCCAACCATATATTAATGATAAATTAAGTTACAACACATTAACTTATCCCTCTAAATTATAACAGTATAACAATGCTTAAATAACCTACAAAACAACATGATCCTACTACAATCTAAGGTACCAATATATAAGAGAAATGAATACAAGATACCATGAATGGTATTTCAAAACAAGTGGCCAATACCACACATTAAAAACTAGGCATCCAAATCCTCATGGGATATCTGACACCTCACTAAAATAGTCAACATACCCTAAGTAGTAAGCAACTCTTCTTACCCGCATTCCATCCACCTCCTAAATTATAAATGTCATAGATTTTATTATAATGGTCAAATTGACCAAGATCCAATCCTAGGCACTCCATGGGAAGATTTACCAAATCTATCGAAAGATCCAACAACAAAATATGTTATTATGCCTTCTTATGCATCCCAATCTTTGATTAATTTTTAATATCTCACCAAAATTAACTCCTAATTTAAATGTCACTGCAATTACATATGAGAGGATAAATAATTAACAGATAATTTTCTTACCACAGAGGGATATAGTCAAGTCTACCCTCTTTATGTTCCTTGGAGACAAAAAAAAATTAACAACATTAAATAAAACTATTATAACTTATCTAAGATTTATAAGGTTAATGGCACCTTATCCCAATGTTGGGTGCATGCAAAAACTCCAGACAAGAACAAAAATATATATATTAAGATTGACAAGGGAAATTTTTTGCTTTACTCTATGAGTGATGATGGAACATTCTTTTGTAGCACGTACTCTTTGATCCAACAATTTGCTACTAAATCTACAACAATGGAGCTTTGATAGAGTAGAATCTAATCTACGCCGTGTCAAGGGAAAAATTGCATTGGTATCTCTAGTCTAAAAATTGATAGCCCTAATCTTGTAATGCTAGACCTAAACTATGTCTTTCTACTTTCCAAAAACTCATTTGCATGTATGTATCTAGATTGGATCATGCTTAAAAGTAGTGGTAGTAAGAGCCCCTATTAAGTGGAGGAATTAATGGCTTGTTATGATTGTATTCATCATGTGTATTAATTTAACGATGTTTGAACGAGATCAAAGACACACCAAGTAGAATGAAAATGCTTATGTATGTAGATTCTAATGCAATCAATGCTCTAGATGGAATGTTC
Organism: Sequoia sempervirens; assembly: GCA_007258455.2. Taxonomy (NCBI): domain Eukaryota; kingdom Viridiplantae; phylum Streptophyta; class Pinopsida; order Cupressales; family Cupressaceae; genus Sequoia; species Sequoia sempervirens. The sequence continues at coordinate 908,568,815 of VDFB02281492.1, forward strand.
TATATAATTGGATGTCATGCTTATGAATCTTTGGATTTAAATGGTCTAAGGCTTTTTTATACAACACTAGCATTCAAATTTGAATATTTTGTGCTTGAATTATTAGGTAATAACTAGTTGGAGTTAATGCATATATTTGTCATTATGTATGTAGATGTTAATGCAATCAATGCTCTAGATATGAATGCTCTATTTGATAAGATGGTGTGCTTATGAGTCCTTGGATCTCAATGGTCAAAGACTTTACTTTTTCTTTCTTTTTTTGGTTCAAAGGCTTTACCTTTTTATACAACATGCTAGCTTCCAAAATTGATTTTTTTTTGCCTAGTGGGTAACAACTAATTGGAGCTAAGTTGGCTTGGACCCGTAATTAAACTTTAATTAGAAAACTATGGGTCAAAGTCACTCTAACTATTTGATCATCCAACATCAAAACTACCCTAGCAATCTTGAATTCGATTTGAGAATGTAAAAATCAAAGACTAAAACCCAACTATTGAAAAAAAAGATGCTAGTTCAATTCATACTATAAAATCTACATGTTCGTAAGTTCCAATTCTCAAACAAATGCCAATTTTCACACACAATATACAAATTAAACACTCAACTTTTATATTAAAAACAAAAGATCGAAATGCACTTTATCGGTTATCACCTATACAATTACAATAGAAGTCCAACAAAATAGTGACAGTGTGAAAAAGGTAAGAGGTCCAAAAGTTAGCTATGTACTTTTGTTTTATACGAGTTAATGGAATTCAAAGTGAACACGTAATATAGTAGAAGAAAACCATTAGAGCACGGAGCTTTCGGCAGATACCCCAATTTTATGTGGAACGAGTTAACACGCACGTTCCATAATCTTTGTCTTTTTATTTGTTTTTTCTCATCATTATATTAAGCATATAAAACAGAAGGTGGGCGTACGCGGAATCAGTGATTTCCAAATTTCAAAGAAATTGGATTAAACTTATAACCGAGAGCGACCTTTTGTATGTGCGAGGTGATAAAGTAAAGGAGAATGGTACTAATAGTGATGGAATACGCAACAAAGGAAGGTTCAAGGAAGGTTCCTTCTTGTCGTAGTGGGTGGGGAAGGAGATGTCCAGCTTTGTCGCTTCTTTCCTTGCACCGCATCATTTCCCCCGCCTACAATGTTTGAAGTCCAATTCTCTTTTAAACCCTAGTCTATGCTTACATCATGTGCAGATGTCAGTTTTTCTTTGAAAGGCCCCTCTTGCATTATTGCAGTATCCAAGAAGAGTTTAATTAAGTGAAATGTTTATAATCTAAATAAATAATTATGAGTTGTGAATATTAAATTAGGAAAGTATAGGTGTATTTAGTTTGATGAATGAATAAGGGTGATTTTGATACAGAAGTGTTGTTGGACTAGTTAATGGTAGATGTTTGCTAGTGTAATGTCTTGTATTCAAGGTTTGTGTTCTTTTTTGTACTCTTTTTTGTGTTGAGTTTGTGCCTCGGGATCATTTTTGTTTCTATAGATTTGTCCTCCTCTCACATGGATAAGTTATTTCTAACTCTATACTCTTGCTCTTTGATTCTTTGAATTTGTCTTTGCTTGTCATGCCCTCTTTTATGCTATGAATACTAGTGGTGTTTAGATATACCTTTAGAGGATTGTTAGTATATCGTAAGGGGACATGTTCTCCTAGGTCAAACAACCCCTAGAAAAAGGTGTGAAAGATTGATAGACAACAAATAATGCCCTAAAAGAATGTGTAGATTTGTTTTAGCTCACCAAACTCGAGTGTTCCACTATTCCTTACTCCTTAAATGCTTCTAAGATGAGAAAGGATGATCAAATGTGAGAGGATAAAAAATGAGTGCAAATGAATGTCTTTAAGTACAAATACATAACATCAAATCATGAAATGTGTGTCAAGTAAATTTGGATTTTGAAAATGTCAACGATCGAATATGAAAGTGTAGGGTCAATCTTAGACCTACAAAAATGACTTATATTAATGGAACAACATAGTCTATGCACAGAATAAACATTTGATCAAGGTGGATGCAATAATTGTGGTTTGTATGAAAAGATTTTCAAAAGTGGATAAGATGTGAAAAATGAACAAGAATGTGTGTATTGGGATAGGCAAAGGCTAGGGGAATGAGCCTAACTTCACCCAAGATTGCACCATTTGTTGACATGTGTGTGTATTAAGATATTCTCCCAAAGTGGGCACAAAACTAAATGTGAAATTATGTGAGTATGCAAATTTCACCATTATATTAGTGTTGAAATAAAAATAGTTGAGATATGTAATTATTTTGAGTAAAGTGTTAAAATGTGTGGAAACTAAGTAAATTAAATTAATACTCAAACTTATTGACCTATTTTTCATGTGTAGGGTTAGCCCTTAAATACAACTCCAAATATGGCAAGTGAAACTCATATGAAATATAGATGCATAGAGTGAAAATGAAGGTGTGGAGGATTAGCTACACAATTCACATATTCAAAATCTAAAGGAGAAATATTGGTATAAGATGCAAGTGTAGGTAAGAATGAAGCCTATTTTAATGAGCCACCCAAGATAGTCCAAGTCAATATTAGGACTAAAGATGCACCAAAAGTAGCCACAATTAGGGATTATATGAAAGAGGAGGACCTCACATGTGTTATTGAGTTATTGTGTGAGTATAAATATATTTTCCTAAAAGGTTATAAGGATATGAAATGGTTTCATTGCCCTTTGAAAGATTCACATTAAGCTAAATCTAGGTGCAAAACCAAGAAAATAAGAGACTGTATAGGATAAACTTGAATCTTATAGTTAAATTAAAAGAATAATCTAACAAGATGTTAGAATCAAAGATTATTTATCCACTTGATGAATTGGAAATGGTTATCCCCATAGTTAACTTAGTCAAAAAAAATATGCATCAATATATACATAGATTATAGGGTGCTTAATGAAGAACGCCCTATAACCAGGAGATGGAGGTGGTGAACACCTTGAAGAACAAGAAATAGTCTCCCTCAACTATTTTTCTGCTTTTAGTTTATTGTTTGTTATTTTATTGTTGTCTTGTTGTTAATCAGTTGTTGCTTCTACTGTGTCATCTTTAGTCTCAGCAGCATTTTGATGTAAAGGGTTTTGGGTCCCTTCAAAACCTATTTTTCCCCATTAATCAAGACTATAGAGTGCTTAATGAAGCATGTGTTATAGATATATTCCCTACACCAAATTTAAAAATGAATTTTTAAGGATTTGTCTATAAGGAAGTGCACACATTTATAGATGGATTTTAAGATACCATAGATGTAAAGAGGGGGATAAATCAAAGACCAAAATTATAATAGTGTAAGTGTTCGCTATGGAGATAGTCACCTAAGATCTAGAGGCCAAGTAGAAAGAACAATGAAAGATAAGATCAATATGAAAAGAATAAATTGTATTCCTATCAGTAATGCAAATAGAATTGGATGTACAATGCATGAGAGACCCTTGGTTATATAGCCAAGGTAAGAGATAGGATTAGACAAGATCATGGCAAGCGTCTTAATTCTATGTCATGAGACAACTAATACTAAATTACTTAGGACACAAGCATTAGATTATAAATATAAGATAAGATCTAATGCCAACTAATACTTCTAGAAAGATTCCTAGGACCTAGGTAAACTTAACATGTGAATAGGACCTACTAGGTGAACTAGTTAGGTAAGATACCTTATTCACACCAATAAACCCCCTTAAGTGCAACTTAGGGAAGAGGAAACTAATGCAAATGATATAAATATGTTGATGGGTCTCGACTACTAGCCATTTTAGGTACCCATGTAAAATTGCAATCTCTTACAAATGGAGAAAAGGAGAAAACCTAGTGGGACAAAACTCCTCACCAAAAGAGATGAAAATAATATTCTCTCATTGAATAATAAGGAGGGAACTCCATGCAAGGAAAAGGACCCCCACATAAGAGAGAAGAAGAGAGACTATGCAACCCCCCTCAGAGTAGAGTCTCCTAGAATGATGATAGATGCCTAAAAATGAATGTTGAAGATGATCCAAGATTGTTGAACAATATTCCTCCTCTTAGGCAGAAACAAAACCAAGAAGGTATGTAGGATTTCTTCCCAATCCTTAAAGGAAGACGAGGGAAGATGAATGATGTGTGATGTTATTGAATTATGCTCAAGTGTCTCCATGTCAATGTTGAAAATTGACACTCCAAATAGGTGTTCTTGGCTACACTATTGAATAGGACAATCTAAAATCTAGTAGAGACAATTATAGAATACAATCTGAAGATAAAGATATCTCCTCCGAAGATAAAGAAGCATCCTCTGAATTTTTCTCAAGAGAATCCACACTCATGTCAAAATATGAGGAATGATCATGTAGAGAATGAAAAGAGGTTCAAATTGTTCCCTCACAAAAATTGAAGAAGGATCATCTCCATCAAAGATAAAATGAATGCAATCAGTGGTGTCACCCAAATTTGCAATATGAGACTACATAAAAAAAAGTCTAAAATACTTGTCAAGAAGTCATCCCAAGTAGCCATATATGGAAGACAAATATCTTGTTACATTAAATTACAAGAACCCATATATGTAGCAACACAAGCATCATCAATTGCAATAGTAGATAGAGGAGATGGAACATAAGGCTCAAGAACTGGATCACATGTGAGAATGTACTCAAGTTCAAGTAACCAAAATTCTCCTCTGTAGCATCATAAATTGTCACACTTGATAATTTTACACTAGATTTTGCTCCCTCCTATGTCCATGCACCTAATTATACATCTAATTTCCTAAATTATGTATTATGTGTCCCATTTGAATAGTTATCAAAAAATCACATGTACAAAACCGAGGTAAATATTTAATAATTTGCTCCCAACACTTTACACTTTGTAAAATAGGGCTAGAACAATGGTGCCCTAGGCCACTTTGTCCCCTATTTTGGCTCTAATTTTTAATATGCCAGAGTTGGCATTTTAATATTTGAATTTTAAATGTCAAATTTTGGCTATTGAGATTTAATTTTTGGGAAAGTAGATTAATTACATATAAATGCCTAGTAATTTCATCATTTGAAAGATATCTAGCAAAAATTAGAAACCAAGAGCACTATCAAGCAATTATTATCAAGTCAAGAGCAGTCAAGAGTAGAAATATTGTAGAATTTCATTGTCAAAGCATCATATTGAAATTTTTATGTGAGTTTGTTCATGTTTATGCAAACATTTTATTTGTGAGGACTAACACTTGTAGGTCTTCAAATCAGTCCAAGCCAAATTTCAATCAAGCCTTGAGGAGCTGTGTATGACTTCAATCCTTCAAGGAGTTAAGATTTGAGTAGTGAGTTGCATCTAATTGTTGATTCATCATTCATTTATCATTTTCCCTCTATCCCTCAAAAGGATAAGCTCTCTATCATCAATATTTCCATTGTGGAGGTGGAAACTCCAATACAGAGTTTGACCAAAGCCAGCCCCTATATGGAACAACCCTTCCTCTTTCTTTGAATGTGTAGGTTAAAGATCTGGAGGAGATTGGAAGAAAATTGAAGACCATTTATCTATTGTTGCTTTCAAATCATACAACTTGATAAGAGATGAAAACTCAATTATATCAGTATCTGATGAAGATTCGATAGTGAGACCCAAAAGAAAGAAGCCTCTGATCAAACACCTGAGGACTACGAAGATAAATTATGAATTCAACTACATGAACATAGGTACCCTAGGCGACTTAATCCTACAAATTTAGCTCCAAATTTATATGACAAGTGCACACAAGTCTACTCAGTCTATTTCTGAATACCAAATTTGTCTATGACTTTCCAAATTTACTATTTTTACATCTGAGTAGTGCATTTTCATTGTTAGCTAGTTGCATCATTACATTGCATACAAAATCGATTCCAAAATCCTTCAATTCAAACTCCTAGGGTTGATTGACTCATCTTCTAGGGTGCAAGTCAATCTTATCCCTCAATTCTAAATGATAAAGAATGTGGAAAAGTCTTGAAATCCCAAAGTGGAATCTTAGGATTTCACATTTCCCATTTATCATTTTGGTGAACCCGACACATTAACATTATAGGCCTTCTGAAATTTGAAGCATATCATCCTAGATTTAAAATTAGCATTGCATTTTTTTGCATTATTCATTTAGGCATTCATTTTTGGCATCATAAAAAGTATAAAAATTTAAAAATTTCCATACCACATTGCATCATAGGTTGCAATAGGGTTAATTTTAGTCATCATACATCAAATCTACATCTCAATTGCATTTACAAATCTGCATTAGGTCATTTTAGATTTGAAAGTGTTCATTGCATCTATTTAGGTACTTTGCATATAGTTCAAAAAGGTAAAAAATTGCATTGCTTTGTGTTAAAAGATATGAAAAACATCATTTTTCATATTTTGCACATTACAATCAGTCAATTGTTGTATTTCAAAATTTGAGATTATATTTTGCATTGCATTTTATTATTTGCACATTTTAAAATTTGTTTGCACACTTGCATTTTGCATTGCATAATCATAAATTGGACAAATTCTAAAAAAATATTTACTTTTAAACCTGCACTATCACATAATAGAAACATTAAACAATATCACACACATTCAAACTTTGAATTTAGCAAAAAGATTTTTCAGACAAGGGAACCCTTGGTGACCTTTTCCAAGCTAATTTTGCTCAGATTCATGTGACAGAACCCTCTTAGGGTCCTCTGTTTGGATTTGTTTTCAATTTTTCAGTTCACTGTGATAAAAGTTTAAACCTCATTTTATACATAGTATTGTCATAGTGGTTAAGTGCTTTGGTAGAATGTTAAGTTCCTTAAAATATTTGGTTAATGTTTCATGTTGTGTGTTTAGAAATGACTCTAATTTAGATGATGAAATTCATATTCCTTCATCTCCCAATGTATATCTCCTTAACAAAGATATCTTGAGGCAAGAGGAGGAAATCATGAATGAATTCATAAACAATAGCTTGTCTAACCTTGAGAATAATGTGGTCCTTTATCCTTCAATGGAATGAACTAATCACCCATACCAACAATCAACACCACCCACCATACCACCACTTGAAATGTTTTACACATCACATAGGGAAATTGATTTACAATTCATACCTCTACCTAGGCACATGGAAGAACCTATTGATAACAAACATGATGAACCCATACCACTCACTAAGTCTCCATCCTATAAAAACAAAGTTATCAACACACCTATTAGGTTGGAACAATGATATGGGCTAGGGTTTAGGATCTTATAAAATAAGGATGTGATATAAAGAATGAACATGAAATCCATTCCCTTTTGGAACAAATACAAATAAGGATGTGATATAAAGAATGAACATGAAATACATTCCCTTTTGGAACAAATACCATCTAAAGACACAAAAGACATAGGTTATCAAGGTCCTCCACCTGTACATCAAACATTTACTCCATCATCCAAACCATGCAAGATTTATGGCCCTATTAGAAAAGGTTTGTTACCCGCTCCACATCCTTTATTCAAGACTAAGCATACTTTAGCTACACTTTTACAATTGGGATTTATTACATCACCACCCATTCATGAATGAAGAGATACTAAATAGAAGAATAAAAACACATCCTATTATGTGTATCATAGAACATTTGGACACATTTTTGATGAATGTCATGTTTTGAAGAAGAAATTGGAAGAATTAAATCCTTACAATGATAAATTTGATAGAAGAATAGACTAAGATGCATTCATTTTTATTGGCCATGTGGCCTCTTCAATTAATGTTAGTGTCTCCTTTGTGGTGATATTAGGCTTGACATCCCCTAGGAGTGTGAATTTTCATGGTATATGATGTTCCCTTTGGTGGTAATACTATGGCTAGTATTCCCAAAAGTGTGTTTTTTTGTTCCACAACTTGTCATCTCTTAATGGTGGTATCATGTATGACATTCCCCAAGTGGGTTGGTTAATGCATGAATAAAAGGAATTCACATGGGAACTTTAATTATTGGGAACTGGTTGAGGAAGTCACTTTCAAATTAGAACATAAAGTGATGGACTAGGGCATAGGTCATGTGGTTTTCTGCTCCAGGGCTTAACACTAGGGAAATTCATGGAAAAAACCCTAAGATATTGAAGAATCCTAACAATACATATGAATCATCCCATAACTCCAATATATAGGAAATCATAAACTAGAAACCAAGAATGGTTTCATAAACAAAGTCAAAATTGTGGGCCCAAAACTAGGCATCTATATTTCTCATGTAAATATCTAATACTTCATAGACTTGATTAAGCAATATAGAGTATAATTTAACTCCTCTTACATGTGTTACAGATCATAGATTTTACCAAAACCATCATTTTAACCAATCTTCTAATCCTAGTTCGTTTATGAGGGCACACCTATCTTAGGAGATCCTCTATAATTCCTAAATTGGCATTTTAAGTAACCTTCATATTCAATGCATTTTCATACAATAATCCAAGTACCCTATAGTAAAGAATGGCCCCACCCTCACATGGCCATCTAATTTATCCCATCCGATGATGTTTGGAGATCATATATTATTTATTGTCCACATGAATAGTTGTAATTAATCAAGACTTTGGATTTGTAAGATGAATAGCACATTTAATCCTAAAATAAGAAAGAGTGAGCCATAATATTATATAAATGTCATGATGACCATGTTAGAGGAAATTCACACAATAGCACCAAAGATAGTACAAGTACATCTTTGGTGGCCTACACTACCCAAGGATGTGCAATATTTGTGCATGCAGCTATGTCATATTCTAGTTTCTAAGTACATAACTTTTGTGTCAATTTAGATGTTGAAATAATTCAAGAAGTGGGTAATTGATTTTGTAAGCCCAATTGATCTCATTGAATGAAGAAGTGGTGCATTATATAAATTACTACTATAGATTATTTGAGCTTATGGAAAAGGTTTATCCTACCACATATTTCATTATAGAGATTATGGTATGCTTCATATTCAATAATATTATCACACAGTTTAGATTCCCATTAAATATAGCTAGCAACTAGGGCACATGTTTTTAATGCACAAAGTGTCCAAATTTTAATGCACAAATTTATAATAAAAAATCATAAAATTTCACCTTATCCCCCACATACAAATGGTATGATAGAGGCATTCAATAAAATTCTAGATATAATTATGTTGAAATTTTGTGATGTAAGAAAAAAGAACTAGGATGAGAATATTCTAGGAGTATTGTAGGTGTATAGGACCATTGTAAAGAGATTAATAAAGTACACTCCATTCTAATTAGTGTATGGCAAAGAGGTAGTAGTGTTGGTTGAATTCTTGTACTAATATTTTACATTGTGTAAATCATGCAACTACAACTTGATTCCCAAAACAACTTCTTATGTGGATAACACTAAAGAAAAGTACTTCTAGCACAACTGAGTTGGAGGATTGAAAAGTATTTCTAGAAAATTTAGCATAACATGTAGACTAACATAAAAAATCTAAGTGGGAAAATAGTACTTATATATGATTCAATATACAAGAAGCAATTTAAGAAGTTGAAGGTTAGATGGTTAGGACTAATTGTTGCCTAGGATTCATGAGGCATGGTGTAGTACAATTGGATAATTGGATGGAACTCCAAGTGTACTCATTGAAGTTAGCTAAAGTCATACTTCAAGAGGTCATGTGAAGCATAAATGGTTCAATAGATAAATAAATAAGGCCTACAAGACTAGATATGTAGCATATAGTAGCTTAGATTTATGTTTTTAATGTGTGCTTTTAGCAATTATTTTCATTCAAGTTACACAAAATAATTCTCCAAGTGCAAAATAGTTAGTTCACACAAGATTTATTGAATGCAAAAAACAAAAAAGTTATAAAAGAAAGGAAACAGTGGTAGAAAACTACATAAGTCAAGTGCGCACAACTATAAGAATAGGTGGAATTGTGCATATTAAGTGTGTAGAGAAGGATTGAGATGGATGCATAATAGAAAATGTAAGAGACATGAAATAATTTCAATTAAGGAGACTAGAGTATGGTTAATTTATGCATGGATGTCAATATTGAAGGAATGTGTCTAAGAAGACTATACAATATGAGAGTCACACCTAGTAGAATCATATGAGGAAACAAAAAAAAGGGTACAAAGTAGGAAGAAGAAATTTTTGTAAAGAGCTAAAGTGTCAACAAATTGGAAGTGCACATCCATCTTGCTTACACATGATAGTTGAGGATGGACTAACTTTTATATGGCAAACGTTATCTCATTGTTAGAATGAATATTAACATTTAAAAAATAAAATTTGTGCAATACCATGACTAGAATCTAATGAACCACATAGTGACAATAGTGATGGAAGACGAACAATAACAAAAAAAGTTATGAAAAAGATTAGAATACACATAGCAATAAGAATCATTTATTTCCGACAATAAAAAATTGAGACATGCACACACACACACACATAAAAAGAGATCTTGAATGATTTTGAATGTGAAGAAATCAAATTTAAATTTTGAAATGAGAAATGCCACATATCCAATTAACATAATAACTAAATATTGACAAATTATAAAAAATGATTATAATAACTCACTAATGAAATTATGGAATGAAATGATAATCTAAAAGAAAAGATATTTGATGAAGTGTGAAATGATGATTTGAAATGTTAATGGTGATAATGTCGTTGTATGGTGTACTACCTAGGTTATTTTGAAAAGTGAAAATATGTGGATTTAAGCATAAGAAAGTGTAACACATAATGCTAGCATAATCATGGAGAGTGTGCTTAAGTAATTAGTTGATGCGATCAATAAGAGTCCCCATTTTGTGGAAAAGATATCAAACTCAATGCCAGCTAATTTAATGAATAAGTCTCAACATGGCATGTATGTGACCGTACAAAAGAAAGATTTGTAGTGATCGTGATTTATAGATTTGAATTTTATACGGTGATTTTATTAAGTGACCATCAAATAAACCAAGGGTGCATTTATTAAAAGCATTTTCCCAACCCTTAAGGTTTATCACATAAATAATGCTCTTGCAATTTGTAGAAATTAGTATTACATTTACGATGTGGGTGTCAATGTTGGGTTTCACTTCAAAAATGCCAACGAAGGTAGAAATGCAAGGCTATAATTATAGAAGAGGTGTGAGGTTAGAGATTTCTTTTAGATCTAATAAAATTTAAATGTATCTACATTCTATAGATTATTTCAAAGATTTGTATTATATATAAATATTTATGTTGATTATGATTTATTTGAAATATAGTACATGATTATCAATAGTTATAATTTTAGTGAAAGTTTAATATTTTATGGAGAATTAATCACTCATACATGAACAAACATAACTTCTCATTGCTTAAAGCAAAGAGTGATGTTTAGTTGCAAATAAGTTTAGATTGAATAACAATAACAAATACTATCTACTGGCTAAATCAAATATAAATGAACTAATATTAAGACAAAAAGTGTTTAAATAAACAAAAATGACAAAATTCCATGAGATAAATTACTAAAGCAATATGCAAATTTATTACCACAATGAACAATGATCATCAACACAAAATTTGACTAAGTTACTTTATGCAATTTACTCAAAGGAATTACAAACAAGAGATAAATGATCTTCATATAAGTTTTTGCAACATAGACTTTACATGGATTTACATGTGCTCATTCATTTACACAAAACACTAAGTTATACTTTCAAATGATGATTTCTACAATGAAAGTGGCATTTAACCCCCTTTTCATACAATATATTTTTGACACATGTTTATAGACTCTTTAGTAGCATCCTTGTAAGGCTCAAATAATAATAATAAAATAGTCGCTTTAAAGTTGGCTTTAAAGTAAACCCTAATATTATCTTTTTGAAAGAGTAAAATATGGCCTCAAACAAGCCTTCATCTATTTTAAATCTACTTTATTCCTAAAATTGGGCACTTGTGACAAAAAGATAGCCTACGATCTATTACTACATTATTTTAAAGAAAACCTTAAACTTGGCATTAAGTATGATCTTAGGTCTTTGCTTCTAAACGGCATGATTTTTGGATGGTATCATTATATGAAATTTGTAACCAATTTTATGTTTAAAACTAAGGCATGGTTTTATAAACAGATTAGTAGTTTCGTTGTTATTTTAGGGTGGCATTATCAAGTCAAAAATGTCACTTCTTTATGTTTAAAATCTGAATTGTATGCTTGACATAATTTTAACAATTCATCGTTATTTATTTTTCCCTTTTTAATTAGTTGGATTAATGTAGAATGACACAAATTTTAAAGGTCTTTGTCACATTCGACATAATTTTAAACAAGTTATGTCATTTGAAAATTTTGAAATCCAATGTGTCATGATTCATTGATGATGTAGCCTTGCTTGTCGTATATTTTTTATGATTAAGCCACCTTTGGTTCACAATTTTATTATGGTCATCGCACTTAAAAAGATTGATTTTCACTTGTCTTTGTTCCTTCATAAAACTAGTGCAATTTTCTTTTGTTTTCACCACTTAAATGGTCATATATTTCACATTTTTCTACCTCTTAAATCACCATTCCATGCTAGAATTGCCACTAACAAAGGCCAATTGAAACTCAAGTGAACTTTTCTCTCATATTGTTGTCACAACTTTAATTATATCTTGTCACCTAAATCACAAATTCTTGTTGGAACAACCACAAAATAAGTGTGGCTTTCATACTTCTAAGTAAAATGTACCTCTTTGAACCTTATCATGCCTTTACACTGCCGCAACCAATTACCTCACCCCTTTTATGTTGGTAATACAACTTGAAAAGTGTGAGGCTCTTAACCTTATTCAAATTTATTGATTGTTGTTACCTTAAGCCATCACCACCTTAGTCTCCATTTTAGACTAAAGGGTAAAAGCACAAACATGTGTCATACTTTCGGCCAACTAAATAATTCCAAGCGAAATAATTTTTCCCTAAATAGTTCTGGGAAAAACAGTTTCACCTGAAACTATGTGGCCTATATGTGGCACATAAAGTTTTGGGTCAAAGCCTTTCACTCGAAACAATAAAACAAATTTTTTCCCTTTGTCGATTTAAAATCTGACTCAGTTTGCATGTACATTTTTTACTAAAAGGGTTTCAATCAAAATGCTTTCACCCAAAACTATTTGTGTCATTCTTGTTGGCAGCCACCTCATCTTTTAAAAAAAAAAATGAAACTTTCCACTTGAACATGATATTACTTCAGTCGGAATATTTTTTTTTCAAAAAAAGTAAAAATACCCTTTTGTAGAGCTCAGAGTCAAGAATCCAATTATATAGTTTTTTTGATATTTTAATTATTTTTAATATTTTTTTAATTTATTAAATAATGCAAGCAGGTTGTTAAAATAAAAAATGAGGTTAATTGGAAATTTAAAAAAAAATATTAAAACATATTTTGAAATTTTGAAAAAATATATGGTGCACTAGAGGAGAGAATCCTCTCCAAAAGTGTATAATTTGTTTTTGAAAATGATAAAAAAAATAGACAATAGTTGACATCAAATTAAAACTATCAAATTCTAGTACATTTGACTTTAACACGTTATTACGAGGAAAATATATATCAAAAAATTTAATTTTTTCCATGCACTAGATATTGAAGTTATCTATTTGGGAAAAGAAATCAAGAGAAAATAAAATTATTTTCTATTTTTTTCTTGACATCAAATCAACGTCACTTTTTCTTAAAATTTTCAACAATTCAAAATCTACTCTTAAATTTATAAAAAAAAAATATCAAAACAATTTTTATTTTTTTAAACTACAGGAATAAACTTCATCAAGAGTTATACATTTTATTATTTTACATCATTTTTAAATTCAAAACATAAAAATCATTTTTATGCGGTCGAAGTTGAGAATTTATGTTTGTGTTGGTCGATTCCTTTATAAAAGTATGACACAGGTTTGTACTTTACCCTAAAACTATCAATTGAATGACTTTCATTTGTAGTATTGTCACTCATGCTATGCATTTTCTCATGTTCATTTTTTTCCTTGAACAAATTTTTGAAATGACTTTGTAAACTATTCCATCCCATTGTTTTGACCTTCGTGGCTTTATTGATGTATCATCTTCTATTTACCCTAGAGCCTTCAACCATCAAAATATTGACTCATTATATTTTTCCCTTTTTTATCCATAAATGATCTATCAACATAGTTAGTAGAAAACCTAGGCCATGACCCAATTCCTTAATAGATTAATGACATGGATCTCTTAACTAACATTGAAGTTAGCATGGCAAGGATATTAACTATAAACTTAATTTGAAATGTAAAGTTTCTTAGGTTTATCAATTTTGGTACTAATAGTGGCTCTTTTTGGGAACCATTAGACTTTGTTAGGTCATAGATGAACTTCAAAATCTTTGGATAACCAAGTACCTACTATCAACTATTTCTAGGGGAAAACATTATTAATATTATGAATAGTAGAAAAAATACCAACTATTTACCTTCCTACAAACAAAAGGAAACACACTAACTAAATGATACCATTAATGAGTTGGGAAAAGTAGTAACCCCTCCATTTTAGTCAAGATTCTAAATTTTGTGGTAATTCATATCTTGAAAATCTGTAAAAAAAATTTGAATATCCCAAGGTTCAAGTAGATAGGAATGGTCATGCAATAAAAAATAAAACAAAGATTGATATTTAGCTACAAATCAAGTTTAAATTAAATAACACCAACATATGTTATCTACTGGCTAAATCAAAGACCCTAGAATTAGCATCAACATAAGAAATAATTAAATGAACAAACATTGAGATAAATTGCTAAAACAATATGCAAAATTACTAACATAACGAATATGAACATCAACATAAATTTGACTAAACTAATTTATTTATTTTACTTCATGAAATTACAAACATAAGATGAATGATCTCCATATAAACTTTTACAATAAAGAATTTGTATTGACTTACACACATTCATTCATTTACACAAAACACTAAAACTTAACTTCTACTTTAAAATAACAATTTCCATAACATAAATTTGACATTTAACCCTTTTCATATAAAATATTTTTGACATATATTTAGAAACTCCTTACCAACAAACTTTAGAGTTGACATTTAACCCTTTTCATACAAATTATTTTTGACATATATTTAAAAACTCCTTCCCAACAAACTTTAAAGTTGACATTTAATCCTTTTCATACAAAATATTTTTGACATATATTTAGAAACTCCTTACCAACAAACTTTAGAACTCAACTTGAAGCAATATGGCATACCTTTTCAAGGGCTTGAGCTTGTGCATTGTAATTATCACCATTTGGAGATTACAAGGTTGCATATTGTCTCTATATCTCATTCAAGTTGAAGATAGTTTTCATAATTGTTATTTGCAAGTGTGAAGAAGATTGGAAAAGACAGAAGAAGCATTCTCAAGCAAGAATTGGAGCTATTGTAATTCAGAGATTGAATAATAGAATAATTCTTGGTGGAGTTTTTTCCTGAAAGGGTTTCTCCACGGTACATCTTGTGTGATCTTTTTAATATCATGTCTAGTTCTTCTATCAACTTCTCTCATTCTACAACAGTAAAATGGATTAATCAAGATAATCACCCACAAAGAATATATGTAACAAAGAAAAGACTTACTTAGATCAGCAATATTAAAGTTTTACAGAGTATTAAGCTAAGAAAACACCTCATTTTTCAACATTTGGTATCAGAGCTGAGGTTGGGTAGAGTATTGGGATGCCATTCTCTTAAAGTTTGAAGGATTTATTGGCTTAGTGGGAGCTCTTATTATTTTAGTAATTTGCTGATTTTGGAATTAAGTTTTTGTTACAATGAATTCAAGGTTAGATATTGAAAAGTTCAATGGTTCTAACTATGAAATGTGGAAATTAAAAATGGAAGATCTTCTTGAAGAAAGAGATCAATGGTTAGCGATTAATAATGAGACAAAGACACCTACAACTATGTCAGATGAAGATTGGGCTAAGTTAGATAAAAAGGCAAGAGGAACAATTAGATTGTGTCTTGCTAATGTTGTTCTTTTAAATGTTTCAATGGAAACTAGTGCATATAAATTGTGGAAAAGAATAGGAGGCATTTATCAAACAAAGAGTCTAACAAATAAGTTGTATCTGAAAAGGCAATTATATTCATTGAAAATGAAAGATGGTGATTCAGTAGCACAACATTTAATTGCTTTCAATTTAATTCTCAGTTAGTTAGCATCCGTAGATGTAAAGCTTGAGGATGAGGATAAGTGCATTTTATTGCTTTTCTCTTTACCAGATTCATGGGAAAATCTAATAGTTGCAATTAGTGGTAATGGTGCAGATCCAAAGATGGACAACATCATTACTACTCTCCTATTAGAGGAGATGAGAAAATCTAAAACTGGCTCCCAAGATGCCTTGTTTGTAAGAGGTAGGCCTAAAGAGAATGAATCTAAAGCAGACAAGAAAGGAAAGGGTAAGTCTAAAGGATGGTCAAAAACCCCTGGTAAGAGTAAGGTAAAGTGCTGGAATTATGGAAAACATGGACATATTAAAAATGATTTTAAGAGCAAGAAGAAGAGTATTGATGCTTCTACAGAAAAATCCGATGACAGTAATGATGCATTAGTCATTTCTTCTAATACTATTGTTGATAACTTTTGGCTTCTTGATTCAGGTTGCTCCTATCATATGACTCCTAGAAAGGAGTGGTTCTCTAAATATACTGCATATGATGGAGGAGATGTCTTCTTTGGAGACAACAACACAACAAAAGTTGTTGGCAAAGGAGAGGTAAAATTGTGTTTCAGTGATGGTAGTGTTAATACCCTTAATGATGTTTTACATATTCCAGGACTTGCAAGGAATCTACTTTTTGTCTCTAAGTTTAATGATTCTGGAATGCATGTGACATTTGACAAAGGTGGTTGCAAATTGGTGAAAGGGAATATGGTGGTTGCTAAAGGATCTCGGATTGGGACTTTATTTAAGCTGAATACCTCCAATGTAAATATTTTATCAAATGTAACTGAAGCTGAAAATACATGTATGCTATGGCACCATAGATTGGGCCATATAGGTGAAAAAGGTCTTAGGACCATTCTTAATAAAAATTTGGTTGACGGTATTCCTAATTATAATATTGGAAAAAATGACTTTTGTGAGCACTGTGTGTTTGGAAAGCAATCTAGATCTAAATTTCCTAGTGGTACAAATAGAGCTAAAAGATTATTAGAGATTATTCACTCAGATGTAATGGGTCCTGTGGATATTGACTCTATTGGAAAATCTAGATACTATGTCACATTTATTGATGATGTCTCAAGATACACTTGGATATATTTTATGCATAAAAATCTGATGTGTTTAATAAGTTTAAGGAATTTAAGGCTTTGGTTGAGAAACAATCAGATCATAAGATAAAAGTGTTGAGATCAGATAATGGTGGTGAGTATTGTTCTAAGGAATTTGATGATTATTGTAAGCATGCAGGAATAGTGAGACAAAAAACTACTCCATATACACCTCAACAAAATGGAGTAGCAGAAAGGATGAACCAAACCTTAATGGAAAGAGGTAGGAGTATGTTAAGTAGTGCTAAGCTTGAATGGTCCTTATGGGCTGAAGCGTATGTACTTCTTGTTATTTAATCAATAGATCCCCTAGTTCATCTATTGAAGATAAAACTCCTTATGAGATGTGGTTAGGTAAGAAACCTAGTGTTGCACATTTAAGGATCTTTGGTTGTGAGGATTTTGTTCATGTGCCTCAAGAAAAGTGATCTAAATTGGATCCTAAAGCATAGAAATGCATATTCATAGGTTATGGTGAAAATGTAAAAGGTTACAAGCTTTGGAATCCACTAACAAGAAAAGTTTATTTATCTAGAGATGTTATTTTCAGGGAATTTAGAGGTTATTCAGGAGAAGAACAACCAAAGGAAAAGGATACTTCTAGAACAGTGCATTTTGAGACATACTGAGAAGCAACAAGATGCACATGTTGAAGAACAAGTGGATGAATCACAAGAAGAGAGTTCAGAGAGTTCTTCTGAAATAGAGGCTCAAGATGAGCATATTGAGGAACCAGAAGAAACTCCTTTAAGGAGATCCACAAGACAACAGAATCTCGTTGATAGGTATAGCCCACCTAATTTCCGTTGTATTTTTGCTTTAATGAGTACTAATGATGAACCCAATTCTTACAGGGAAGCTTTGTCCTCAGACGAGAACAAGCTTTGGTCGCAAGCTATGCATGAGGAAATGGAATCTTTGGATACTTGTGACACTTGGGATCTTGAGAGTTTTCCCAAAGATAGAAAGGCCATTGGTTGTAAATGGATCTTTAAAAAGAAGATTGGTGCAAATGGTAATCTCAAAAGGTACAAGGCTAGATTAGTGGCCAAGGGCTACTCCCAAAGAGAGGGAGTTGACTTTAATGAAATCTTCTCTCTCGTTGCTAAATTAACTTCTATTAGATTCTTCTTATCTATTGTTGCTGCTTATGATTTTGAAATTAAGCAAATGGATGTGAAAACTGCTTTTTTGCATGAGAATCTTGATGAGGAGATTTATATGAAGCAACCTGAAGGCTTTGTTGTAAAAGGAAAAGAAGAATTGGTTCGCAGGTTAAAGAGATCTTTATATGGATTGAAATAGTCACCGAGAATGTGGTACCAGAAGTTTGATGCTTTTGCATTAAAAATTGGTTATGTTAGGAGTGAGGAAGATCATTGTGTTTATATAAAAATTATTGATGATCAGCTTTTAATTATTATCTTGTATGTTGATGACATGTTGTTTATTGGTAACAGCAAGGTAATGATCAGAGAATTGAAAGCACAACTCTCGAGCACATTTGAGATGAAAGATCTAGGGGCTGCAAAATGCATCCTCGGTATGGAGATCAGTAGAGATAGAGGTAACAGAAAGCTTTGCTTAAGTCAGAGTAATTATGTTGATACTATTTTGAAAAGATTTAACATGCAGGACAATAAACCAGTTAATATTCCTTTACCAGTTGGCACAAAGTTAAGTTTAGATATGAGTCCTAAATCTGATTTTGATTTTGAGGAAATGTCTGAAATTTTGTATGCTAGTGCAATTGGTAGTTTAATGCATGCAATGGTCTGTACGAGACCAGATATAACACAAGCAGTGGGAGTTCTTAGTAGGTTTATGTCTAACCCTGGTAAAGAACATTGGACTTATGTTAAGAGGGTATTTAGATATTTACGAGGGACTTCATATTACTATTTAGTTTATCATGGTTCTAATAATATTGATATTATGAATAGATCATTGGACATACAGGGGTTTGTTGATTCAGATTGGGCAGGAGATTTGGACAGTCGGAGGTCGACAAGTGGTTATGTGTATACTTTGTTTGGAGCTGCAGTTAGTTGGATGAGTAAGAGGCAGCCCACGGTTGCTTTGTCCACCACAGAAGCAAAGTACATGGCTGCCACACATGCCTCTAAAGAGGCAATTTGGTTACAGAGGCTTGGGTCAGGTATTGGTTTTAATTGCAAACAAGTTAGGCTTGAATGTGATAGTCAGAGTGCTATTTGTTTAGCCAAAAATCCTATGTATTTTGCTAGTACTAAACATGTAGATGTTCAGTATCACTTTGTGCGAGAAATGGTTGAGAGTGGGAAAGTATTAATTGAAAAAGTTGACACTTTAATTAATGTTGTAGATTATCTTACAAAGCCAATTCCTACAGATAAGTTCTCGTGGTGCAGGAAGGCCATTGGCCTTAAGTCTTGTACTTGATTTAAATATATTATTCCTTGTTTAGAATAATTGCAATGTATAATGTCAAGTGGGAGAATGTTGGAAATAGGTTGCCATTTAATTGTAATTCCTAAACATTAATTATTTCATGTATCTCCTAGATTCTTGGAATGTGTTCAACAACACTAAGATTAGGATGAGATTAATATTTGATGAAATAATCATGATTATTGACATTTTTAATTAATTATAAATGTAAGAAGCATGTGAGGGCATCCATAGTGAGCTCCTAAATAATAGGGGCACATGGGACACCCACATGGTAAGGTAACACTCACCTTGTGTTCAGTTAACTATACGGAGTAACAGTTAACATTGTTGTATGCATGTAAAGATCCTAAGAGTTAGGATTTGATGTTTGCATGCTTGAAGTTCAGTTCAGTTCAGATCAGTTTAGTTCAGTTTAGTTTAGTTCAGTTCAATTCAGTTCATTTATGGTTCAGTTGTATGTTAGTTAACTTCAATTAACTTGGAATGCATGGCTAATAACATTGAGTTGTATGACAGATAACAGGGACTACCTCCAGTTAACAGGGGATGACTATTCTTTGGGAATGGTGTTGAGTAAATTTTTCAGTTAACAAGAAATCACTTGTAGCCAACTTGGGCGCCCAAGATGCTTTCTTGGAATTAACTCCAATGCATGATAAGATATTTCTAAAGGCTCTATTAAGTGGGACCCTCTTGTGGGCGCCATCTTTGAGGAATAGCTTTGTAATTATCACCGAAGTGAAGGATGAGTTGTAGCTTTAGTTTGGGACACCCAAATGGGTAAAGCACATGTTCTAAGCTTTGGTCTTCATGATAGAACTCAACTTGAAGCAATATGGCATACCTTTTCAAGGGCTTGAGCTTGTGCATTGTAATTATCACCATTTGGAGATTACAAGGTTGCATATTGTCTCTATATCTCATTCAAGTTGAAGAGAGTTTTCATAATTGTTATTTGCAGGTGTGAAGAAGATTGGAAAAGACAGAAGAAGCATTCTCAAGCAAGAATTGGAGCTATTGTAATTCAAAGATTGAATAATAGAATAATTCTTGGTGGAGTTTTTTCCCTAAAGGGTTTCTCCACGGTACATCTTGTGTGATCTTTCTAATATCCTATCTAGTTCTTCTATCAACTTCTCTCTTCATTCTACAACAATAAAATGGATTAATCAAGATAATCACCCACAAATAATATATGTAACAAAGAAAAGACTTACTTAGATCAGCAATATTAAATTTTTACAGAGTATTAAGCTAAGAAAACACCTCATTTTTCAACAGATCCTAACATCATATTTCAAATTGAATAGAGTGATGAGGTCATGTCTTAGTGCAAGGTGAGAATGGTTACCTAAGAGAAAAGTATATGATATATGTGAAGTGTGCCTAATATGCATAAAACTATTGTGCATTCTTAAGCTAAATAAGACCATTTAGAGTTGCATATGTTGGGTTTAAGGTAGGAGAGAAGGGGTGATTTTTAATTTATGCAACTATCTTGCTAGTTCTAGATAGTAAAAAATGTGTAGGCTACCTAGGATAAAGGTGAAACATTATATCATGACCTACCTAGTAATTCTTCATGTTCACATTATGGGAAGTTATTAGGAGAAATGGTAGACACATTCAATTAATTATTGACCTTGTTATTTCAAGACTTAATGCTCATGATAACTTGTGGGGAAGCCACACATTAATATTGGTTGTTCATACCCCCGTGGCATAGTCTAAATGATTGTCATTGCAAGACACAAATTATGATTGTATATTTGAGACCTCAAAAATACTACTAGTATGGGGAAACCTATTATCCTAGGGTTTATAGAGGTGCTTATTAAGGTGTAAGCACCCCAAGGAATTCCCAATTCCTTGGTTAACAAAATAAATATCGGTTGCTAATGTATCATTGGGCTTGTGCCCTACAAATTTGATTTCTAGAGTAGTATAATGATACCCTAGAGGTCACATATACTAATATAAGAGTGAAATTTGACCTATATCAACATTTTAGCTAAGTTTCTAAACAATCGAAGTGGTCATCAACCTAGCATGCTCATGTACCTATTGACAGTGTAAATAGTGGAGGATAAACATACATGGTTATTGACAAGAGTGTTTATGATGGACAACATCACACTAACTCAGATCATTATGCAATTCTTATGCCAAAGCTAGCCACAAGAGTAGATTTGTAGAATGATGTCCTAGGCCCCTCAGGTGATTATGATAACATCAAATATGCTAGGAAAACAACAAACACCAATCGATGTCAAGATGGAAAAAGGTGTAGGAAAATATGGAGATGACACACACACATGACAAACATTGGATAAGGATATGGGATTTGCAACTAAGCACACCCTTCCAAAGTACAAGAACACATGGACAATGAAATATAATTAGGTGGTTTAAAGGATATAGAGACCACCGATGTTGGTAACATAAATTGAGGAGGAACTATTGTAAAATTAGAGCAACCTAAGGATGTAATGATGTAACAATTTCTCTTCCATAGAAGTATCATAGAAGAAAAGATAAAACTAGAAGCCATAAGAGGGTAAAAAGGATCTTCTGATGTGATCAAGAGCCAACAATTTATTTTAATGATGGATCATCATGAGATCTAAACTAAATATGATCATTGATATTGATGCCACCAAATGGCACTAAAGGGGTGATAATAGAGATAACAAGAGTATGAGTGCACTTGTAATGTATCGTAGATGGAGATTAGGCTATTTTGACCATCAAATATGTTTTTTCTAATGGGGAACTTGTGACATTAGTTCATACTCCCATGCTTGGAATGGTTCAGTGTGTGATCCAGTTGTGCATGACCAAGAGGAATTGTAACTAACTTCAATGTCCTAAATTGAGGAATTCAGAAAGCATCACAAATATAGTGTAGTATGTAGCCATGAAGGTAAATAATGAGTTGATAGTCACATAGCATAGGAACATTATCTTTAAGGGATCATAAAAATTAAGGACACTCACATCCATGCCTTATAATAATCACTTAATGGTCACATAAATATACAAGAAGGTCTATGGGCCTTATTCCAAGCTACTATCATGCAATTGTAGTAATTACAATAATAAATTTTGAGTGTAGGTGTGATGACATCCCTAAAGGGGTAGCAACATCCTCAATGAGGGAGTGACAAAAAACACCACCAATAAATCTAATAAAGAAGTAGTTAGATGTTTTGAGAATACAAAATAAATAAGTGTGCAAGTGAGAAAACAAAGACTTCAACATAAGGTAGAAAAAACAAAAAAGAAGGTTGTCAAAGTAGAGTGAGGTTTTAGAAGAGAAGTAGGATAGAGTAAAAGATAGATATGCATTAGTGGCTACGTATCTCACTCTCATTAGTGAGGTGCATGTTGATGGTGATATCGTATAACAACAAAAAGGTTTTCATTGGTACCACACAATATCATTAGTACGTCAACAAATGAATTTTTCCTAAGGAAACTAAACTCAACACATTACATGTTAACTTATTATAAGAAGACCTTATTTAAATGGGGAGGTAAGGAGCTCAAAGGCACAAGTTCAAGAATATATGAACAAAATCAATAAGTTTCATGTCATTGACATAATCTAATTAAAGGAGCTCCTATTGATGTGGTGTGCCATCATCAAGGACATGGCTAAGAGTACACAACATATGCAATCTATGTTTGATATCTTAGAAAGGAAACTTACCAAGTTAAATCCTAAGGAAGATGATGCACTATACTTCATTGTAATAGTTGCATAGGAATTACAATATAGTGTAACTACCTATAACAAACCTATTATGGTATGTTCCAAAAACACCATATTTTTTTTAAATGCATTACTTGCATAATTTATTTTCAAAGTAATTGCAATAATCATAATGTAATCAAACGATATAGCATAACAATAACAATATTGATCAACTTTCTGCATCTGAATCTATCAAATTTATAAAATATTATTTCAATGTACAAAATTATATTTGCATCTCTTTTCTTCTTTTTCATAATGCTTAGACATTATTACATTAGTCGTCTCACCTAGAAATAAGCAAAATTACATCATTAATATAATTTAACAATAGGAATCATGAATCATGTCTTTGATATCCAAGTCTTCAACAATCAACTACAAGAGGGAGAGCATCACCCGAGTTCTCTTCCTCCATTCATAGAACAATAGTCCCTTGTACTCCTTTCTACTAGAAGCGGACCTACCCTTCATGAGAGTAGTAGATTCGAGGAAATTTTGAAGTCGTCAAGCCATCTGAGATCTAGTGTTGTGTACTAATGCATTAAATCCATCAAGCAACTTCTAGATACCCTCTAGCTATGCATAAAATTTCTATTTATGATGCAACTTTAGACACAGTGAACGAACAATGCAAGCAATTATTTTACATTAATTTGGCCAAATTTTCTATCTATAAACATGTAAACTTATGTGTTTGTATATTCATATACACATCTATCTCAAACTAGATATTGACAATGATTCCACAAGCACATATACAGTCGTAACTGTCAAATTTATTCAGTTGCCTTAAATGAAAAGTCAATTCTTGATTTGCAATCTATACAGAGATTTTGAATACAAATATATTTATAATTCATGTGGACTATTTGTCTCAAATTCACAACAATCTCAATTTTTAACTTCTACAGTAATAACTCTTATTGTCATGTTGTTTTCCTTTTATAATCATGTTGTAATGATAATTCTATCTTCACTTAAATGATCACAAATTCATGTTTACATGTTCTTTCCACATATAAGTAAATTCATATATACATATTCATAAAATATTCAATGTCACTATTCTAAGTTTAGATGTCCTTTCCACATAAAAGTATTCATGTATACTTATCAATAAACAACTCGTATGTCATTGTTAGGTTTCATTCCTTCAAAAGTGGAATGTTTATATATAAATATCTATCTATATATATGTATATAGACTTAACTCAAAATGGTCTATTTATATATGTATGTATGTATGTATGTATGTATGATGTATGTATGTATGTGTGTGTGTATAATCTTAGAGACTACTAGTATAAGTTTGAAATCTAATAAAAATTCACACTTCACTACATACTCAAATTTAGAAGATCATTACAGGCTTTCTCAACCAAGTTACAATTTATTAATATTAATAATATAACCATCACTCTCGACCCCTTACAAGGTCAAGAGTGTTATCTCTATACTTTGGAATGCTTCAAATCATAGAATTGGGTTTACAACCTATAATATCATGGCTCAAAGGGTTTTAAATCCTTATTCATTTTACACAATGATAGGTATAAATATTAGACCAATTCATTATTTTATTTTGGTATCTTGTTTATACCTAGATTCACTAACAATAACACCTTGTTTATATGATAGAAAGAGTAATAGTGATGGCACTATTTTCACAAGATTGTAGAGGTCGATGTCTACACAGATATATCATTCTTTAGACTAGAGAATAATTTCCTAACATTGTCATATAACATGTCTATCATTCTTTTATTATAGCCTCTTGTTCATACCTAGATTCACTAACAATAACAGCTTGTTTATATGACATAAAGAGTAATAGTGATGGTACCATTTTCAGTCAACTTAGTGCTAGACACACAATTCAGAGGAGTTCCTAGCTAAACAATTCACTAAACCCCCGCAATGACTTTATTTAATTATCAACCAAGGCTTCATAAGCTTTTGATGTTGTTGGAATTGTATGTGCATTCATGGAATCTATACGACCTATATTAGTGAGTATAGATGGTTTACACATGTACAGGAAAATAGTAAAGTTTGGAAAAGCAAATAAAGTGTTACCTTGCAAAATAGGGTAAATAACTTAATTTGCTATTGATGCTACGGGTACCTTCAATTTAACACTATAATTGTTAACTGCTAACCCTGAACTCTACAATTCACTAACACTATTGACTCTTACTTCTAACTACTTGACCTCTCCGGATAATGACTCAAAGACACATTACAGAGCATAATTCATGATACAAGATTTTATTCATGTGCATGTAATTGAGAATCTTCTTGAAATGAATGCAACAATGTAATCTTCTAATCTAACAACATAAACTAAGGTGGGTGAATAGTACCTCAAATGGCCCTTTCTCAACTAGTTGTTGTACCCATAAGAGAAATAAAATATGTGCTACTAGAATTAGCTAATCATAATAGTAAACTGGAACATATTTATTGCATATGTAACTGAACTCTCACAACATGACAAGAATCTTCACAAATCTCTCATTCATGAGTGCATAACTATTACAACTAAATGACAAAAAAATAGCAATGAAGTATTGTTTGTGAAACAAAACTGGAACTATCAAACCATATATATTCTAACTAGATCTGCTCTTCTACCACCGATCCAACTATATAGGCTCAAGAGGAGTTTTATTTGCATAAGGACTAAAAACATAAATTAAATGCATATGTCCACTTTCCTTCAAAATAGAGAGAGACAAAGTCTTTGCAACTAAAACTATAACTAAAAAAGATAGAAGAAGACATAGATTGACACTCTTCCCTAACGGGTTGACAGAGACGTGCTCTGTGAGAACAGTCACATTGGATTCCTTATCAATATAGACTTATTCTTCCTCCTATCATCTTATTGTATGATTTGATGACTCACTATTGACCATTTCAACGATCGCCTTCATTATTTCCTAGAACTATCACATTCTCAACATTCTGGACTTTCCCTTGCAATCTTCCTAGAATCCTTTGGTTGCAGGTTGGTCAATCTAGTTGCTACGGTCTACAATTCTTTTGGTTGCAAGAGATTAGTTTCATCTAAAGTATGCACATCATTAATCAATCATGAATTAACATAGAATCATCATATCATAATTATATTTCCACATGGTAAAGTCTAGCTTAGGATGCATAAAAGACATCATATATATAAGGTTCATGATTTTCTATGAGATAAGTAGCTTGAAATGTTAAAAATATATAAACTAAAAGGAAGAAAACTAGTTATTTCCTAGTCCCATCATTACCCCCAACTAGAGTATTTTCTTGTCCTCAAGCAACATTTAAGACTAGAGATTGTAGTGGAGATTCATTTCCCTAATATCTATTACCACATCGACTCCCTTTACCTGTCTCAAATAGTAGCCTTTTTTACATGAAATCCTTGCCAACCTCATATTCTATGTTGTTTCAATTTCATCACTGTTCCCCCTATCTAATGTGGCACTGAATAGAGGAGAAGAGGTGGATGAAAGGTGAGTGGAAACCATTTAATTCCATTATCCTTGGAAATGATTATATACCTTTGAGATCTTCTAATAATGGCTATACTCATTATTTTCATCCCCACACCTTTATAATACAAGATCTCTAACCATTGATCAATGATTGTGTTAGGGTCTTGTGATTCTTTCCTCAGCTGCAAAGTAATAGATTTCTCCCTCTCATTGTGTTCTCATAAGATTTCACCTCTCTGATGTTCATTCCTGATATAAGAGGCTAATGCTCTGATTTGTAAATCCCCTACAAACATTAATGGATTTCATTCAATCTGATCTAAGAGAACAAATTTATGCAAGTAAAACTCACATAACTAGTCCTGCATGTCTGGTATAGAGTCAAAGAAAGTATCTAAAAACAAACAAAAAAATATTCATTGACATTAAAAAATCACTAATCACTTGGTTGAATTGAAAACAAAAATACTTTTCCTATAGAAATAATGCAAAAAATCTTGTAAGAGGTCTACATTTTAGAATTTGTGCAGCCTTTTCTACTACTTCAATCTTCACTTTCATCCTTTTTATTTTTGCATCTTTTTTTTCAAGTGTCCTGGTGTGTTTTGATATCAATTCAACTTTTTTCTTTTTCCCACTCCTTCTCAAAGAACTCTTGGGTTCTTTTCCACAATTCCACACCCAAAGACACCACAATTGGCACAAAGAGAACTATGAGTGGAGGAATTGAGCCCCGGTGGTACTAGTTCCTTGTTTTCTACTTCTATGATAGCAAGTTGTGCCAATTCATACAACCTAGACCCATGCTCAAATTTATAAAGCTTTTCCTCCAACTATTTAATTATTTTATTCCTTTCACTGTCTTTTTGTTGGTGTGTTTTCAATAAATTTTCTAATTGCTTTATCCTTTCCATAGCCTCCTACAATTATTTTCCAATATCCTTTTTCTCAACAAAAATCTTTCATCTCTTTCCAAAAACTAGTCATCCCTCTCACTTCTATAATCATTGTCCTCTGAATTAGGGCTCTTTTGGGTTCTTTTTCTTATTTTCCTTGCAACAAAAACATCCTTTGAATTAGACTCAAAGGTACTTGTGTAATACCATGATTGTGCAATAGGTGTATTTACATTACTAGAGGAATTCCCCTCTAATTTTGAGTATGTTTCAATTGTAACCACATCTTCCTTTTGTCTTCTACCTGTGCCCCTCAATGACCTTTTTCCTCTTAGGTGATGTGACCTCCTTGTGGGTCTTCTCTTCCATGTGGAAAGTGCATAAGAAGATCCACCTTTCCTTTGCTTGGCCCTCTATGTTTTTGTAGAAATAGGGGTTTCTTCCTTGTCCTCTGTTGTGGGTTGCTCGGCAATGGTTGCATGTTGAGTGCTCTACAAACCCTACTCTTCTAGCTCTCGTATGTTTGTAATGTCCCACCCCAGGTGTACACTAGCAAACTAATTTTTTTTCCTTCCTATTTAACTATGTTTTTTGAGTTTATGCTCTTCAATGATTTTTAATGATACAATACCAGGAGATATGTATAAGAATGAAAAATAAGGAATATGCAGGATATAGACACAATAATCCTAAATCATTTCTTTCAAATACAATGTATTTATATACTCAAAATCAGAATTACATTCCTTTGCAAAATGTGATACAAACATACCAATACACCATAGAAATGCTTATTTGTAAATTCTAAAAATGGTTAGCAACTAACACTTTATTAGCAAATTTAAAACAGATTATCAGCCAGTATAGAAAATTTCATCAGCGGCAATGAAACCCTTATATATATACCACACCTAGCAACAATGATGCTTTCTCCAACTTTGTTTTCATTTCAAATGTATTCAACCTTCAGACCACCCCTAATGGTGATTCAAGACAACTAAAACCCTAGGCATTTTAGCTTGAAACTCAAATGCCTGGCTGAGATGAATAGTATGGCCTGTAGCAGCAACAATACAACTTCTATTGAGTTCTCATGTATCTATCAATTTCCTCCAATGCACGTTCTTCTAATAATCTGGGAGTTGCACTTAAAACCCTTGAATCTATTGATGATATTCTTCTCTTAAATGCTCTATATGATTTCCATGTGCTGAGAAATGGAGTTCTAACAACAACAATTAATCTCCAATGAATGTTCTCACAGTAAACTAGAAATATGCTCTTAACCCTTTGAAAAATCTAATGATTCTTTTCCAATGAAGCTCAAATATGACTACTAGATGTAGCCACCAAAATATGCAGCCTTTAGGTGATCTCCCACACCCTCAGGAAGCTAAAACAATGAAGAAGCTATGCTCTCCAATGCCCAGGAATACAAAAAAACCTAGTTTTCTTCTTCTCCTCAAGAAATCTTCAAAAGCTAAGTGTTGAATGAGTGAACGAATAATTAATTTTCTTTTGTTGAGTGCTTATATACTCATAAAAAGCTCGACACCCAAGATAGCTTTTTTTACTTTAAAATATATTTTTGCTTTTGATTTAGACTTTATTAATCTCATTAAATGGCCCCACTTTAATAAAGTCAAAATATATCATTATGATGCACTTTTTAATAATTAATTATTATTAAAGCCTACCTTTAATAATAATTAAAAATAATGTATATCTTTCTCATTAATCATCATTTCTTGATTCCATCTAAACTAGGAAGTCAACCACTGCATCAACTGCTTATCTAGGTGCCTTTTCAAAAATAGTAATACTAAACTCCATCAACCCAGTGACTTACTATAAATAGTAAACAAGTACAAACTGAGTCCAAAACAACCCCCAAAGGAAAATCTTGAATGATATCAAACTCCGGAGAAGAAAACACCACAAAACTGCCACCAGAGAATTTGACAACTTCCAAATTGGACCCTCTAACCAACATTACTAGCCTATGAGGGTCAAATGATAGGCTAAACCACAAAAAGCTAAGGTGAGCTAAAAAGGGGACTTACAATGTTGCGGGTCGGTGATGCAACAAGGGATCCAAAGGGAATTTCCCTCTCTAAAATAGAAGGTTCCTCTTCTATTTATGGGATAGCAAGTTCTTCAAGGATACTATTGATATGGTTGCAATTTAGGAAACTTTCCCATGAAACATGTGGAAATTGAGTTCTCAAACTCCTTTTTATCAACAATGTGACCAAACAAAAATGTGATAATGTTGTGTTATTCCTTTTATACTCATATCTCATTCTTTTCAACAAATTGTATAGAAAATTTAGAACATTCACATGCCTATCATGGCGAAGATGACTCAATAACTTAAAATGGGTTGTATACAACAAGGATTTCCTACCATCACAGGTTAAATACTTGATTATGTAAGAAGCAACCAAAGCCCAAGCCCAGGGTAAGGATAATCTTATAGTACCTTGATAAGATGAGTCTAGGTTCTCTCCTGGCTGCCTGAATTCATCCCTAGCAGTAATAACATCTGTCTTAGCGGGAAATTCTTCTCCTTCCCATGAAAGACCAGATACTTCAACAATGGAAACTTTTAAAACATCTACCCTTAAGCCTCTCACTACTACTTCATCATTTTGTAATGTGGCAGAAAATTGTTATGCCATGACCTTGTTATACTCTATAAGCTTCAAGAAGTACTCCAACTAGCCAAATTGTCAAAAAATAGGCAATACCAGCCTGTCTTCCAACAACTGAGTATGTGTTGCTAGTTCTCTACGAATAATGTCACCTGTCATAATATTGTTGTTGTTCTACAATTCCTTAATTCTTTGTTTTTCATTCCAACTGCACCACCTTCATAATATCTGTATGCTTGAAACCTCTCAATTTAATTGCCTTTAACCCTCTTTCTCTCCTATGAGCTTGTATTGTTTGAAAAATGGAGGAAAAATAAAATGTCCAAAAAGCTTGCAAAGAGTTTTTGAACATCAAGAAAATAAGGAAACCTCCCCCCAAGTAAAGATACTAAGTGTCCTCACTTAGTGGTATGGTTTTGGCAGAGGGTTAAATGAAATATAGTGGGAAATAAATTTAGATATGAAGCATGCACAAAGTAATGTATAAACATTTTGAAAATCAATAATCACTATGTTAATTATGAGAAGTTAATGTGCGTAGCTATAGAAATGTGTTGGAATGAAACTGAACTTGTGTGAAGTGATTGTTGATATCCTATGACTAAATATGAAATGACTTACCATAATTGCAATAAAAATCATGCAAAGGCAATTTGAATTGAATGTTAGCATATGAATGACACGTGTTGAATGATGGAATGAAAAGGCTGTGGAGTATATGGAATAGGTGAGGTGAAATGAATGCATGGTATGTGGTAATCAAGAAAGGTGGTGGAAATGATACAGGTGAAGTGTAGGAGTTTATGGTGAACTCCTCAAACACCCCAAGATCACTTGCAAGATAAAATAACTTACACAAGAGAGAAATGATAGAAATATCATGCTATCATTAAAGATGCAAGAATTCCAAACTGAATATGGAAATGTACATATGATACCTTGCTTATAAAGGCAAGGTGGTGAATAGGATTAGACAAGATCGTGAAAAGTGTCTTAATCTTCTCACATGAGACAAGTAATTCCTAATAACCTAGGATAAGATAAGTTATAGAAAAGATAACTCATCCTTCTAGAAGGAATCTTAGATCCTAAGTAAACTTAACATGTGAATATGTCCCCTAATTGCCTAGTGAATGAATTTACTAGGTACAAGATATTAATTCACACCAACATGAAGAAATTTACGTGGCTGCATATACAAATGGATGTAAGTTGAAATGATAGAAATACGATGGATGTGGTGGCAATATAAAATGACTGTCAGAAAAGTGTTACAAGCACTTGCAGTAATAGGTCCCTTCTAAAATTTTGTCAACTTCAGGTGTTATGCTATAGATCCCTGTTGCTTCGTTGACTGTTCCAAATAATGATATTGTCGATTGTCACCTATGCATTGTGTGCATGTGAATGATGTAGTGGAAATATACCTATGAAACATCATTTGGTGAGTTGTTTAGCTCATCCACTGATTCATTTGTAGAACTTGTAATATTTGTTACTAAATTGTCAATTGTAGGCTCAAATTGTTGAATTAATGAAAGAAGTCAACAATCTGTAATGGATTTTTGTAAAGCTTCAATCTATGTCCATTAACCAATAATGAAAACCTAATATCATCAATTATATGTGGTTGTATTGGTCCATATTGAAACACTTATTTTATATCATATGGACGCAACCATCTACTTTGTAATTTCCCTTTGCAGTCTTTATATCTTGAGTCATAAAGGAGAGTCCAATCACCTGCACTAAATTCTTGTGTCTTTATGAACTAATCATGCCAATAGATTCTTTTCTTCTAGACAACTTCAGTATGGTGTATGGCTTCCATTCTAATTTCATCAAGTGCATTTAGGTTGTGTAATCTCTTTTGCTAAGTTGGGATAAGTCCATGCCCAATGTAATTGTTCTCCTTAATATTTTGTATTCAAATTTAATAGGAAGTATTGCTTTATCCCCAATACATGAATTCATTTGGTTTAAATCCATTCATGGTCTTCCAAGTTGTCCTATAGGCCCAAACTACCTTAGGCAACTTGGTTGCCCAATCCTTCCTATGAATTTGCACTGTCTTTGTGAAAATATTTTCAATTTCCGTATTTATGACTTCAACCTACCTATTATCTTGAGGGTGGTAAGGTGTTGACTTCCTATGTCTGACTCCATACTCTTGACAAATTTTTTATCAACTCTGATGTAAATTGGGGTCCTTTGTTTGTGACAATCTCTCTTGGAACTCCATATCTTGTGAATATATCCTCATAGAGAATTTTTGATACATTACCATATCTTGCAAATTGTAGATCCTTAACCTCTACCCACTTTGTAAGGTAATCTATGTATAGCAGTATGTACTCTTTGTTGTTTGATGTTGGTGATATGGGGCCAATAAAATCTAATCCCTATTTTTCAAATGGTGTTATTGCTAATTGTGGTTGCAATGGCATTTCATCTAATTTTGTTGGTCTTCCCATTCTTTGACACCTATCATAGCCCCTAGTGTACTTCATTGCATCTTTATGAAGAGTTGGCCAATAGTAGCCAATGTTGAGAATCATAAGAGTTGTCCTCTTTGCTGCAAAGTGTCCCCCATAGGGTTCATCATGGCATGCTCTGAGGATATCATGTACTTTATCTTCCCTAATACATCTCCTCATTATGTTGTATGGGTCTATGTAGAATAAGTATCCAACTGTATAGGAATAAGGAAAACTCTTAGGAACCAATTGCCTCTTTTCTCTTGGTGAGAAATGGGGTGGTGCTTGTCTTGCTACATGATAGTTAGAAATATTTACATACCAAGGTGTATGTAGAGATAGA
The DNA here is from genome assembly GCA_007258455.2 of Sequoia sempervirens. NCBI lineage: Eukaryota > Viridiplantae > Streptophyta > Pinopsida > Cupressales > Cupressaceae > Sequoia > Sequoia sempervirens. The sequence continues at coordinate 908,602,255 of VDFB02281492.1, forward strand.
GTAAATAAATGCTCATCTAGGAAAGAATCATCAACATCTTCTAATTTGGCTAGTAGCCTGGATATAAAATTTTCCACTACATTTACTTTACCTGGCTTATCCACAATGGTAATGTCAAATTCTTGAAGTAACAGTAACCATCTGGAAAGACTACCACCAACCACCAATTTTTTCATTAGATACTTTATTGCTATATGGTTAGTTTATTCATTAGATACTTTATTGCTATATGGTTAGTATAGTATTGAAGAGGTTGCAAGAGGAGAAGCTACTGATCAACATGGAAAAGTGTGAATTTATGAAAGGAGAACTAGTGTACCTTGGATTTTTCATCTCCAAGGGATGTTTGAAGATGGATCCTTCAAAGGTGGATGCTATTCTTAATTTTCCAACACCAAAATCAATGGAAGATGTGAGAAGCTTTCATGGACTTGCAAGATTTTATAAAAAGTTCATCAAGAACTTCAATCAAATTTGTGCACCCATCTTGGACACCATCAAAGGAGGTAATAAGGGTAAGTTTTCTTGGACCAATGAGGCTGATAAAGGGTTTGAATATTTGAAAAAGAGAGTAGCACAGCAACCTATACTTGTACTCCCTAATTTTGATAAGGTTTTACCATTGAGTGTGATGCTAGTAACCAAGCAATAGGGGTTGTCTTGATCCAAGAAGGAAAACCGATTGAATTTTTCAGTGAGAGGTTGAATGAAGCAAAGAGGAAGTATTCTTCCTATGATTTGGAATTATATGCTATGGTCCAAGCCCTCAAAAAGTGGAGGCACTACTTGTTACCTAAATAATTTGTTGTTTATAATGATAATCATGCTTTGAGTTTCTTGAATGCACAAGATAAACTCAATCATAGGCACATGAAGTGGGTGGAGTCTTTACAAGCCTACACATTCACATTAAAGAATATGAAGGGCCAAGCAAATAAGGTAGTAGATTCTCTCAGTAGAAGGGCACTTGTAGTGCAAGAGATCCAAATCCAAAGCATGGGGGTTGATGCATTGAAAGACATGTATCATGAAGATGCAGATTTTAAGGAGGTATACAACGTTTGTGATCAACATTTGAATACTTTTCATGGTGAATACTCTGATTTTTTGTTGCAGAATGGTTTTCTCTTCAAAGGAAGTCAATTGTGTGTGCCTAAATGCTCAATGAGAGAGAATATTATAAAGGAGAAACACAGTGGGAGTTTTGGAGGCCATTTTGGTCTTGATAAGACCTTAGAACAAGTAAGGAGGTTCTACTACTAGCCAAGGTTGCAAGTGGATGTGAGAAAGTATGTAGAAGGATGTGCAATCTGTCTAAGAGAAAAGGGAACTTCATCAAATGCAGGGCTCTATCAGCCACTCTCCATTCCCAATAGGCCTTGGGAGAGTGTATGGATTTTGTATTGGGGCTACCTAGAACCCACAAAGGTTTTGATAGTGTTTTTGTGGTGGTTGATAGGTTTATTAAGATGGCTCATTTTCTTCCTTGTAAATGCACCAATGATGCATCTAGTATAGCAGATCTCTTTTTTAAGGAGGTTGTTAGAATACATGGATTTCCCTTAAGTATTGTTTCTGACAAGGATTCTAAGTTCATAGGTCACTTTTGGAGGACCTTGTGGAAGAAACTTGGCACAAATTTGTCCTTTAGCTCTGTATACCATCCCCAAACGGATGGACAAACTGAAGTGGTGAATAGATCATTGGGAAATTTCTTAAGATGCCTTACCAAGGAGCATGGACAAGCTTGGGATCTGATTTTACCTCAGGCTGAATTTGCATATAATGACTCCATGAATAGGAGCATTGGTAGGAGCCCTTTTGAAGTAGTCTATGGTATGCACCCTAGAGGGGTCTATGAATTGAGAGATCTACAAGTAGTTGATAGGAAAAGTGCTCAAGGAGAGGAATTTGTTGTTACAATCAGGTATATCCATCAACAAGTGAAGGAATCTCTACAAAAGAATGTTGAGAAGTACAAAGAAAGAGCTGATTTGAAGAAGAGGGATGTTCAATTCAAGGTTGGAGATTTGGTGATGGCTCACTTGAAGAAGGAGATACTTCCAAAGGGAAAGTATACTAAACTCATGATGAAGAATATTGGACCTTGCAAGGTGGTCCACAAGTTTGGCCAAAATGCTTATGAAATAGAGCTACCTCCTGGGGTGGAAATCTCTCCTATCTTTAATGTTTCTAATTTATATCCTTTCAAAGCTCTTGTGAATGTAGGTGTTGAAGCAGGTACAACAACACTAGAGGATGAAGATTGGGTAAAGGAACTACCCCCCAGCCAACCTTTGACTCTTGAATGCATCCTAGACACCAAGGAGATAAAGAGGACTAGAAGGAAGGTCTACAAGGAGTACTTGGTTAAGTGGCAAGGTCTACCTGAAGAAGATGCCACTTGGATGTCTAAAACTGACATTACCCAGCATGGAACTACTGTAGAAGACCTGATCTCAAAGAGGACTTGAGATCTTTTTCTTGCTTGGGAGTATGGTGCAGGAGCACCCATGGGTCTACGGGACCTAGAATCATTTGTTATGTTTTGTTTCTTTGTTTAATGTTGGAATAAGTTCTCATGGACCATTTAATTGCTTTGTAATAGGTCTCCTAGGGATTTGGTGGAGTTTTGGTCTTGATGACCAACTTTTTGTACAAACAATGTCTCCATCCTCCTTTGTAAGTCTAGTGCATTTTGGAAAATTAATGAAATAAGGATGCCTTGATGTAACTAGACACTTGAGGGGAGTCACCTTGCTCATTTGAGTTGGATTGGATGCCTTTCACATATTTTGGAAGCATCTTTGAAGGTAAGTTGGTGAAAATTGTCTAAATTGCCTTAATTAGGCATTAAAGAGTAACACAAAAAAAGAAGTTTAATTATGTTTCCAACAGCCAACTGATTCAAATGAAAGTTGGAGGACATTGGAGGGAGTTAGGAGGCTTCAAATATGCCTCTCTTGGTTGAGGAAAGGTTGTTGAACAAGTTTGGAAGGAGTTTCTAAGAAGAAGTTGTTGTTTTATGTGTTTTTCATAAAGAAATTGTTGATCATGTACGTTGTATGGCCTGTATGTGTTGTTCCATGCTCTAAGCCTATAATGGTTGGATATATAATTGAATAACCTTTCTTTTTGCATTGGAATGGTGTGATTTCATTGATAATTTAGTGATATGTCCCCATTTTACTATCGGGTGGTCTCAAACCCCATGTTTTTCCTATAGAATTTGTTGATCACGTACTTGGTACGGTCTGTATGTTTTGGTTTATGCTTGAACCATGTAATTTTTGTAAATTTAATTGAATAATATTTCTTTTGGAGTTGGATTGGTGATATTTCATTAAGTAATAAGGGAGATATCTTAATTTTACTCCCGTGTGGTCTGAAAACCCTTAAAATCAGGGTTTTGAGAGAAAAATGCGGATTTCTTCCATTCCCATGTTGTAAAGTGGCCAAATCCTTGTGGGATGGAAGATATGAGGATATAATACTATTTCCTCAAGGTATTGGAGAATGGAAGGCTCACTGGAGGAAGTGGTACAATGTTTTTGGCTTGACATCTCTATGTGGCAAGTCTAATTGACAAACAAAAAAAGTGAGTTTTTGCTTGATTCTGAAGAATTTGTTTAAGAGGCACTTAGGAATGATGGTAATAGGTGTGGAAAACCTATAGGAGTTTTATTTTTGGCTTTGGGGTGAAGGGGAGAGCCTAGATAGTCAAGACCCAGGTGTAGGTCTGTGAATTAGGTCTCTTGGAGCAGCAGTAGAATGGCTTATTGTGGTTAGTGCCTTGACAGTCATGGGAAAAGATATTGAGACTTGGTAGAAGTACATTTTGGATGTCTAAATACATATGTTTTGTGTCTTGAAAGTCCTCCATGTGGATTTTATATTGACTGTCCTACCGGTTAAGGCTACTAGCCTTAAGGGAGAAAAGTGCCTAATTCACCATAGTTTGTGGAAGTTTGTTGAAACCTAAGTGCTAGGAAGTTGTCTCACTTTATTCTGATCCAAAAAGTCATGATTCAATGTTTCCAAGGTCTGTAAGAGGTCTGAGTTGTGAACCCTAGGTGTGAGAGGGTTGATCTCTTAAGGAGTAATGGAGTTTAAGGTTCCATGTAAGAGTATTTGATAGAAGCATTTAAGTTGAGTGTCTTTTCCATCATAGTTGGGTGTTTGCTATCCCTGCCACTCTGCATCAGTAAAATAGTCATTAGGGTCTTCAAGGAATACTAATCCTCCTCATCTAGGATAGGCCAAATGGTTTGTTCTAGGTCTACATGTGGCTGGGTTGGTGGATAAAGGACCAATTTCTTAGTCACATTTTCATTAGAGATAATCATATTCCATGAACTGCAACCTATAAAGGCATCTATTGTTTCCAACCAAGGTCTTCCTAAAATGAGGAGGTAGCCTGCAAGATTAGCTTTTGGCTGCAATACCATGAAAGATCAGCAGGGTACTCCAATGAATCCAATTTTATTACCAAGTCTTCAATTATACCCTCAAGTTCAATTATCGACCTATCTGCTAGATGTAAAATAGTAGGTGTAGGTCTGAGTTGTATCAATTATAAAACCTTCATTATCTCTTTATTCATTACATTAATAGTTTCTCCCAAGTCAATTAAGGTGTTTTGAATGAGAGTATCATTTATCTTTACATCCATTATAGGACTCCCAAGGTCCGCATACTTGGGGACAGTTATGTTTCCCAACATAATGTTTGTAAGTTGTCCTAGGACTTGTACAATCTGAGGGTATTTTTTCCTCCTACCTACCTTTTTAAGGCATAGATCTCACACTATTTTAGTATAGATAGGAACCTCCTTAATGGCTTGGATAAGGGGCATCTTGATGCAAACATCTTTAAGTTATCCCAACAGGCCAATTTTAGCATGTGTTTGATGCCTTTGAACTACTAATCTTTCAAGGAATGGAGGCTTTGGACTTTGATTGGTTTTATTTAACTTGATTTGACTCAAGATCCTTAGGTTGGTTGTCCAAGGTCTCTGTTGGGGGTTCCTCATCAATCAATTTAGTGATTTGAGGGGATGAAGGCCCAACCAACATTTTCCCTAATCTAAGGTGGACATCACTCATGTCTACCCCATAAGTAGGGTATTGGACAGGTTCATTAGCATAAGCATGTTGAATAGTCTTATTGTTGGGGTTAGGTGCAGGTTGGGTTGGTAGTCGAGGTTCTTTAGGTGGATGTGGTGCTAGATTTGTTTGGTTTGGCATAATGGCCTATTGTTGTGGTTGCTAATAATTCATGTTTTTATTTTTCCGTTGTTGACCTCTTTGTCACTAAGGTTGCCATTGGTTTTTTTGGGGTGTCCATTGGAAATTCTAGTTAGATCCTTGGTAATTTTGTGGTGGCCACGTGTTTTTTTATTTCCAATTGGATTGAGGCATGGACCATTGTTGGTTTTGCATGTTGGCCCAAGACTAAGGGTTCCAACTAGGAAGATTTGCATCTTCACTAGGAAATGACATGTTGTAATTCAAAGGATCTTGAGGTATACCTTATCTTGATACCATGGTTTCCTTTGAGCTATGTAGAATACTTATCCATCAAGTCACCTTCCAATACATGAAAATATGATGTTCCCTACTTATCTTCAGATATACTAGCCACCTTCTTACACTTGCAATTGGTCTTTCTCTGTCTACAATGTGGGAAGTATTCTATAAGTACTGCTTCTACCTCTTCTTGCTTCTTTTTGATGTAGAGGGTGTCTAAATGTCTAGCAAAATGGTTGATAATTTCCTCCTTAATATATGATAGAAGATTACTCAGTTCAAGTCTTGAGAATCCATTGTATGGTTTGTTGATGGAAGATGTTTTGTCTCCTCTAACCTTCTTTGTGAGAGACCTTGAATAGTTCTTGCATGCCTTGTAGATCTCCTCAAATGGTGCTTGAGAGATATCTCCTGCCTCAATGAGATTAAGTACATCCATGTAATCCTCATTAATCCTTCATAGTAATATTATCTTTAAAGACTCATCAGAGAGTCTATTTTGGTGGGATTCCTTAAAGAAAAACTAAAATATTTCCATGTAGTCTTCCAAGGATTCATCCTCCTTTTGTGACATCCTGAATATTTCATCTCTCTTTCTATCTATTCCTCTATAGCAATCTTGTTACTTCTTTAGGAACTTTATCTTCATGGTATTCCAATTTGGAATAGTATCTCTTCCCAAACCCATAAACCATCTTAGAACAACATCCTTCAATGTTGTCAGGAACAGTTTGAGCCTATGTGCATTTGTAGTATAATAATAACTTCTACATAACACATGAAACTCAAAAAGGAAGGTATCTAGATCCTTCGTGAATAACCCGTAGAAGAAAAGTAATGTTGAAGGTGGTATATTCTTCAGGGCAGTTGCTCTCTCCTATTTGGCAAAGGGGAACTCAAAAGTCACATGATTTGGTGGTTCTTCTACCATAGTATCACCCATGGTGATGATTTGTGTATGGGAAGTCTCCTCTATATTTGATGTGCATATTGGTGTCAGGTATGATTCTTCTTCAGGAATACCCTTGCTCTATTCACTTTGATCACCAATATCCTCTAAAGCTTCATGTGTTGAGGGGAGAAATCTTCCTAGAGAATCTTGCCACCTTTACATATAATATGTAACTCTTTGGATCATATGCTCCTGCACAGTGTTAGTCAAATGTTTTTGTGTTGATCGATTAAAACCTAATTATCCTAATGCTGAAATCAAAACATTTAAACTATGAAAGCTTGAAATTACACAAGAGAACCCTAAATGTAGCACCATACCCAACAACATCACCAAAAATGTAAGGCCTCAACTAATGTTCAGTCAACTTGGTGCTAGACACACAATTTAGAGTTCCTAGTTGAACAGTTCACTAAACCCTCGCAAAGACTTCATTTAATTATCAACTAGGACTTCATAAGCTTTTGATGATGTCAGCACTGTATGTGAATTCATGGACTCTATATGACCTATATTAGTGAGTATAGGTGGTTTACACATGTACATGAAAACAGTATAGGTTGGAAAAGTAAATAAAGTGTTACCTTGCAAAATAGGGGAAATAACTTAATATACTACTAATGTTGTGGGTACCTTTAACTTAACATTGTAACTGTTAACTGCTAAACCTGAACTTTGAAATTCACTAACACTATTGAATCTTACTTCTAACTAGTTGACCTCTCTAGAGAATGACTCAAAGACACATTACAAAGCATAATTCATGATACAAGATATCATTCATGTGCATGTAATTAAGAATCTACTTGAAATGAATGCAACAATGTAATCTTCTAATCTAATAACATAAATTAAGGTGGGTGAAGAGTACCTCAAGTGGCCCTTTCTTGAGTTGTTGTACCCATAAGAGAGATAAAATATGTGCTACTAGAACCAACTAATCATAACAGTAAACTAGAACATATTTATTGCATATAACTAAACTCTCATAACATGACAAGAATGTTCACAAATCTCTCATTCATGAGTGCATAACTATTGCAACTAAATGATAGAAAAATAACAATGAAGTATTGTCTGTGAAACAAAACTGGAACTATCAAAACATATATCTTATAACTAGATCTGATCTTCAACCACCAATCCAACTATATAGGCTCTAAAGGAGTTTTATTTGCATAAGGACTAAAACCAGAAATTAAATGCATATGTCCACTCTCCTTCAAAATACAAAGTCTTTGCAACTGAAACTATAACTGAAAAAGATATAAGACATAGGATTGACACTCTACCCTAATCGTTTGACAGAGACATGCTCTATGAGAAGAGTCATGTTGCCTTCCTTATTAGTATAGACTTCTTCTTCCTCTTTTCATCTTATTGGATGATTTGGTGACTCACTATTGACCACTTCAATTATCACCTTCATTATTTCTTGGAAATATCACATTCTCAGCATTCTAGACTTTCCCTTGCAATCTGCCTAGAATCCTTTGGTTGTGGGCTAGTCAATCTAGTTGTTGTGGGCTACAGTTCTTCTGGCTGCAAGAGATTAGTGTCATCTAAAGTATACACATCATTAATCAATCATGAATTAACATAGAATCATATTGAATTTCATAAACATTCACACATTTATGCATGCAAACATCACCATATCATAATTATATTTTTAGATGGTAAAGTTTGGTTTAGGATGCATAAAAGACAAAAGATGTATAAGGTTCATGATTGTGAGATAAGCAGCTTGAAATGTTAAAAAGACATAAATTAAAAGGAAGAAAACTAGCTATTTCTTAGGCCCATCAACATGCAAACTTCTTTTTACACACAAATGTATGGTTGATAACCTTACATTCAATAGCTTTGTTTACACAAAGACATAAAGTTGATAACTTTACATTCAATACCTTTGTTTACAAAAATATATAAAGCCAATAACTTTACATTCAATACCTCTATTTACATAGAGATGTAAGGCCAACAACATTACAATCAATATTTTTGTTTACATAGAGATGAAAATCCAATAACATTACAATCAATACCTTTGTTTATATAGAGATCAAATTTTGACCATAATACATGCAATACCTTTGTTTACATAGAGATGCAAAGCCGATAACATTACATGCTAAGACTCTAAAGTTTGACAACCTTAAAGATTTTAACTGACCCAATATAAACACATGGTCAAATGTCTAAAAGAGAGATAATGGTGTTAACTACGGCCTTATAGGCCAACAATATAAAACCCCAAAATCATTTGATACCTAAGAATTCAATAACCATAATCAAGAAACACATAGATGAAACCGAGTTTCTCTTTTATTTTTATTTCCAAGAAAAACCTACACTAAAAATTATTTTAAGGAAAGTATTGAATACCTGCTTGTCCAAGACAAAATATTGTTCTTCCCTTTGTAGTATAGCTCTCCTCTTTTTTGTTATCTCCTTCTCCTTCTTCCTTTTCTTTTTGTTTTCTTCTTCTATATTTCCCTTTATTTTCCTCTATTTTCTCCTCATTTTTTTTGTATGTTCTCCCCATTTCTTTCATCGGTCACTCTTCACTCTTCATGTTCTCTATTCATTACTTTCTAACTCCCCATGAGAAGTCTCTCATCCTCTCCACTTTAACTTCCACATTAATTTCATCACAATTCCCACATTACTCCTTGGTACTGGCTATTAATTTCCACCATCTTAGTTGTAACTCAAACTTTGAGTGTATATTAATTCAAATTCGATTCAATAAAAGATTAATGCATATATATAGCTAGATTTCTCTATTCTATATGTGTGTGTATTCGTGCACCAGTATGAATTTATATTATTACGCTTATATCTTCAAAATCATTTAAATACTCATTGATTCATCAAGAGTGTTTTGATTGTATAATGTATAATTTAGAATCTTAAAATTTACTTAAGGAAGACATAACAATAATGCAAAAAAATCCCTTTAAAGACAATCAACACAAATACACATGTATCACACCGATTAAGAATGTGGATTCATGATGCTAACAATAGCTAAATTCACTATGGTTATAACATGAAAATAATATTGCAATTAGATGAAAAATTATTAGTGCAAAATGTGTGTATGATCTCGACTTCCTAAAAATCATGGATTTTCCCTTGGGTCTACCACCCTCTCTCTGGTGGTACTCTCCCTCTCATTCTTGAAGGTTAAAATATTTTTTCTTGAATCCTTCTTATTAACCCAAAAAGATATTTAGTCTGATATCACAATAAATATAAACATATTAAAATAATTTCAATTTGAAATATAAAACATGAAATCATATTTTCATTTTTACATTTCCCTTAAAACATATTTAAATTATTTCATAGAACATATCTTTTTAGTAATAAAGATAGCCAATTATACTTGATTTGATCATCATTCTAGTTTATATGATCATAATTAAAAAACATATAAAAATAGCATAACCTAAAGGCAATGTAAAATAGGATTCTAACACTACCACAAGAGCACAATGTTGAAAGATTTTGAAAGAATAAAGTTTGGAGGTTGTGTCTAAATTTTTCAATCTCTTTTGTTGTGGGAGTTAGGTTGGATTTTGTCTTATTTTTAGTTATTTTTAGTTTTGATTATTTTGAAGAAAGAACCTAGGATTACAAAAGGAGAATGTTGGTGTTACTATTCTATAAGTTTGTATTATATGCCAAGTGTAACTAATATGTGATTAAATTTGTTAGGAATAGAGTAAAGCATATGTTAGGACCAATTTCTACAAGGTTAATATTTTGAGTAACATAAAAATATGAATTACATAGGATACAACTATATAGCTATAGCTAACTTTAGGAGAAGTAATGGAATTATAATCATATGAGCTCATACGTGAATTCCAAGTATAAAATAAACTTAGATGTGAGATCTAAAGTGACCTAACTATAGTTTGAGTTGGCACTAAGAATAAATTATATAAACCCTTTAAGAAATAGTTTATGGACATCTAATATTTGAATATATAATGAAGCTCTATGGATTTTAGAATGTGAAACTTTATTGTCTTATGTATGTGCATTCAAGTGTGTTTAGGGTCATTTTGATTCTCATGTGCCTTGGGTAAGTGGTCTTACGGACTGATATATAGGTGTACAAAAGTGAATAAGTGTCCATCAAAAGATTCATCAATACATGGGTATTTTGGCTAACAAGTTGTTTATACTTCAAATAATTTGTGTATGTTACACTCGGAGACTAGTGTTATATTCTAAATTGATTGCTTGAAGTATATGATTTATAATATAAATACTTTTTATCATGCAACAATATGAGTTATATTATTTTTTCAATTTGATCTTAATTTTATTTCTTGAAAATACATCAAAGGTTAAGAAATTATTGATCATTTAACAAAGATGTCATGTCATGCTCATGTACCTATCAATGCATATTGGATTTCTTTGATACTAATAATATTGATGTTATTCTTTACAAGGATAATAGGCATGCAAATCCTATGTCTAGTACAACTTCACTAACAAGGATTTATTACTTTAATTATTCATAGATTACAACAACTAATGATTAAAATTAATTATGGGGAGGTATTTATGACTTTGATAGGTGAGAAGTGGTTCCATGATATTTATCATTATTTGGGTAAATTTCCCTTGCTTATTCTAGGAAGTACCACACATGCATATAAAAGTTCTACTAAATACTTGATTGTTGTAGGTGTTTCATGTAAAATATGTTATAATGGTTTATTACTCTAAAATTTGAATGTCAATAAAAAAATAATTGATTTTTATAAAGTCCACGGGAGCATATTTGGTGGTCATGTTAGTGAAATTTTTTGGTACATAAATTATTATGCATGGGTTATTATTGGATCAAAATGGAAAAGGATTCATAAGATTATGTTTAGAATTGTCTTTCTTGTTGAACACATTGATTTAAACCTTTCACTTGCTTATGAGCTTCAACTATTTATTTTCCTTGTCAATTGGTTTGTGGGGATTGGATTTGGTGTATAAGATAGCTCCAAATATTTTACCAAGTGGGTAGAGGCCATTGCTCTAAAGTCTAAAACAACTTCAAATATATGTGTTTCTCTTATGTAAAATATTATTTATAGGTTTTTGATATCTTCAAGTGTTGTTATAAATAATGGCACAACATTTATGAATAAAGAGGTGAATTTTTTTTGGACAAGTTTCATATCTAGTGGTATTCAATTTTCTCCTTATTACCCACAAAGTAATGGCTAGGAAAAAGTTACTAATTAAAAAATAAGTATATATTAAGGAAAATAATGGATAAACATGAAACCAATTGGCATACACAAATTGTGCATGCTTGATGGGGATGTTATAGTAGAATTTACACACCTACACACTACACATCCTATTTTTTGGTTTATAGCCATGAGGTTATCATGCCCCTAGAGTTAGAGATTACTTCTATGTGGGTTTTACTTTGGGGTAACACCAATGATAATACATATTTAGAACAATGGTTATAAGAAAATGAGACATTGGGTGAAAGATAATTTACAATTCCTTGTATAATCTTAAATTATATCGTTGATAGCTAAAAATGGATTATAGCAAGCATATTATTAAGATAGATTTTTAGGTTGGTGACTTGGTTTTTCACAAGAATCTAAATATAAAAGAATAATATGAGTCAAGTTTCAACCAAATTGGTTGAGACCATGTATTACTATTATAATATATGGATCATAAGAAATGTTTATCTACTATGGATGGAAATTATCTTAAAGATATAGTTAACATCATGCATCTACAATGTTGTAATGCTCGAGATATATTATTTTGATTTTTCTTTTAGATTCAAAGGTGTAATTTATTTTGTTGTAAAAATTTAATTTGGTATTTATCTTTGAGATACATATTCAAAGAGACATTCAAATTTGGGGTATTCCAATTCAAGTGTGTATCTAAAATATGATTCATAGGGATATTTATATTTAGATTGGTCTTCAATTCCAAGTGGGTATTCAATTTAATATGGGTGATATATATTTAGATTGGTATAAATATTGTAGTTTATCTTCTTTGGCCATAGATTGATGATTGATGATATTTTGTTTTAGAAATTTGGGTTGACACATATTTTGGGTTGATACACATGTTGTGATTACCTATGGAACTTCTTATCCACTACCTTTCACCCCATACACATGGTTTTGCCTTTATTTATACACCTTCTATGATATGTATTTTTTGTTTAGTTATATTCATTGATATATATTTAAGTCAAATGATACTTCACATTAAAATTATGTTTTTTCATGATTACATCTCAATAGATATGCTTCTATGATTATATTTATATTCTCACATCTAACATATTGGCTACCATTATTTATTCTTTGTCCTCATACTTGGAGGAAACATAAAGGGAACATCATTGCCTCTTATTGCTTGTTCTTTCATTTTTTATTTTTATGAGTTATTTCATGAATATCACCCAATATTATATATTATACTATTATATTCATATGGAATTTACATGATTATGTATTTTCACTTAATTTTCTCCTCTCATCCAATTAATAGTATTTTTATACGCCACTAATTTGAGGGGTACATATTATATTGCAAATTATTTTTATGATTATGGTTACATTAAATCACTAGGGATCCTCTAAAAGGAAATGTGCACTAAATCCTACTTAATCATATGAGGATAGTATTATAATTTATTCCAATATATGTAAAATTTAGTAAAGTTTTGACATGGTAACAACACTTAAAACAAAACAAGAATATAAAATAATAAGAATAGAAGAATAAAATAAACACAACACAAGACCCCAATACAACCTTTAAATGAGAAAACCCAACCTCTAAAGCACCATACCTAATGTATTAGTTGATAATAATGCATTATGTATATTATCAAAGTCGTTATGCTCCAATAAGGTCTATACATTGAATCTAGATAAATTCTAGTAGAATAACCTTGAATAAACATGGCATGATATCTCATCCCAAAACTTCAATATATAGGCCAAGGAGTCCCAAGAAGCCATGAGTTATTTACCAAAACCATGAGCTCAAAACTATGAGCCAAAAAAAAAAGTTCAAGCAGTTTGCATTCAACCTATGTGCCCTGCTTCAAGAGTAACTCCTCTAAACATGTAATATAACTCCTTGCTAACCAGATTGACCCTTATGAATAAGGGTTAGATAAGTGTAACTCACAAGTTATCCAACATGAGGAGATAATTGCACTTACACACCTCATACACATGGATATAAATAATTATTTAATATTCTTTTCATAGTCCACTTAGTAACCACCTATTCAATGAATTATAATGACACATCAAGAAGAGTACCAATAATGGAATCTCATTTTTCCATCCAATTTAAATGACACATCAAGAAGAGTACCAATAATGGAATCTCATGTTCCCATCCAATTTGGGTTCCCTTTTCTATGAGGGCATATTATTTAGAATATTATAAATAGTAATTAATTATTCTTAAAAGTAAGACTTTGTAAGGTGTATACCAAAACCTAGTATTTTTATCCTAACAATCTCCAACTTGTATATATTTCAAAAATCATAAGAGGTATTCAACATAGTCAACTAATACTAAAAATTGATCGCCATAACTATTTTATATCATTTATATTTCTTTGTGATTGCAATCTTTGTTAAAGGAATTTCACCATTTCATGGTGTAACTATTATCTTTGCCATAACCCTCTTCTCCCCACCATATCACAATGAAAGTGATGTTGCACATCAATGTGGTTTATTAATGCATTAAATATAGGATTCTTTTTCAAGATTATTCACTTTGAGTGTCACACTAACTTTTAATTGTATCTTACTTTAACCTAAGGTCTAAAATAATCTCCAAAGCTAGACTACTTCCTTATAGCATGAGTAGAAATCATACACTCTACCTTTGTATTTTTAATATCAATCCTATTATTTTCTCATCCAACTAAGTACACCACCAAACATGATTAACACATTCCCACTAGTACATATCCTTCTATCTACATCACCAACCCAATCAAAATCCATCAATCCTTTTATATCCATATCCAATATAAATTATGTCATCTCCAATAGAAAATAAAACACTTGAATGTGTCTCTAAGATACATGAATACCCTTTTTACTACATTTTAAATATATTTTCCTATATTTATATATTCCTACTAATGACCCCTATTGCTTGGGCAATATCTAGCCTAGTGAATATAATAACATACATGAGACTACTAGCTACACTTGTATAAGGGACTTCATGTTCTCTACTATAATTAAATTACTTGCATGAGATAATATAATAGGAAATACTTGAGCATATAATAGAAAATAATTATTAATACTTGATAATAATAAGCCACTTTGAGGGGGAAGCCTCAAAAAAGTCTTAAATAAGAACATACTTGACAATATGATGATAATATATTAACCACTAATTCCTATGTATACCCTACTTATGTCATAGAAACCACCCAAGTTGACCCTATAAACCTATAGAAATAATCATTTGACTTCATTAAAGGTTATTCTAGCCATAATCCGACCACATAGATTTAATGCATGATATAGGTTTAGGACATAGCATACCCCTACCTCTAAAACCAGCATTACCATCAATTTTGATGATTGTGCGATGCTTCTATAGGAACACTTTATTATCCCATATTACATCTTCACTAACAAAATTCTTTCACTTGATTAGATAAACCTTGTCTGCAACTTCTTAGCACATGAACTTAGAGGATCAATTTAGGCTCCAAATGATACTTCCCTCCTTATAAATCTCCAATAACTTTGTATAGGACGAGTCTCTTTTTATAAGTAGTCCCTTTGGCATAACCTAAAAAAATATTAAATGTCAATCTACAGTTACCTTCAAATCTATTGGCATATATACTTTTGACTATTATTTTTGTAGCACGATCCCTCCATGCCCTTTTTAAGTATCTTATGCATTCGGTGCAAGATTACCATCTATAGATAGTTTTTACAAAATCCTCTCAATTTAAATATCCTACCATCTAAATTAAAATGCAAGAACAAATCCTAGAATTTTATCTTAATAGTTCCCAAGTTAGTAAGCCATTAGACTCCTAAAACAAGATTTTCTCCACCCTTGGGAATAGAAAACATATGGAAATCTATCTAGTAGTTTCACATGGCGAGTTTAATACAATCACATTTTCTTGAACATTTAATATCCCCATCCATAATCATGGCCTAAAATTATGGAGCTAGGATAATGAAATAGTTCAATTATGTTACCATTTTTTATTGATAAATATTATGAATAATTCATGTCAATTAGTACAACACCTTTTATTTTTTAGAAAAACCACTAATTTGAGGGTTTTATCATGCAAATAGCTAAAAGTGTAATGTCCAAATCCAAAATAATTATGTAAATCTAACTTTAAACTAATTTTAAACCCTTTTCAAATGTTAAGTATTTAGGATAAACAATATTAGGTTTTGATATTTAAACTCAAATTTAATCATTATTTACATCACATTTACCATTGCATTATAAATAGTAACCTAAGAAATAGAAAATGTAACTCCTATTTTTTTCCTTATTACAATAGGATTTGAAAATACATACAAAATATATCATAACTTCAAAAGATATAACAATAATAAACTAATGTGAACATGCACATGACAAAAAAAAATAATACCAATATAATGTTGAAGCAAATATGTAATCACCTAATTATTAATTAATTATTAGGCCTCTTTTACTTTGATTACTTAAGCTAAACTTAGGAGTGCTTTTTTGTTATTAGATTGGGCTATTTATAGGTCAAATTGTCTCATCACATAGAATAAGGACACTTGTCACAATCTAATCAAATATTCATCTAGGGTTTTATTTTTTTTCTTTAATAAGAATTAATTATTATACATTATAATCATGTTCACATTAAAATTCATATTATTTATTTAATATCAAATTAATGTGTAGATCAATTTCTCTCAAGATTGTATAGCACTCAGTCATGACTTTTTCTCTTCAAATGTGATACATGTTTTAATTGCAAGTGATTTATGGGAGCTGTGGGGTTAATATCAACTCCATCATGGTATTAAAGCTCTAGATCTACAACCTCATATCTAAATTCTAAGATATCTAGCCTTGAGAGAAATATTGGCTCATCTTGGAGTGAAACGAGCATCATTGTTGGATCCAAAATGACCAAAAACCTAAGGAACAACTATCAATTTTTCAAAATATGAGAAGTTAAAAAAGTAAAAAAAATATTAGTAGGGACCTTTAGATGAAAATCCACATGACCTTGCTTCCATTCATTCCCCATTAGGCATTCAATATAGGTTTTGGTTTTTCAAATTTTTATTTGTTTTCAAATTATTTTTTTAAAAGTAAGTAACAAAAAACTTGCATAGGCCTGACAGATAGTACCAGTAATGGCAGATTCATGAGGCCAATTGGCCTATCTTCCTAGTGGAAAAACAACTCGTTGGTAACTCCTATCTCCAAAATTGGTGCAGCTAAAAATTTCTAGCACCTCCATGCAAATTTTGAGGCATAAATTATGACAAAGCATATTCTAAATCTACGAGAATATTCCAACATATATCTAATACTTTGGCAACCATGA
This sequence comes from Sequoia sempervirens, assembly GCA_007258455.2. Classification (NCBI taxonomy): domain Eukaryota; kingdom Viridiplantae; phylum Streptophyta; class Pinopsida; order Cupressales; family Cupressaceae; genus Sequoia; species Sequoia sempervirens. Next base: position 908,619,374 of record VDFB02281492.1, read on the forward strand.
ATATTTTTCCAAGTGGCCAATTTTTTTCTAGTAGAGGGGAATATTCCTTAGCATATTCACTGACATCAATGGTATGGACACCACTTTACCCCCTCCTAGCCCCCATTTGGCCAAAAGGAGCATTTTTTATTTTTGCAATAATTGGGCATACGATGTTGAAATTGGGCAAATGAGATATCAATAGAAAGCTAATTTTGCACACTTTATAGTAGTGCGGATATTATTATTAGATTGTAATGGTGGTATTATTATTTTCTACTTTCAAGCTCATAATTTTTCACCTATATAACCAACTTTTGTGATTCTTGCAACATTGGAAAGGTATTTCAAAGGTCTTCATATCTATTCATGCACTTTTCCTAGAGTCTACCCCAAGTACATTTTATTCATTTTTTGTGATTTCATATTTATATCAATTACTTGGATGTTTTGACTCCTAGAAAGGATTTGATTGCGTGATATGACTTCATTTTATCTACTTTACATGTATTAAGGTTATTAGTCTCTGAGTTTTTCATTTGAGGAGGTATCATATGTTTTTTGTTCATCCTTCGATGGTCATCTTGGAAAAGGATAATTATGAGTCTTGATGAAACAACATCTTGGCATATCTCAAGTGGCTTGATCTTTTGCCTTATCTTTATAAACTCATACCTACACAAGACACACCAGGGAATAGATTAGCTTGGGGTATCATCAATGATCATGTTGTATGAGTGATTTGGTATAGTATTGATCATCACACTATGTGTGTTGTATTAGACATTGATTATCCCCACACACTTTGGAATCAACTTTGGGAGATCCATGGAGACCCTCATATATCTACATTCCTAGAGTATCATGTTGCAGATTCTCTCATTCCTCTTGTAGATGTAGATTGCATACATTTCGATGATGATAATTTAGAGGAGATTGGGTATATCATAGGTCTTATATGTTCTTATGGTTCGAATACTTGACTTCATGTTCCCACTCTTCAGATTGAGACCCAATCTATATCTTCTATTATTCTTGATCATCTTGGTAGTACGACATCCTTGGCCCCTATTGGTTCAGTGCAACAAGAAATTCATCTTCTTCTAGACACAACCACATGGTATTTGCATCTTGTAGACATATCATCCTTGTTTATGGAGTCTTATATTACAAATTTGGAGGATTTCTTTGAGGACATTCATCTCCTCTTTTTTGATAGCCACATCATTATTGTTGGCTCATTATCTTCATCACTTTTGAAGCTTGTTCTACATAATTCTTTATAGGATTTTGGATTGACATCATCTCTTTTTGACATGTGAACACTTGAGTAGTTTTCAAATGCACACATTATTTAGATTTGGATTCCTAATTCTTCCATATTTTGGGAATTGCTTCTCCAATCACCCGTGGATCTATTTCATCTTAAGGGGAGAAATATTGTTTACAAACAATGGATTGTTCTTCAGGAATTCATTATTGGAACATGAGCTCTTTCTTTATGGGGGGATTCATATCCTTATTCTCTCTCCTATTGGGGCGACATATATTGTACTTGTGTGACAAAAGTAGTCCTTGGGAGGTCACATTGAGTCCTCTTATCCTTCTTTCACTAGTGCAGTTATTTCATTTTCTCTCTTTTGGAGAGGAGTTTTTTCCATGTGGTTTTCTCCTTTTCTATGGTTATGATAGATTTCATTTATATTGTATATGGGTACCTCATCAGGCCTTGTAGGCAGGAGCTATTATGCATCCATCATTGCATTGTTCATCTAGTTTTTAGCTTCTCTCTAAGTTGATCTTAAGGTGGGTGTTGGAGTAAATAGGTAATCACCTAATAATTAATCAATCATTAATTAATCATTAGACCCCTTTTACTTTAATTACTTAAGCTAAACTTAGAAGTTATTTTTTATTATTATATTGGGTTATTTATAGGTCAAGTTATCTCATTGCATAGGATAGGGAAATTTTTCAGAATATAATCAAATCTTCATTTAAGGTTTGCTTTTTTTCTTTTATAAGAATTCATTATTATACATTGTAATCATTCACATTATAATTTACATTTATTATTCAACATAATATATATTTTTGGATCAATCTCTCTCGAGATTACATAGCACTCAATCATGGCTTTTCTATTTAGATGTGATATATTTTTTGGTTGCAAGTAATTTCTAAGAGCTATTGGGTTCACTATCAACTCCATCATATAATGAGGATGAATTTGAAAATAATGAATATTTTATACAACCTTTGAGTGATATTGTCCTCCAAATAAAGGGGTGACATCCTTTGAAATTTGAAAGAAAAGTGAATTCATCCTCTAATATCTTATAGATCAATTGGTTTTTGTCCTCAGATCCACATGCTTGAACACAAGTGCTCAAAATAAATTTTAAAAGTAATTTGGTTCTGTAGATGATACCCCCTTGAATGGATGTGTTCACCCCTTTCTTACTATCACAAAAATAATGGTTCGACCATAATGTGAATCTACAACTCCAAGTTTGAACAATGATTATGGGTGAGAAAAATTCCCACTTTCAAAATTTATGCCACTAAAGCTAACCATTAATACTAATATGAGATGTGATGAGGCATTGTGGAGAGAATAAAAAAATGTAGGAATATCATGGATTAGGGGTCAAAGATGTCATAAGATTCATATCATAGGTCAAGGAGTTGGGGGTCAAGTGATGGGTGTGTCGATAAGGATAGGTCTAAAAGTTTTCCAAATATACAAGAAGAGTGGGGGAAGGATGGAAGGCATGATAGGATGAATAATTTTGAAAATTTGACAAGGACCTTGAAGAAATGTTAGGCTTAGATGGGAAAGAAAGCCTAGATAAAGAACTCTAGAACTTTAACGACTAAAAAAAACTTAGAAGGCTAAGAATGTATTTATACTTAGAGATTTTGGGGACCTTAGACAGACACTGGGGGAAAGAATAGGAAGAATATCCACATAAAATGGGGCTAAGGGAGATATGGAAGATAGGAAATGGGTAATTTGTTCATGTAGACACCTAAAATTATCCTAAGCATATCACACATCTTCATTTCACGTACTAACATCATTTTCCTCATTGTCACCCTAATTCCTCTATTTAATTAAATAATGTCTAATTATTTAGTTAAATTCATTTTATTCCCCTATTAATTGAATAATCAAGGTTATTACATTAATTCATCATTTTCACACTAATAATCCCTCTTGATTAAATAATTCCCATTATTTAATTAAAAATCTTAATTCCCTTCATCCTCAAAATTAAATGATTTTTATTATTGTTTAATTGGCTAATTTTCAGGTCCAACTCTCCAATTTGCACAAAGAATATTCCCTTTTCAAATTTAAATTCTTCCCTCCAATTCAAAATATCTCCACCCTATTTCCATGAAATTAGGGATATTTTGAGCTCTCATGAATCCTTAACCATTGATCCTCCTTGATCCACACCCATCTCCTTGATTTCCTCTCATCCATTGATCCTCATTTTCAATCTTGACCATTGATCAAAATTTTCAAAATCTATAAAACAAGCCTTCATCAACATGAAAATAATTCACAATCCTCATAAACATAGGCACTCTCTAGAATTATTGAGCCATTTCTTGAGCATTTTAGAGCCTATTTTGTGAATCACATCTTCTCATATCAAGCTTTTGCAACATGGATTATGCATTCAATTTTGCAATCCACATCACAATTATGCATCAATCCACAATGGTATTGAAGTTCTGTACTTCTTAGTAATTTGATAGCTTTGATTTATGTTCAATTTCTTAGATTAATCATTTTGAATGCTTTGCAAATGAATTTTATTGAGTATGGGTTTATATGATCTTAATTGTGTGAGTTATTAGTGTTTTTAGGCTCTAGTTACACCATTCATGCTTACTTCCCCTACAATATTTTGGCATTCCTGGTGGGATCCACATCCATGTTTTAATTATTTTGTGGAGTTTTTATTAGCCTTTCGGGTTACAAAGAGTGTAATGCTTTTGTTTCAACAGTACGAAGCCTTTGAAAAATATTGACACTTCTACAACTCAAATTTTGGTGCCTTTGTTTCAATCTCGATGCATATGACTGGTTCATGTTCTATTTATTTATAGGTTCATTCAATTCTTTTTTTCCAAAGATCGATGCCATTGCAAGAAACTGACACATCTATTTGTTCAAATATCAACACATTGTTCTAGAATGACACATTTATTCTGACTATTTATGTGCTTCTACAGGTTCATTTGACACTTTTGTCTAAATATTGACGCTTTTTTAGGATTTCAACGTATTTGCATTTTGGCACTTCTATGATATATCGACGTCATTATAGCATATCGACGGATTTGATTATGCACAAAGCAATGCTTTTGCAAAAATCCCAACACTTTTTTAGGTATCAATGCATTTTTTTTTACAAGGTTTATAATTTATCAACTTGATTTCATTCATTTGCCTAACCCTAACCATTCTCTATTTTCTAATCTCGTTTGTCTTAGGTAACATTTTGCAACGTGTGGCAATCAAGGGGAGAAGATTGAAAGAAAGAATATACTAACGTTTGTGGGTTTTGATTTAATCTAGGATTCACACTTACTTTTGGTGCAACTAAAATTAACTTCACATTTGAATTTAGTGTATTTAAAAATAACAACACAGATCTCACACTTCAATTGGTGCATGTAAAATGAACCTACAAATTTCATTTTTCCTTGGTGCACTTAAAATGAACCCCACAACTATCATTTTATTTTGGTGTACCTAAAATGAACCAACAACTTGCACACTTCAATTTGGGATTAAAATTTACCAACAACTTGCATATTTGAATTAGGTATTTTTAAAATTGAACCACATATTTGAATCCTTGGTGTACTTAAAAATAACTCTATGACATTTTTGGTAAGTGGATGTGTGTGTATGCTCTTTCCTTGCACCTAGTGTGATCTTGGAAATCAAAAACACCATTCATTTTCAATTTGTTTGTACACCTTGGGGTATAGTGTTGCATATGCTCTCCCCTCGTGACTCCTAAGAACAATCTTTGGGATCAAAAGCAAACCTATTTTTATTTATTTCAATTAGGATACTTGCTTAGGGGCCTCATCACCCAAAATTTTGATCTCAATCACGTTTCTCGATGGGATGTATAAAGGGGAGAGAGAAAAATTTATACCCCAAGTAGTTGCTTGCGTCCTTCAAGCCAAGCCCCATGACCCTTAGTCTATCGAGACAAGAAGGTGATAAGTAGAGAGGAGACCCCTCTCGACTCAAGAATATCAAATGAGCTCTCTATTCATGGTAGACCCTTACTACGAACTTGTAAAATCTAGAAGCCTAAGAGCAATTTGTAAATTGTTAGATTAAAGTGGTGCTATGTACAAGTATCAATGCATGAAGTTACTTGCTATGTATTAACCTTTGTTGAAGTGAAAATTATTCCTTGTTAATATCTTTTCCTTTCAAGGTGAGAGGTGTCAAGGTGGTACATGACCTTGGCATACTCTAATCACCCATTCATTGGATGATATTCTATGAGCTAGCCTACTCTAAGTTGATAATCTTGATCTACCACTAAATTAGGATGTGTATCTATGGTGTTTCTTTATTGTAAATCTACCTATGATACCAATTAGTGTGGTCTTGTTGAAGAAGACACACAAAAATATTCCAAACAACCTATTAAGTCAATTGTACATGATGTTTTTTTTTTTTCTATCACTTGCCAAATCAATAAAACACACATTAGACTTCAACAAAATTCAAAACCCTAGATGTACCTAGGATCAAATTTTGAAAACTTGTCTCTAAGACAAATCAACACCTTTGATTTCAACAGAGTGAGGCTTAAGTTGTATCTCGGTTCTTTTGCAAACATTTTGACACCTTTGTTTACATATCGACGCTTTTGTTTTTTTATCAAAACAACGTGTTTGTTTGCATCTCGATGTGTTTTCACATCTTGGAATGTTTGTCTCAAATCAATTCTTTTTCATCTTACAGTGTCATGTTTGACTGTCACATTGTGCCACCTTTGTCTATAGACCGAGGCAAGTTTGCAAAATCATGTTACATTTGTTAGGGACACTGAACCAAATTTAACTAGATTTTGATGCATTTATTTAAAGATGTGTTTGACTATCAATGCAGAATGGTAGAACCTTCAAAAATCTCAAAAATCCATTTTTTTACCAATAGTCTATGTCAAAATGGAGACTTGTGCAAAATAGACCTATAGTCATCCTAATAATCCAAAACCACAACATACAATGTCTATCCTTCATTCACTTTAGACTTGTTTAAAGTACCTTTTGTCATCATTAGATCAATTCAACCCATCACAAATAGAAAATCAATCCATTCAAAACAAACAACCTAGAAATTTACATAGCTCACTTTTGGTTCAAATCTCTACCATCATCTCCTAGTTTATCTCTTTACTTGAAAAACTATCTTCTTTCAAGTACTTAGCTGAATTAGCGTCAAAAACATTGTGAGTTAACTTGTTTTGGAGTCAATAGTCTACTCCCAAATTTTGTGATCTCATTATCATCCCCCTTAGCTACCAATCAAATGTGATACCACAACAACAACACAATAAGCACTAATGCTCTGATACCATTCAAGGATACACAAAAGTAAGACAATCACATAGAACAAATATTTTTAGAAATAGGCAAATGATTTCATTAACTCAAAATATATTACATATATGCATTGGCATTATCATATTTTTTATTACCAAGATCGCTCGGAGTGCAAGGTAAGAGTATACATCTGATATGCTATCAACTAGACTTCTAGACTTATGGACTCTAGAAAAAATAATGACTCAACCTCTAAGACTCTATTCCCAAGCTCCAACACTTGATCACTCAATTCACTGATTTAGAATGCCTCAAATGAGTATTTATAGGCTTCAAATGATTTGGAAATCTGGTCACCTTCACCTTTTACCTATTCTACCAGGTCATTTCTCTAGAAAATGCAAGGAGGATTATCTTGCCACATGGCAGACATTGTCAGTCCTTGATTTTTACAACAACCTTTATTTATTTGTCCATATTATGGAGTGAGTAGAAATATCTACTAGAATATTTTCCACAGATATTGTCTATCCTTATTTTTTGGATAGTGGAAAAAATAAATTTTACATGTGGGAATCTTTGGTAAAAGATAATATTTTTGGTACAAGATTTTTCACATGGGATTTGTCTAGAAATATCCCCACCTTTTGGAATTTTGTCCATATTTCATTTTCAATTTCTCCATAATATTTTATTCTAGAATCTACTACTACTTTATCCTAGACATATTATTTATTTACAATATCTATTTTCACTTTTATGACACCGTAAAGTGAGAACAACCCACTTAACACCCATAAGTGGCTACAAGGATCTTATTTTTTTTTTAAAACAAGGTTGCATCTTGTTGTCAAATCTTAATGTGGCTGACATCACAACATAGACAAGCCCATGTACTAGCTAAAATTATTCCACCCAAGATTTACTAGTTTATTTATTTACATAATTATTTACAAGATTATACTCTTCATGCTAAATCATCATCCATTTTCCCATCCATAAATAATACACCGTCTTGCAAGGTATGGTAGAAGATGAATTCAAGGTTTTCAATATATATTCTCGAAATCAAATAGGTAGTGATATGAATAATAATGCTTTATCTTTTTTGCGGCAAACTAGCATGTAACTGGATCATACCATGCTCCAATAATCTTCGTATCATCATGTCTCATTATCCATTCAAGTTGGCTATATGGGAAATGGACTACCAAATTTAATATGAACATAAGAGTATTTTCCTCAATATTGGCTTTGAAGAGAGTTAATTGGCATAACAATATTTTACAGGACGGACTAAATATTGTAGTTAGGTCCTGCAATTGGTGAGATCCATATGGAAAATGCCTCGTAATATTTCTACAACTAAAAATAATATGGGCCTCCTTATATTGTCTAACCAAGTGCTTTAAGACAATTAATTGTCCTTTTGTAAGTAATGGAGATAAGATATGAATCTATTTTGTACTGGGAACAACTTGAATATCTCCCCATCCTTGGTACTGAAATATAGGCACTAGATTGTAGAATAAATAATCTTCTAAAATATTTCTTTGGCATCCTTTAGGAAGATCTTTAATTTTCTAAATAGCAAAATCCTAAGGATCTTCAAGAAGAAGATTCTTGTTCATATCAAACCTTCCAATAACTAGGAAAAACTCTACATTACTCAGAGGAATAAGATATTTGATTTCTTTATGGTTTCCCAATATTACCCCTATCTGAAGAAATGAAAATGGTTCAAATTGGCTCAAAAAATCCCAACCTAGGAGGACATTAGTATCTATACTATCATCTTGCCAAAAGTTACAAAGAGAGCTAAAATCATCTATATGTACAAGGACACTAGTGGCTCTATTCTGCATAGTTCTAATATTGCCAAAACCTCTGACTGTGATTTGTTGGATATCCCAATATACAGATGGTAGAGCATGACTCCGAGCAATTCTAATTGTGGATCCTATATCTAAGAGTGCAGAAAGACTCTGGCTAAAACCTTCTAATTTAACACTAATTATTGGCTTACAAAAGACTTTTGGACACCAATTAGAATGATCTAAAGACTGATTAGAAATTAGGCTATCTACATGACTTATATCTTTAGTATTCTTTTGGAATGAATATTTTTCTTCAATCAGATAATCTTCTTCTTCTTCAGGATATGTATCATACCTTGGTTTTAGTCTTGTATTCCATTTTGGTACTAATCTTGGCTGCATCTTTTGCTCTAACTCTGATTCTTGTTCTAGCTTTGTCCTTGCTTCTGGCTCCCATTTCTGCTCCCATTTTGGAGTATCAATATTCCATGTTGATTGATCTATTGGCCAAAACATTGATTCATCTACAAAATTTGGTTCTTAATTCTCAATAGGAATGTCAAGTTCCTAAAGCCAATCTCTTTCATGCTCTTCAATAATTAAGCTATGTTCTTTTACTTTTGGCATTGAAATAGGAGTCTTTGTAGAAGAAGATACTTCAGCAAATCTTAGAGAAGAAGTAGTAATTTTTTCCTTCTCATCAGAGAATAAACTCTTTCTTCTCTGAATTATTAGTTTTTTGGGTTTTCTCATTGCAACTAGTGCTTTCTCTTTCTACTTCTTTTGACCATCTTCTTCTAAAGAGCTATCTTGACCAATTTGAGTTTTTCTAATCTTTTTTGCTACTTGCCTGATCTTTTCCAAATTTTTAGCCACAAATTCTATTAAGGCTTTACTATAATCAACATCTCTTCTTCTTTTTTCTTCATGATTATGTTGAGTTGATGCCATTTCTTGTGTTAATTGTTTTGCATTCCTTAATTGATAACTTAGACCAAAAGTTTCATTCAACAAAGAAGAAGTTTGTTTTTCTATCTTTGAAACTAAAGAATCAATCTTATGTTGCATTTGAGTGACATGCGCTAATTTTTCTTGAATAATAATAGTACTTACAGAATCTCTAATATCTATAGCCATATCATCTAGATTATCCTTAGTAGAAATCATCCACTGGGCCATCCATTTCTTTGGGCCTCAAAGTCTTTTTTTTTCTCCAAGTTCTACATTAAGTTTGGCTTCATATCTTCCCCATAACTTCTTATCTGAATTTATAACAGTAAAAGTCTCTGGGGTTGGCCATCTACCTGGTTCATAGCCAACAACTTCTTTTTCAATCCCTCTAGCCTCTATTCTATACTTATTTCTCTTCTTAATGCATTCTCTTGGAAGGCATTCCTTTGGGAGACGCTCTCTCAACATACAACTCTTTTCTCCCATTTTAGTAATTTTTATCCCTTTTCCCTTATCACCTTGTCATTCATCTTCTTTAGGTGTTAATGTTAATTTATGACTGACCTATCTTGCCAATTTATCCATCAACTTAGGATTACTACTAAGGTTAGATAATGTAGCTAAAAAGATCTAGAGGGATATGGGTTTATGGAGGGTTGGCGTTTGAATGAGAGATGGTGAGAAGATCCTATAGCTTCTTTAGGGTTATAATCAATATATGGTTTATGGTTAAAACCTGGAAAATGTCTCGATAAAGAATAAGACTTGGATATATGGGATAAACTAGGTCTACCTCTGGTTGATGCTATAGTTTCTCAAGGAGTTTTTCTTCTAGTAAAGATCTTAATTCTATACTTGACACTCTTTTAGACTATGTTCTCGGTTTGTCAGAAAATAGGCCTTTGGAGGGTACTTGTAGATTTTGGAATCTAGGTGCAAATGTATGGTTAATAAGTCTTTCTATAACAAGAAATCTTATATCAAAACTAGTATGATCAATATGTCTTCCAAAATATAAAAAATTATAGTTTCCTTTTGGAAAGGATACCCCACCAAAAAATTTGAAGGAGTAAACACAATATTCAATAACCTATATATGCATCTACCACCTATAGTGGCATAGACAGATTTCGGCTGAAGAATCACACCCTTAACTTGAACTAACAAAATTAATGTATACTATACATACTTATCATCTAAACTGATTATAAAATTTGGACGCACAAAGATTTGTCCATCTCCACCCTTAGTCTCATTGTTTTCATGGGCTCTATTCAACCTACCCCTAAATTCAACAATTATAACTTGATCCCATAGTTTGCAATGGGTATCTATCAGGGTAGCAAAATACTCATCTCCTATATCATAATTGAAATGTGGTTGGATAATGATATCAACATATGAGAAATGAACATGGAAAAATCCTTTATCTTTCCATTTCTTGATATCTTCAAGTAATAGGAAAGGAAGGTATACTGGGAAAATTCCTTCTCTTGAAACTAAAAGATTAAGCTCAGATTGCCTGACTAAATCCATAGTCCTAGCTTTTATGCCTTTCTCAAGATACAAATATGAAATCTTGATATCCGGAAACTTAAAATTACCCTTGCTATCAACATATTCTTCTTTATCTTCAAACACATTATGAATAACAGATGAAAGTGAAGAACTTGCGTTAAGAGATCTTTGGCTTTCCATTGAAGAGTTTTAGGACTTACTGAAAATTTTCACAGATCGTTTCACTGCTACTTTTATCATCTTGTTGCTCACCCTTCCATGCCTATCCTTCAGCTTCAACATGGGATTTATGGCCTTACTGTGACTCCACAACTACTTTGTGTCTCTACCTTCAATCGTTCAGTCTTCACACTCTTATTCTGGCTACCAACATATGACTCTTATGATAAACATTCACTATGACCAGATCTTAATAGAACATGGGTCTATTATTACACATTCATTAGAATGAACATGACTCTATATTGAACCATGGATCTGAACCTAGGCTCTGATTCCAATCAAAAGCGATACCACAACAATAACACAATAAACACTAATGCTCTAATACCATTCAAGGATACATGGAAGCAAGGCAATCACATAGAAAAAAGATTCTTAGAAATGGGAAAATGATTTCATTAACTCAAAATATATTACATATATGCATTGGAATTATCAGTTTTCTAATTACCAAGATCGCTCAGAGCGCAAGGTAAGAGCATACGTTTGATATGCTATCAACTAGACTTAGTTGAATTAGCGTCAAAAACATTGTGATTTAACTTGTTTTGGAGTCAATAGTCTACTCCTAAAGTTTGTGATCTCATTATCATCCCCCTTAGCTTGGACTCATTTGTCTATTACACGCAATGATAATCCCCAAACACACTTAAATAAGAGATTTTAATCAAAAACAAACTTTTTCCAAATTCAAGGTTTCGCATCTTTCATTCATCCAAACAACTTATCATCCAAACATTGGTCCAAGGTCACTTTACAAATCCTATCTTGAAGTTAGTAAACATGTCAATGTCAATTTATTGTCAGAATTCACTTTCATTTCATCCCTACATGGGGTCATCATATCCTACTAGCTTCAATAACTCAACAATTATGGGTATCCCTAATCAAGACTTTGGAACATCTTGTTGCATGATAGATTTTAACCAATGCTAAACCTTACAAATACATCAACCAAACAATCAAAACATAAGTCCTTCCCCCAACACATTACAATCCAATAACACCACCAAATGTGAGTACACTCCTTTAGGGGAGCCAATCGAGTTCATGTTAGACAAGTTAGTCCAATCCAATTTTATCAATCTTCCAAACTCACAAGGTAATTACGAACCTTGTTTCAAACTCCCATGGTATGATGGCAATGCTTATTACCAACATCGTAGAATAAAAGGTCATGAAATGTTAAATTGCATAAAATTGAAAAATCTCGTACAAGATCTTACTTAATCAAGATGCAATCAATGTTGAGGATAGCCTTCAAGATTTATCAATAAATAATCACATTAAAAATGACCTCACATGATGATAAATTCAACATATATCAATTTTTTTTTCCAAAGCATGATCAAGAAAATTCACAAGTGTCTAGTAATGATCCATTTCAAGACATATTAATATCATTTGACCTCATGGTGGCACGTATTGAAGAGATAATTAATCTAACACTTGATTCAAATCCATTTGATGATCACGAAACCCTTAATCCAATACCCATACCTAATGAAGAAAATTTAATCCAAGAGTTATCACCCACATGTTTGCATTTTGGAGACATCTAAGATCCCTTTGAAAGTAATCCATTCTTTGAACTCGATATATGTCAAGAACGCCATCCAAAGAATATCAAAGATAATTGTGAAATAAGTCAAGATCAAGAATCTATATCTACAAAATACTACAATGACTTAATAAGTATCTTCTAATACATACATTTTTTTTCCAAAATAAGACCATATCCATACACCAAACACTCCTACATCTACCCATGAGATAATTTTTTTCCACGACATACATAGATGGTCTTCTTCTAAAACAAGAGTCTCCTACTCTCAACATCCTTAAAAATGATCAAGACATAGCATAATCCACAAAACTTCACAGTGACATTTCAAAAACTAATCATGAAGAAGGTTTTTGAATTGACTATGAATCATCGATGTCTTTTGAAAAACAATAAGAATCTGACATTTCCCAAACTCAGATCAATGACATTGAGCATGAATATATCCAACATATTGAAGCACCTAAGAATTATAAACTTGGTTCACTTACCTTTGTCAAGGCAAGCCATCTTACCAATGAAGAAACTACTACCTTTGAAGGTCCATGGAAAACCAAAAAATGTTTAGCACCTTGTTTCCAAGACAAATCATATCCAATTACAAATAAACAAATTTAGTGGATGCATTATCAGGGCATAGGACTAGGTATACATGAACAAGGTATCCTAGAACTAGTACAAATTATCGACAATCCTAAGCATCAAGGTATCAATTATTCAAAGATCAAAGAATCTAAACATGTTAGTGATACCTCCATAATATTAGGGGCAACTTTATCTAATGCAAACATCAACATGGGAGTCATGAAGATTCCTTATGATGAATCTATCACTAGAACTTCAACCATCCATGTCATGAATCATCATCCTTGCATCTTTCCACCCACTAATTGGGACCAACAAGAATAAAATAGTTACAAAGGAAAAGAGCATGTCATTGAAGCTAAAGAATCAAAAAATCAAAATGGAGACACAAAATTCAAATGGATCCCAATCAAAATAAAGAAAATAATCCCTATCAAACTCCATTAGTCAAAGAAACTATGGGGGAAAATAAAAAAGGGAATTCCATCCATCAAAGATGTCCATCAATGCAAAAGAAAGCTTTAGGAGTGACATACAAAGTATATGAAGAAGTTGGTCCTAATTCTACTTGGAACCCCATATCCACCTTTTGTTGCTCATCATCCCAAGTTTGGAGAATCAAAGATACATTATTCAAAGTATCGACTAAAACATCCTCATCTCATATCACTCATCAAAATTTGTCTTCACTCATAAGACCCATAATAGCTCGAAATCTCATATTAACTATGTCCTAGCAACAACTCTTTGTCATAAGGACTCTATGGGCACTCTATCGTGATGTGTGCATTTAGATAAGGTTAAATCTAGTATTGACAAAGATAAGAACATTTAGGGGTTCTATTAAAGTACCTAGATCTTGGCAAAGTAGCTCCTCAAGGCAGGACATCATTAACACATCATGAGAACAATATCTACATCAACACCTATGGATGGCTCGACATAAAAAAATCCTAAAATCTTAAAAAGTAAAAAAAAATCCAAGAAATTGATAAAAATAGTAAAAAGAAAAATCGTCCTCTAGTGAAAACCACTTTGGTGGCACTTTGGACAAGTACCTTGATGAAAAATTGGTAAATAGGCGACATGTGTAGAATCAAGCATCTATGTGCATCATTCCAGGTGGAAGCATCCAATCTAATCCAATATCCAATCCAAAATCCACCATCCATCCAATCCATTTTCATCTAAAACTATCTAGATCTTGATAAACATTAGGGGTATATTTCAAACTTGTTTTTGGAAAAATCTTGACATGGTCATTACCGTTGATCCTATCTTATCTTATGAAATACTATATCTTGAGCATCTATGCACTATTCTAATAGTCATCCTCTATCCGAATATGTTATCTTATCACAAGATAATCCTTGACATTTGATATCTATCTATTCATCCACTCATAGCATCTCATACATTGCTAGACACTGGGGGCATGTCCTTACATCTTGCTTCAAAATAAATCTTGATCTATGTCTTCTAGTTCATGTCATGATCTAGACATCATTATCAAACATCAATTCAAAACAATATATATTAGCTGCATCCAAATCATGCTTAAAAGTCAGATCAAAACATTGAAAAAAAAATATTCTTAGCCTAGCTACAAATCTTGATCCATCTTATCCAATCAATCCATCATAATCTCAGGATGTATCCTTCCTAATCCTCATGTTCTTATCTTGACAACACTATCCTTGCATTGTTGTGTATCCTCAACAATGTTATCACTATCAATAATCACACAATCAAGTTTTTGTAGCTTGGCTATCAACATGATTCTAAAAGAGCACTGATATCACTACATATCCATATCTATTCTTCATCATCATGGAAAAACTTCAAAACATGCATAAAATGTTAGAAAACCTAAAAAACATCCACATAAATGTTGAAAAGACACAAATTCACATATTTTTCAAAATACCAAAAACAAACTCAAAAAACACAAAATACCAAAAACAACCTCAAAACATCCTCAAAAGGTCAAAAACAATTATTTTTTTTGAAAAATAAACTAAACACTCATCCATCCCATTTCACTTTCATCTGCAATAAATTTCCATCGCATAATAAACCTATTGTCATCCTCACCTTTGCCAAAACAAACAGAAACAAGTGCACTTAGCAAAATGTAAACTTTCACGCAAAATCATAACTCTTGATCATTTTCAAAACATGTCAATAAATTTCATATCAACAACTTAATAATTTAAAACAATTCAACATCCAATTAATGTCTTAATGGATATATCATTCCTACAATAGACATCATTTCAAATATCAACTAAAACAACTCTCTCTGGCAAGAGAAATGATGACATTGATATTTTCATCTTGATCTTTTCTTTTGGTTTTATCTTTTTGTCTCATTTACATTTCTCACTTGAAACTATCGTGATCTTCAATATATTTGTATGTCTAGAAGGATACGTAATAGGGAATTTATCATTGCTTTCATTTGTTGTGTTTGTTGGATGTTCTTGTAATACGACCTTGGCGAATACTTGCCTTGTGTGTGCAGGGATAGTCTCGAGTAATACAATGTCTAGTGCATATCATATTCTTCATACCTTTTGTGTTTTGATCTCCTTACTTTGATGGATTCATTCTCTCACATGATTAGAACAAGGTGTTTGTATGTCAGGTATGAACAAGGATACTCCTATCTATTTGCAGAGCCAAAGTCCATGCAATGGATACAATGTCACCCTGGTTCTTCATACCTTGGTGCATCCTATCTACTTGCTATATCAAAATAAGGATTTATCTATGTTATGTTTCATAATCTAAAAAATAAAATGTAAACTCATCTATCCTATCTCATCACATATCTAATAAAATCTCAGAATGATCATAGATTTATTGGCAACTTGATCAACATCATCATCTATTCTAATCATCATTCTATTCTAATCACCTCATTCATTCTCATTCTTCTATCCATACTAACATTTCCATCCAAGTATCATCAAATACAACAAAAATAAATATATGCATCCACCCTACATCCATAAACCATTAGTACCATCTCATATCATCTCATCTTGCATCCACCAATCATCAACATAAACATAATCATACATCCATACCATCACATCATGAATCAAGAAACATCAATGCATCCATAAATAGTCCATACATCTGCATCCATAATCATACATCATAAGAGATCATAAGCATACAATAACACCATAACATGGTCACAAAAGGATCATCTCATCTCATATATCATCAAAAATTAAATTTTCATGATACAAAATATTTGATACATACATCAAGTGTGTGATACAATAATTTATAATTGCAAAGACATTTCCTATGCAAATACTCTCATTGAATTTTGTTTGTCGATCTTCTATCAAATCCAGACCATTGGTTGCGCCAACAATCTTTATAAATTCGGTTGCCATCCTCTTCACAATTCAACCATAATCTTCAAAATATTACCATCATTGTCGTCATAAGATTATCATATTTGTGCACATAAAAATTTGAGACTACATTCCTAATTTGCAAGGGGGGGTAGAGAAGGAGAATGGAGGTGAAACAATAGTGATATGAGAAGGTATAACAATGATTTTATTTGTCTTGTTTCTTATGTCATTTTTGTGCTCCATTGATAGATTAGAATCTTTTGTTTAAATCTAACGGATTTGTGTGGTTGTTGTTTAGGATTTAAGCCTTCTACCATTCCTAATCTTATAGGTATAACTAGAGGTTTGTTACAATCCATCTTTTTCTAGACATAACTACTTGAGATTTATTTCTATCAAACATATCATCCTTTTTTATGGAATCTCATATTGCAAATTCAAAGGATTCATTTGAGGACATTTATCTCCTCTTGTTAGCTCATCATTATTGTCTTTAGAACTTGTTCTACATCAATCTTCACAAGATTTTAGATTGACATCATCTCATTCCCTCATGTGGGTATTTGAGTAATTATTAGACACGCATTTGGATTTGGATTCCCTATTCATCCAACTTATGGAAATGGCTTCTCTAATCACCAATGGATCTATTTCTTCCTAAGGTGAGAATGTTGTTTGTAGGCAGTGGATCGTGTTCAATCTTCATATTTTCATCATTGGCATAGGATCTACTTCTTTATGGGGGGATTCATATTCTCATATTCTCTCTCCTATTTGGGAGATATTTATTGTACTTAAGTGATAGAAGTAGTCCTTGGGAGATTATATCAAGTCGTTTCCTTTTTTCACTAGTATGCATTTATATTTCATTTATCTCTTTTGGAAAGGAGTTTTTCCCATGATGTTTTCTTCTTTTATCTGATTATGAGAGATTCATTTGTTTGTACACGGGTAACTCATTAAGCCTTGTAACTGAGACCCATGTTAGAAATGAAGGAAACCACTACAATATGGAAATCTAATTTAACTTGCAAATATGAAATATAAACTTGTAGAAAATTATGGAGAAATGATTTTGTAGACATGTAAAATTGACCTAACCTTAAATGACATTTTTGCCTCATCGACACCATTATCATCAAATATCATTGCATTTCACATCAATTGCATCAAAAACCTTAATTTCCTCTATTAATTGAATAGAATGACATATTTAATTAATTCACTTTTTCATCATTTTCGACCAATTAAAAGAATTTCATTTATTTAAGAGTCCTAATCTAAATTTATTCCTCTTGATTAATTAAATAATATCAATTATTTAATTATGTCGCTAATTCACTTTATTCTCCTAAGTCAATTAAATTATTATAACATAATAATTTAATTATGTCACTTTCCCCCAAATTTGAATATTTGAATTTAGCTATTCAAAATATCATCAAAAATCAAATCAAACAAATACAACTTTATTTGCAAAAGTCAAACTTGATTTGCACATTCAACTCCAAAAAGATTAATTAATTATCCTCACCCACTTTCATGATTGAGCAAATTACGAACCACCAATTGCTCACTCTATTTCCTAACCGATCCATCTATATTCTAGATAGATCAATCTATTCTTCAATCCCACAGATTATTCAATCTATATTCCTAACAAATCAATCTATTCTTCAATCGCACTGATTATGTAAGCAATTTGCATAGATTATTCCCATCTAAATCCTCTCAACATCTTTCGACCGTCAATCAAGATATTCTACTACGCGATCCTGAGCGTTCATTTGAAATCACAAATTCTATATAACAAACATCTTTCCTCTCAAAAAAGGATCGAAGAATCAATATCATTCATACAACAAAGTAATGCAAAGATCTTAACCGAGCTTTTGACATCTTCTTACACACATCTTCGATCAATACACGCACGCTCTTCAAAGATTTTGCACATAACAATGGAGGCTTCGCATTGATACGAACAACCCAACATATTTGCTAACACACTCTGACATGGGATGGTAAAGTTTCCTTTTATTTTTGAATTCGTTATGATATCATAAGATTTCATTGTTTGTCTTCGATAGCTTAGAAAACTTCATTTCATGAGTAATGGGCATGAATCATTAACTTTTTGTTGTTTAGATTAGTTTCTATTCACTTAATTTGATTGCATTCGCATGATCCTAATTTCCCCCTTACTCAAATTTAAACTGCAAATAAATCACACAACTCAAGAGCCATACACATAACACAAGAATTTACATGGAGAAAAGCCTTTCGGGTAAAAAAACTCCAAGAAAATAGGGAAAAATTGTATTATTCTTCAAAGAGATCACAATACATAGAATTTCCTCAATCTTGACTCCAATCCAACAACATTTGTATACCTATAAAAAATCTCATAGTGTCTCCTTCTCAACCCCTCAATCTATAGACTCATGGAAAAGATTACCATGGGTGAAAAAAAAGGGTTCAAAAATACCATGGTAAATATCCATACAACCCCTTACATGATAAACATGGTCTCTTACATGAAATTACACCCTCTTACAAGTTATCATAAGAATCCCTAGAAAATAGGAGATGGAAATCTCCATGCAAAAAAGCAGTCTTAACATCCATTTTCTCAATTTCAAAATCATAAGCAACAACTATGGATAAAAGAAATCTAATAGAAGATAATTTAGTAATAGGAGAGAAAATTTCACCAAAATCAACTCCCTCTCTTTAGGAGTAGCCCTTAGCTACCAGTCTAGCTTTGTACTTATCTAATGAACCATTTGCACCAAATTTTTTTTTATAAACCCACTTACAACCAATGGCTTTCCTTCCTTTGGAAAACGAACAAGATCCAAGGTATCACAAGAGTCTAAAGCCATCATTTCCTCATGTATGGCTAGTTGCCAAGACTCACTATCATCTACAAGAATAGTTTCCCTGTAGGATCTAGGCTCATCGTCAGTACCTAATCAAGCAAATACACAACAAAAATATAGTGGGCTATACCTACCAATTGGATTCCATTGTCTTATGGATTTTCTCAAGGGTGGAGTAAGAGATTCTTCCTCAAGTTCTTCAGTATGCTCAAATTTTTAAGACTAATATTGTGTATAGTTAATTATTTAGTAATGGTATCCTTGGATTAAGGATCACTAGGTTGTTTACTTGATAGTCCATGGGTATCCCTATCAATATTTAGTTAATATATGATGATACCCTAACAATACTTGCTCCATCTACTTATATTGTATAGTCATAGCATTTATTTTGGCACGAGTGGTTGTTGCAATTGAACTTACCTACTTAGGTTAGATCATTAGTATTATTATTTTTATAATATAAGCAAGTGCATGTCAATATTATTCTATATTGATCAAGGATATAATCTTTGTAAAAATTACCTCTATTATCTAATACTTTTGTTCAACAAACTTGGCAATGATACTACAAGGTTTGAACTCATATATGTTATGATCATTACAAATTGCTTGCCCCAATAGGACATCACACACAAATAGAGATGCCACATCATAAAATACTCCATCTTTGAAAGGTTTGATGGAATAGGATAATTAAAATTATTAATTGCCTAAATATCTCACCCTTGGCTCACCCATCCTATGGAGAATAGTTGCAAATGGAGTGTTGTTTGTAGGTTCAATCTCTTAATGGTGAAATGAAGAAGTATGGGTGTTGGGATAAATATGGGACGATGCACCTATATTTCTTATTTCATTAGGAAAAAGAGATCCCCAAAGGTAAGATTGACTTTCAACCTTAGGTGAGTCAACCCTAATGGAGATCTTGTTGTTTTCCTTATGGCAAGACGAGGTAAAATCTGCCTGAACAACACTTTGGGGAGAAAAACTAGAAATAGTAAATGAACTCAATTATGTAATGTGAAACTTGGATCATCAATTTAAAGCATAAAATAATCAAAATCAACAAACTTTTGGAAGATTTGAGAAGGTTAAGACACTGTGCACCTGTCACCAAAAGCTTCTGCTAAGTGATAAATTCACCCTAGGGTGAATGGGTCTTATTACGAGGATCAAAAATCTATTTTGACAGTCCTCTGTTCTCGAGTCTGCAGTCTCGATTCCTTGGAATCTCACAGTCAAAAATTCAGAAATAAATTCTGCAAGTGAGTTTCCATGGTTTGACAACTTTGATGAAAACTTTGACAACTTTGCAAATTTGCACTTTTGATCAATCTTCAATCCTTCTTCACCTGCAAATTTTCAAACACAAAGAGAGGGATTTTTGTTTTTTTTTTTTGGTGAATGGGGGTTTTCCTTGGTCAAACCCTGTTTTGGCAATTAAACCTTGAAATGAAATGAAACATGAACGAAAGGAATGATGAATGAACAATGCTATGTTGCAACTCACCAAACCCTTGAATGGAGATCCTTAGAGGGATGAAGTCTAACACATCTCTCCAAGACCTTGATCTTGCATGAAATGGATTGATTGGATGTTGATCTCGATGCTTGAATTTTGAATCAAATTCTTGAAACCTACATCACAATGTTAGCTCCAAAAACATGCGTGAACACACATAAAATTTTACATCACGATAGGATCTTGAATGTTGCTATAGATGACTAAGAAATATGCTCTTCAATGCTCTTTACAACAATATTTTCTCATGTGAAAGTTTCCTTCTTGCTAGATTATTTGAATTGATAAAAATATTATGTATTTATAGGTGATTTTCTAATCTCTTGGCAATTAAAATTCAAAATTTGACAATTGCAACTTGAATTGGGATCATAACAATACCACCAAAAACATATTTTAAATTAGGTTCTAGAATCTAAAGGGGACCCATTCCCCCTAGGACCTAAATCCAGGACACACAATTTTTGAGGTGTTTAATTTGATGTTTGCAATTGTTTAATACAAGTTCCCCTTTCAAAAAACATAATTAATTAGGCTTTTAAATACATAATTGGGTCAATTAGAGGCTTAATTAAGTCCAATTTAATTAAGGGACCTAAACATAGTGTGAAAATGTAAAGGTGTACATTTTTCTACACTACATTTATCCCCCACTTTAGTAAGAGGATGAATTTGCACTCAGACTCACACTAAAGTAGACAAATATATACCAAGAGGGATCCAAGTGCACAAATATTGATGGGATAGGATAACAAAGATTAAGGAGGATAATCAATCCACCAAGATCTAAGATCCCATGGAAAACCAACATAAGCACAAAGGGACACACAAGATAATGTATGATATGAAGTAGCAAGCCAAGATAAACATACAATATCAAAATTAATGCAAATAAGAAAGAAAGATGAAATAGCAAGTTGCATTATGCCACATCCATCAAATACGCTCATAAGGATGTAAAATAACTTATGAAACACATGTCTCCACAGGCAAGCAAGTTGTGTTATGCTCGGTGGCCATGAAAAATATGTTCACAAGGGCTAGTGCAGTCTGATATACACTAGGTGAGCCCCCAAGACAAGTGGCAATGGGAAAGTAATGCCAGGTCTATAGGCTCCCATATGTCAACCATACCAAAGTTATACTCCTTGATAACTTTGATAAGGCACCACAACATGATCAATATGATCTGCTAATGCTACACTAAATTCAACTTCTATGAATAAAGCGAAGCAAGATGCCAAACAAAAATCACCTCAAGGGGTACAAATAGATAATGCCAAGATGAAATAATTCCAATGTAATGATCACACTTCCTAGGAGATGTATGATATTATCACTAATAAGGGACATACAAACAATGAACGGGGGACAATATGCCCCCCACTTAAAATGTCAACATACTTTCTATGTTGGTATTTTAAGTAGAAGGAGAGAAAGAGAGGATCCTTGGAAATAATTCTCACCTCCCAAAACTAGTTATCCTCCCCCCTTAGTCATAGAGACAAAGACAACCACCAAGAACTATCATGTTGCTTCCAAGAGAAATATGGTTGCAACTAATATTGTACCACCATGAATGGAAATGAGAAAGGCACATAAAGCTACCAATGCCACATAGTGACGAGCAACATGATAGGATGAAAATCATTATCAATTAGAGGAAATGGATGCATCAACACAAGGAAGGGCACCAAAATCCTTAAGATGTCGAATTTTATTACTCGAAGCCTTACATTCATTGGTAGAGTGACCACACACTTGATGTTATTTACAGAATGAACTCTTGTTGTAAAATTTCTTTCGTGTTCTTGGAGGGAGAGATATTAAGTGGGCTTGGAGAAGCCTTGACAAGGTACCCTCTTAATCAATAATAGAAGATGTTCCTTTCTTTTGTGGTAAAAATATTTCTTGCTTAGTACAAGGTGTCATACATACACGAGACTCTTTAGATTGTGAGATTTTGTAATCTCCCATAAAGGAGGGTGTAAAATCTAATGAACCCCAATCATTACTAAGACATGTGTTTGAAGATGTCCTAGGAGTGTTTTGCATGATGACATTGATATTAAGCGAAGGTTTCTTTGATGCTTTCATTTCTTTTGAAGGATAATAAACAAGACCAACAATTGTTTCTTGTGTGTTAGGCTCTATAGGGATATGGATACCTTGTTCTCTAGCACCACATCCTTTTCCATTATATCCAAGTTGTTTTAGAAGTTCATAACCTATTCCATCTCTTTTCGATTTGGTGGTTTCTCATGATCACACTCTTCATATGTGGATGTATAACTCATGTCTTCCTTTTCTTTGCTAAAATTTGTGGACTCACATGCTTTTGATGACTCGTATATTATGTCAAATTCTTTTTATTTTCTTGATTTGTGTGTAATCTTGTATTCTCCCATGAATGTAGTGTGAAGTCTAATGATCCCCAATCATCATCCAATAGTTTTATGATTGATTTCTCTTCTACTTATTGTATTTATTCCACTTTTTTAGTTGGTGTTAATGTTGTAAGAGGATTTGTCATTCCTTTTTCAATTTGTAAACAACTCTCAGTCTTAGGATCAACTTTTATTGTATAAACCTTGTTGTTATAAGTGTACTTCACTAGATGATGTAACGTGGAAGGCACCACATTCATTGCATGAATCCATGGTCTACCTAAGAGAAGATTATATGAAAGATCATTGGGCATGACATGGATATGAGTTTTCAATGTAACCCTACCAACTTTAACAGGTAATACTATCACACCAAGCGGTTGTTTTCCCATATTGTCAAAACCACAGATAGATAAAGAATCTAGTTGAATTTTAGTCTTGTCCACTCCAATTTTATCCAAAAGGTTTACACTAAAAGCATTGAGTGTCGAACCATTATCAATGAGAGTACACTTAACGCCACACTTGATATCATTATTGTTAATACTAGCCACTATCATCAAAGCATCATTTTGTTTTTACACTTCTAATGGAGGTAACTCATCTTAATGAAAGATGATGTCTGAGTTGATCAAGTTGATACCTTGAATTAGGGTTGCGACATAATTTGGTTGCACACTATGAGGTATGACAAATTTTTGCAAATAATTTTGAAGTATGCTATGGTAATTAGGTGATGCCTGAATCAAATCCCACAAGGATATCTTAGCAGGAGTGTTGCGAAGTTGTTCTACAAGATCATACTCTTTTCCACTATGCAAAAGCAAATGAGTAGCACTAGGAAAGATAGGTTGAGGAAGTGGTAATGAAGTAGGTATGGTTTGTGGTTGTCCATTTTTACTTGTGTTGTATGTATGAGAAACGGTATTATAACTCGGTTGTTGTGAAACATTGTTACTAGTGAGTTGCCTTGCAAAATTTAGGATAGCTCTTGGAGGTTGTGGTTGGTGTTGTGGTGGTCCTATGATAAGAAGTGGATTAGTACATGACTTAGTAGGTCCAATAATTAGAGGAATCTTAGGAGTTCCAATTATTATAAGACTCTCAGGAGGCCTAATAATCAAGGGAGATCTAATATTCATAACCTCAACAAACTTATCCTTATTTTGATGATCTTCTAGTGAAGGGGATTCTAATGTCACCTCATCATCTTCATATAAGGAAGCCACATTAATATTGTTTGAAATACATGTATCAATGCTATCATCCTCTTGCACTATGATATATTCCCTAGTAGGAGATTTTTTAGGAGAGGAGAAAACAATATTTTCATGTCATTCAATGGTTGGGTCTTCTAAGATATCTTCATCACAAGTAGGGGAGGTATATAGAGAAGGATAACTATGATTTTCTTTCTTATCAATGATTGCATCCTCTTGTTTAGTAATGTCTTCCCAAATAGGAGGGGTGGGGGAAGAGAAACAAATATGATTCTCATGGTTCCAATGATGGGTTCCTCTAACACCAAAATATCTTCTTCACAAATATGAGAGATATTGGGAGAAGAACAAACTCAATTGTCATGATTTTCCAAATTTGTATTCTCTTTCACTAAGTTAATTTCACACACGGGAGAGGGATCAATGAAAAACAAGAAAATAGGGGAAATTATTTCATATTTATATGCTTGTAACAACAATTTCTTAGAGTATTCAACAAGATCTGAAAATAGAACATGAAGTATGATAACAAGATAATTTTCTAATAAAACATGATGTAATAATTGTTCTACAGATATGAAATGCAACAATTTTTTTGATGTATGAGCATCCTAGGCGAATGAGCAATCAAGATCAACCAAAAAGAGGATTGATTTGAATTTCAGTTTATTTTTGGCTTAGAATTTTATGTGGCAATGAAATTCACAATTTTGATATGTGTGGAAATGCAATTTCGTTTTTCTTTTCTAAATTTCAATTTGGGCTTCAAATTTGAATAATTGCACAAAATGGAGAAAGTGGGAATGAGGTGTGAAAGCTGAAAAAAATCTAGAAAAAGCAAAAATGAGCGTGGGTTTTTGGAGACTTTCTATTGCATTTAAATAATTATTTTTGAGATTCCAAAATCCCTAAAAAATAGGGATGGAGAGAGTGGGAACCCAAGATAAGAAAAGCATATTTTTGCTTTAATGCATAAAAGCAAGAGAGCCAAAAATAGCACCACCACAAAGCATTGTAAGGCACAAAGTTTGAGTGGCTTATTTTAGACAATTTATTTGATTAAAATAATTGAAATTTGACTTTTTTCCAAGAGGGGGACGTTTCATTTTAGAGAGTGGGCTGGAAATGAATTGAAATGCAGATAAATTAAAGGAAATTACAATTTCATTTAAAAAGGGGAAGATACAAAAAGGAATGGTAATTCATTTTTAAGTTTAGTTTTTCCTGAAGCTTGGGAGGGAAGACTCAAGGAGGGTGTGGAATACCTCCAAGGAGGGTTTTAGGAATGATTTTATTGTAGGTTTTATGGTTGTGGTGAAGCCATTGAGACTCCAGAAGTTGTAGGTGCAAATGGGCATAGTTATTTGTGTTGTTGCAAGAGCTGCAAGGAATGGTTTTACAAACCATTGGATTTTTTGTTGTAAATCATTTTGTGTTTGATTTTTAAAATATTTGTAAGGGGTTTTCATATTGAGAGATTGCAGGTTGAAGGCATGGAAATGAAGCTACAACAGTGTTTGATCACCAGAGATTGTTGATTGTAGGTTGCCTATGCTTTGTTTATGCATTATTTTGCAGGAGAGGGTTTGAAGAATGTATGTGTAGATTTAATTTGCTATTGTAGTTATTATTTTGTTGTTTTTTGTGATTTAATATGGGCCATGTTGTAGCCCTTGAGTCCCTTGAGGATTGATGTAAACATTGATAAATAGTTTGTAATGAAATTGGTGATTTGGTTGCAAGTAACAACCTGATTTTTATGATATTATTACAGCAATGTGTGAATGAATATTTCATGTTTATTTTATATTCAAGCAAGGGTTTTGTGTTGTGATGGTATGTGTGGTTCCCTCTTTTCATCAGTGGTATCAGAGCGGGTGTTCTTGAGTGTGCAGGTAGAGCGCTGAATGTGAGGCAGTTTGCACTAGGACTTGAGAGTGAATATTTTGTAAACAGATCATGAATGTGAGGCAATTTACATGTGAAGAACTTGAGGGTTTTGAAAAGTTGTGTTTTTGAGGCTTTGAGAGGCCTTGAAATGGAAAAGAGAAAGAGGAAAAGTAATTTCGTCATTAGACAATTTTTGTGGATTCCTAGATTAGAGGAAATCGAAGAGAAGATACAAGAAAGAATAAGAGTTGGAATGATAGAGTTGCAGCAATAGGTGAATGAATTGGCAGTAGAGATTGAAAGGGGAAAACAAGGAATGAATAATGGAGTAAGCGGTAATTTTTATTATTCTAATGATGTCTTGATTGCATGAAGGAAAGAAGAAGTAGCAGAGTGTCATGCATGTGATGTAGAAGATGAAGAAGAGTATGAGTACGAAGAGATTGATGAACCTGAAGAGGGATGTCTATTGGAAGGCATGGAGGATGAGACTACACAAATTGAAATAAAAGAGTGTCCTTTGGAGGGCATAGAAGAAAGTGAAGAAGATGATTTATTAATGCAAATTGTAGTAGTTGAAAGAGAGTGGGATGAGTTAATCTCAGGTGAAATGAAGGTTGCAGGTAAAGGTGAGATAAAATCAGATTTTGATGTTTTCTTTGATGAAAATAAGAACGTAGAAATAGAGGATTTTATTGCAGCAGTAGATCAATTTAATGAAGTTAAATTGGAGGAGAGTAAAGTGAAGGTAAATGAAGAGTTTTCTGATAAATATTTGTTAGAGAATAGTGGAGATGAAGATGTTTTGATTTGTGACTATGATTCCTTGTTAGGAAAAATGGAAAATGAGTCTCTTGATAATGGCACTAATGTTGTTTTAAGTAAAAGAAATTGGATTGCATCGATGTTATGTCTTATAGAAGGCATTAAAACAATGAATTTTCATGGAGGGGACATGGTGGAAGGAGACGAGAAAGGTAAAATAGAAAAAAGAGGTAATGAAGTACATTTGTTTTGTTGAAGGTGGAGGTACATGTTTGATTGTTAATCCTAATGGAGTGTATTGGTGGGAATTTAGATTTGAAGTTTTGAAATACATGAGGGGTAGAGGAGTAAAGATGAAAGGGTATTATGTTACGAGTTTGCAAAAATTGATGAACAAGAAGATTCTAGTGGATAAAACAGAGAGATGGATCGAGGACAAGCATCAATATTATAAATGTTTACGAGTTTCACTCATGAAACATTTCAAACTACTTGGGGTGTTAGGAGCATCCTAGGTGAATGAGCAATCAACATCAACCAAAAAGAGGTTTGATTTGAATTTTAGTTTATTTTTGGCTTGGAATTTCATGTGGAAATGAAATTCACAATTTTGATGAGTGTGGAAATGCAATTTCATTTGTCTTTTCTAAATTTCAATTTGGACTTCAAATTTGAATAATTGCACAAAATGGACAAATGGGAATGAGGTGTGGAAGTTGAAAAAAATCCAAAAAAAGAAAAAATGAGTGTGGGTTTTTGGAGACTTTCTATTGCATTTAAAATATTATTTTTGAGATTCCAAAATCCCTAAAAAATAGGGATGGAGAGAGTGGGCACCCAAGAAAAGAAAATCATATTTTTGCATTAATGCATAAACTCTAATTCATTATTATACATCCAAGCATTCAAGATCTTATACTTCCACATTACATCATCACATATAAAGCATTATTAGGGCATCGACATTACATCATCTACTTACATCATTATTATTTATCCTTGCATGTTTGCTTGTTATTTTTGATATTTGATTTTATACCATTAACTTGATAGTTCAGAATTTGACCAATAGAGAGTCTCCTAGCCCAATAAGTTCCTCAATGTTGTCTATGGACGCCACCACTTTGTAGATACAAAAATATACCAAGAGAAATAAGTTACATACATCAAAATTAGTAGAATTAAGATCCAAGTACATATAAGTTCATATTTGTAGGCAAGTTCAATTCCATGCTTGCAATAGGCATGAAGTGACCTACAACATCAAAACATAGAAGTTACAAATTTAGAGGCATTCACTTGGCATCACATATATTCTTGATTATATTGGTGAATCAACTAGCGACATCTATCACAATATGTCTCCATTGGGGTTTTAATGATCTAAAACATCAAATTAGGAAATAAAAAATTTAAAGACAATTTATTTGACATCACACAAATTCTTGATTTTATCGATGGACCATATAGTAATATTGAATATAATATATTTTCATTGAAACTCTAATAATTTAGAATATCAAATAAAGAGTTATGAATTTAAAAAATTTCATTGACATCAAATAATTTATTAATTAAATTAAAAATCAACTAAATATATTTATTATAATATATCTCTATTAAAATTTTATTTAACTATTATTATTATTTTATTATTTAATTACCAAATATTTAAATCAATATAATCAATCCCAACTATATAGGTAATGTAAGATAATTATGTTATTCTATTGCATTATCCGATTTTATGTCTAGAGGGTGATATTTTCCTAGAGAAATGATTAACAAAATAAAATTTCAATGATGTTGAAATATGACCTAACCACAAGCGTAATTAGTCCCAAAAAAAATAGTTGAGAAGTATGCCCGTCATTTCCTGATACATTATTATTATTATTATTATAAGTGGAGATAGGTATATTCTACATTCAACCATTGTTCGAAAAATTACGCAAATGTCCAAACATGAAAGGTGCAGATTCAATCCAGAGAGCTCCGAGTGCAAGTACACTGTCTTGAACAATATTTCTAACAGTAAATTTGCAATTCACTTCCCCGTATGTCTGAGGCCTCATATAGGTACAAATTGGTATACTTCTGCTTTCTAATTATCCCGCAAATCAAAATATTCTGAACTCGAAAAACTAATCACATTATCATTATTAGGCTATTCAGCTACGGCTATTCATGGTTTGTGCTATTACTCATCCTCAAAAACTGTGTCCAGACAACAGCTGGAAAACACTTAAACCGATGAAATCTGTGATATTTATCGAACATTTCATACGACCTGGTATGAATGACGGATGTTTTATGTTGGAGTCTGGACACGAGGTAAACTAATATAACATTTGCTTTTCATTTACGTCCACCAAAATTTCTTAACCAAGACCAGGTCTAAACCACACAAATAAACGCAGATCCCTCATAAAATTTTCTTCAGCTGACATATTTTTCCTCATATCTAACCTTAATTTTAACTAAATCATTTTAGTACAGGAAACTAAAGTTACATACAAGCTCAGATGCTCCGAGAGTCCCGGAAATGCCATTCTCTGGAATTCCCAATCTTAAAGGTAGCGTGTAGATGAAGGTAGAGTTGGAGGTGTTGAATGAATGAATGAATGAAAGATTTTAATGACGTCCACGAGACTAAACAGCCTATGGGACCGAGACACTCAACAACTTAGTTTGTCTCCAGACTCTTCTCCAGATCAGATCTCCTGCTATTAATTTTGACGAGGAGGCTAGCCGTCTGATTTATCTTATCCTCCTCAAATAACTGCTGCTTGTTACCTAACGACAAATGGTTTTGGCACTTTTTACGGATGTTTTAGTGGTACGATACTCAACATGTATATGTCGCGTATTTTACTTTACCGTATTTGAGTGAAAAGATATGCGCTTCAGGGGCTTTGAGTGCACTATACGATGTGTTTCTTTCTTTTGTTTTCCTTCAGATATATGTTTTTCAAATTACTCTCAGATTTGTTTTAGAATCAAGATTATGCCTTTAATTAAAGTTAATGGTGTTGCGTAAAGATTAGTTTTTGGAATCAAGATTATCTGGTCTTCAATTAAAGTTGGTTTTGTTGTTCTGACATATGGATGCTAACTGGCATGACGTCAGTTTCCTGTACGAAATTGGCTCCCATGGTATTGAGACGGAAATGAATAATGTTGGAAACCTGCATGCTCGTTTCATCAATTTGAAGGTGTAAAGGCAGATAAGTCCAGTGGTATTTTGGGATTTATATAATGCATAAATTAATGCTTTTGGTCACCGGCTTTACAGGCATCTTTATCTGGTTGAAGTGAAGAGGAAGTGAGGGCAGCGATGAGTACAGCCGACATTGAATTGGAAGAGGATGTGTTTATCATTCATAAGCACGAAAATCCTGAAAGATTGAAGAAATGGAGAGTGAGTATAACTTACACCAATCGCCATACCCCTCCTTATTTGAAAGTCTCAACTTGGAACAATAACATAAATGGTTTTGCATAGGCCGAGCAAGTATTGATGGGATTTTGCAGTATGTTAAGGTTTTTCTATGGGCGGTAAGTTTTTGCAGATTTGACTGAAGTTTTTACTTCATACAGGTTCTTCACAAACTTTTTTGAACATTGGTTTTATTATAGTTTACTCAGTATACCTATATAATCCATTGTAACTGTGAATTGCACGATGTCTATAGAAGTTGTCTGCTATCGAATATAAGACCTTTTGTTTTCAGTTGATTATTACACTTGCCAAGTCTTCCTTGTGCCTTTGCCAGCAGAATCTAGCAACGAAAACAACTAGGTTATCTACATTATTCAAACAAGATAGATATCTATTCTTCAATATGTACCGTTTTGTTGTTTGAACACCTTATAAAATCATTCATTGATACAGTATACGAAGAAGGCCATTTGCACTTTATATGACAATTGTATGAGGTCAGAATTCTTCCGCAAGGTCTGATATTTTCTGAACATGTTCAAATTGAGATATCTATTTACCAAACAACCTATGGAGATGAACAACGGACCTCCAAAATACTTAATTAGGCATCGTTTCCTCTTTGAAATCATATGAAGAATTTTTTTGAGTTGATATGAACTATTGGCAAATCACCGCGGGGTGCCAGTCTCTACCTCTTGTGATAGGCACTGCAATTTCTAGTAAACATTCAATGCGAAATGTGTATGGAGGATCATGGTTTAGGTTTATTTACTTAGGAAAACTGCATTATTTCTACAGTCATGTCAGACAGAAACCCTACTATGATTGCACACCTCATACATTTCATTGTTGGATGTACGTTCTAGAAATTGGAAAAACAAAAACAAAACAGGGGAAACCATCATGAATGAAATAATTATCTCCTTTCTTAGTCCACAGGGAGGGGTTGACTGTTAGATATACTTGTCATCAGATAGATGACCCGTGTTCAAACCCTGCTGGGCCAAGAGCTTCAAACATTTTTGGCGTCGTAAATATATATAGATGAAACTAAACATAAAATAAAAGTTCTTGCTTCAAAACATTAGTTCCAGCAAACCTTCATAGTTTTCAATCAATAAATTTCCCAACCAGTTAAGCCTCTCAGTTCAAGAAAATATATTGTGCACATTGAAATCATTTTTCTGGTAGACATTTCAACGTTATTTCTTGAACATGTCTGCATGTAAATCTACAGTACTTTATTGTACTTCTTTCTAGTTACCACGGTAATCTTTCCATTGGTTTCCTATTACTCTTTTTTCACTCCATGTATTCAATGATACATTGATATATTTACTCTTATGCTGCATGGTTTTGGCATGTAATGAATGGCATTTATCATATTTTGTTTTGGTAGAAGATGTGATAAACCGGTTAGTTATAATAGAAAGTTGCCAATCCCCAGTTCATGTATAACATAGCATGCTAGTGCTATAAATAAACATAATAGGCACCATAAAAGGTTGTAATCATAACAGAATTTTGAGTAAAACATAATTTGCTTAAAATGTGTACATGCGTGTATTAAGTACAGGCAATTGTCTTCATTATTGATTCCAACTCTTTTATATCCAGTCAAGAACAGATTTGGAGCTAGAATGGATTAAAATTAATTTTTATGGTGCTTCCAAGTGTAATCTTGGGGATGCTGGTATTGGTGGCTTAATTCATGACTCACAATGAAAACTTCTGTTCACTTTCGACAAATTTATTGATCCCCAAAAACACATGGCAGAATTGTTTGCAGCTCTTTGGGGCATACATCTAGCTGGGAATATACTTTCACAAAAGTAGAGATTCAGGGGGATTTTCTGCTCAAGTTGCAGAAGTCACAAGAAAATTGTGATTTCTTAACACTCACCCCTTTTCCCATTTTTTTAACCTAGAAATTGTGAATTTCAGAAAAAAACACTCTGACTGAGTTTTTGTTGATTAATTTCAGATTTTTCTTGAGCTTTTGGTCAATTAAATTTTTTAGAATTGCATATTCTTGGTTTTTGGGCAAGAAACTATAAAGCAGCAAAGAACTGCAATTTTTTGCAAATTTTGCCTGCTGCATGATTTTTCCTTTTTTCCTTTTCGAGAAACCTTAACCCTGACCCTATTTTTCCTTGATTGAATCACAATTAAATGAAAAAATCTGTCTTTGGTTTACTTCCCACGAATGATTTTTGCTATTACGTTGCTGCTCATTGTCAACAAACTTCATGCCTTCTTGAATGGCCATTTCATGGAACCAAACTAGAAAATATATTACATGCCAACAGCAATCCAAAACTAGTGGCATGCTTTGCAAATATCTGTATTGTTCACCAACTCAGATCAATGAATAAGCTAGCGGATTCTCTAGTAAATGTAGCTGTTCGGGGTTTGGAATGGGGTTGTCTGCACCATTTTCTCCATGATACACAATTTCAATGTCTTGCTCTAAAGCTTAGAAAGTCAGAAACTCCCTTCTAATCTTTATCACTATCGTACCCTTATTAACCAATTTGCTTTCCATCACTCCAATACATTGTTGTTTCCTCTTGTGGTTTTAACCAAAATCCTTTTATCAGTTTCATTTACTTCTCTTCTATATTTCAATTCTGGATTGCCTCTTCTATTTTTGATTCCTTTTCTCAGTCCTCAATGGAACCTTGCCAGCTCATACGCTATTCCCTTCTAGCATGCACAACAAGACAAAAGCCTGGCAAACTCACCACAAAGCAACATCTAATACTGTTCGATTTTACCTCATCCATGTCAAGTCTTCCACTTGACTAAACATTAATAAATGTCACCTTGTATTCTTCTATCTACACAAGGTCATTCGATGACACACTTGAGGCTATTTGTAACAACCATCTATTCTTACAAAGAATTACCACAAATTATTCACCAAATAGTTAATAACTAACAACTTAGGTGAAAAGAGATACAAAATTTTTCTTTAAAAATGGAATATGCTTTTGCATAACTGTTTTCATAAAGATATAACAAATCATCTATACATGCTTTTCAAACTAAAAAGAGTAAACATCTTTTACTTCTACATTTCAATTTCAATGATTTCATTTAAATAAGTTAAACAATAGAGTACAAGGTCAGAGATCCCATATCTGGATTCTTTCTGTCTTCCAAGACTCGGCATGTCATCTGCAAGAGGGAGAGCATCACCCTGGTGCTTTACCTCCAACCACAGACCAACGGTCCCCCGCACACCTTCCTAATTGGAAGTGGCCCTGCCCTTCAATGAAGGGTTTAGTCAAGAACCCTCTTAGTTTTGCCATCTGAGCTTTGATGTTGTGCCCTACTTAACTAATGCCGTCATACAACTGTGGATACCTTCCAACTATGTACAACATCTCTGATTAGCCAAGTATTTGGGTCACAATGAACCAACAAGTGCATGTAGAGACAATTGCACACACTTTGGCCAAAGTATTTGTAGTATATACAATTGCTACTTATAAGCGAAGTCATTTGTTCACCCACCCTACTCGAATTGGAGTACCATATCTGACCTTCTACTGTTTGACCAATAGTTACCTTATCATGCAATTTTCATTTAAAAGAGATAACTTCTTTAAAGTCATAATTCATTTAGATTGGTTACGGTATCCTGACTTAGAACACCCATGTTACGTTCACGTAATGACTTAAGCCTTGGCAACTGCCACTTTTTCAAGTCCTTATTTACTAAGTTGGTAAACGATTGGCTAGATTACTTTTTTGACCTTGAACACCCACGTTACGTTCTCGTCACTTCTTGGGACTTGGCAACTGCCACTTATTCAAGTCCTTAGTATTAACCATGAGAGTGTTTGATCTCCCACTCTATGGACATATAGTTATTACTTATGACATACTGCCATGTACTGGTTTCACTTAGTCGTAAATTGAAAGAATTGACAAATGTTCAATATAAATAATAATAAATATTAATCTTAAGCTGAAGATTCCTTCTTTTTATAGTCTTGGATGATCAGTGAATTAGCTTTATTATAGAGTCCTTCCTCGGAAAGTGAAGATTCACTAAATAAATAACTCATCTGGATTGTTAGTTATTTATGACTCAAACACCCGTGTTACTTTCATGTAACTACTTGGGTCTTGGCTACAACCACTTGCTCGAGTCTTAACCCTAACCCTAAGAGCGACTGCTCTCGTGATATAATCTTTAAGCAAATCTTGCCACGTAATGGTATCTTCTTGACCTTCTTGGTCATAATGTAGTATGAACATTACAGTGACAAGTCTACATAGTAAAGGTTAGATTTCCATTAAGAATATAACTTCCTTTAGGGTTGAGTCCTTCATGCATTTTAGAGAAATCTTGTTAACTAAGGATAAACACAATAGTAGACCAACTGGTCCCATCTTACAATAAATTTGCATAACATAAATGTTGACTCACCAAGTTTGGGATCTGACTGGTTTGGTAAAATACCTCGAACATTGAATTCCCTTGTTACGCATCTATAACATCTAGGGTCTAGGATACTGCCTCTAATTCAAGCCCTAACATGAATAAAAAGGTTTTACCTTCTCATCTGTTCTTAGGCTTCTTAATAATATTGTTGACTCTATGCCATCATCAGGAAATACCCCTGGTCATTTTAGAAGATTTTGCCCTAAGATGACTCAAACTTCCTGTTCATCCAATGATTAAACATAAAGAAGACTTTTACTCAACACCACTTGACTTTCTAGTCATAACTTGACTGAGTTGGTAAAGTGTTAAACTTTCCTCGAACCCCCATGTTACTCACTGTAACTACCGGGTCTTGATAACTGCCCCTAGTTCAAGGTATAAAAGGTGCCAGAGAGTTTCTATTCTCATATATAATCTTTTGACATTCACTTGTCGACATAATTAATTAACTCGACCCAGCTGGTCATAGAGTAAAATACAAAATTCATACATCTCTACCCTCTTTTGGGTGGTTATGAGATATCCCTACTAAATCTAACCCCAAAAACTCATTTTTCAAAGTGTTGACATTTCATCAAACAGTTGTGCAAACTCATGAATTCTGATTTTCTGACTGCTATTCTGATTTTCTGAGTTTTGTTTGATTGCTTTTGATGTTTGGTTGAGTGTTTTCAATGCCAATAACATAAAGGAAATGCATAGAACTGATATGTAAATGATTACACAACACAAATTGATAAACCCACTTCCATTTATGCCATTAAATTAAAGATATAAGGTCTGATTAAAATGACAGTTATGTCTGATATGAAAATTATCAGACTGTAACAGTTCTATTAAATCCAATACAAATGAAAGATTTGAATACCCAATATGCCAATAACATACCCGTTCTATGCCAGCATGAAAATACAATGTATGAAGGCTAATATGAGCATGATAACAATGGTAGAAGACTGGAATAGAATGTGAAATATGCAGCTACAGGTTTGATCATTGTTATGGAAGTGCTGATATGAAATTGGTTGCCAAAATCAACTTCAAATGCCCACGAAACCCCTTCCAAATGATGGTGCACCAACTAGAAATGGTACAGCTGGTATGGAAGATGTCAAATCCTCAATGTAAACTTGTAAAATGGCTGGAATAAATTTGCAATGATGATTGTGCCACAAACCCTAGGTGCACTTGGCCAAAAATTGT
Source organism: Sequoia sempervirens (assembly GCA_007258455.2). Taxonomy (NCBI): domain Eukaryota; kingdom Viridiplantae; phylum Streptophyta; class Pinopsida; order Cupressales; family Cupressaceae; genus Sequoia; species Sequoia sempervirens. The sequence goes on from VDFB02281492.1 coordinate 908,655,760, forward strand.
ACAACCAACAAGTAGAATGCAAACATGTGATATTATTGGCTTGGTTGAGTCTCGATCTATCAATGGCTGCACCTAATCTGAAGAAATATGCTGATATAACACTGCTGCAAACTCAGGCCTGAAAATTAAACACCTGAAACTCCTCCAATGAAGCTCAAACGAAGACCCAAGGTAGGTCCTCCTTAAAGGTGAACTGGGTTCTCGTCCAATTCACGATAGCCCTTGGGAGTTTTCATTCCCAGAAGACTGAAACCAAGCTGAGACCCTTCTCCAGAGCTCAAACCTACAAGTGCTGATATGAAAAATGACAAATGAATCCAAAATAGAAGCCCAAAATTCACTTTATAACCTCCCATGAGCTTTTTTATAAAAGATAATAAAATATTCCTCCTCAAGGGTCTTTTCCTCATTAAAAAAAAAGGGCCACTTTTTAAAAACAACTTTGTTTCACTAGGATGGGGGCACTTTTCACTATTCACTTTATAATTCTCTATTACTATTCACTTTTATTATTCCATTAAAACAAACTTTAATATTTTCAATTTATCCCTGGATTCAGTTGGGTTCCCTAACCATACGGCTGACCTACGGGAACCCTAATAGTAGGCCAACATCGGCTAGTCTGAGCTACCTAAGGAAGGGACATTACAGGTTATCAACTAAATATTTAACCCTAGAAGGGTTTAGGAGTTCAAGACATAAGAAATCAGCAATTCAAGGAATCATAACCACTAACAATCTCTCCTCATGGGTAGCAAGGATTAATGATCAATTGTCTCTTCTTTACCTTCGGTTTTACATTCTTGTTCAAACCCTAAGGTAACAATAAATTAGCTTTTTCTGTTCACACCCGCATTTAAGAACTCATTAAAAATAAAACATTTCATGCATGTAAGAAACTCACAACCTGCAAGAAGTTCATTTAATTCCACTATAAATAAAAGATCCTCACATTCCCCCTAAAGTCATTTTCACATACCCAAATAAGGTAAAGAAGGACAGAGTATAAAAACTCATGTAGCATATACAAATTCAGACTTTCAAGAACTCTCCAAGAATGCAATTGTTCATCTTAGTCGACTCTAAGAACAATAAAGAAATCATTTGAGAAATAAAAGACTATCAGACTGCTTTAGCTGAGCTTCATTCACTATTCTGTTCCTGGCACTTAGCAAATAATGATTTTAAAAAGAACAAGAACAGTTACTGGTTACTCACTGCTTGGTTATATGGCTGAGTAAAATCTTTACGCTCTGCTCAAGGGAAACTTGGCCGTCCTCTTCTCTATTCCTAACAAAGGATATTATACTATCAACGAGCAACTCCCGTGCCTTCCTCACGACAGCTAAGCCTTTTATACACTTGCTGTTCACTATCACTTCTTCTCTTCCTACTCACAGTAAGCTTAAACAAGTAAAAGAATAATTTGTATCGGATGCAAAGAAGTAAAGAATAATGTGTATCAAATGAGAGCTCAGTTTCTTTACTCAAAATATCTTTCATAAAATTAATTGCTAAGTCCAAACCTTGCAAATTTAGCAATTATATATCTTCTCAAATTGGGCGACTCAAATCAGTTACTTCACGTCCACTCACAGCCAGTTAGTTCCAGAACGGTTACTCAGGAATTCCCCCAAAGATTATCTCGAAAGGTTAAATGGAGTAACAGTTTGAGCAGTTAGATATCCCCAATCGGTTTTACCGATATAGCCTATCACTTCAAGGAGTAATTTGATTAGGATTATTGCAAGAAACGGTTCCAAGAGCAGACAGTTATCACCATGCATAATGAGGAGATTGCCACGGTTTTAGATCGTGGAACAAAGAATCTCCACTTAGTATTCTCGCGCCCTCTTAGAATAAAGATATTTGTGGCCTTTTTATGGCCTTCAACAAAATTGAAATATATTAAAATATTCTGCCCCTTCAGAATGTTAAGCTGTGGCCTACATGGCTTCAAATAGCATTTGAAATAAAATAAATATTCTGCCAACCTCTTTATATCAGCCATGGCCAATATGGTTGCAAAGTCAAATAAACAATATATATATATATATATGTATGTGTGTGTGTGTGTGTATCACCACGAGCTCCTCTTTTAACTATGCATGCATATACTTATCTATTCGTACGTGAACGTATATGTACGTATGTTGACGCATGTCTTCGCCTACGTACGTACATATGCGTCCATATACGCATATAAACGTATATGTATACCTATGCTTATCAATTCACACACATACATATATTCATATATATGTATATTCACTCATATATATATAAAACAAGTGAGTTATCAAACCACAAAAGTAGCCACACCAAACACAATGGATGAACATGACTCATCTGCCTTAGGTTTACTTACCTCCAAGCACGCTAGCAACATCCCTAGATACCTTAGGTTTACAGGATCAATACTTGACCAACGCTAAGCTTAGATGGCGTTGCCAGAGAATTCATAATTTTACCCTTCTCCCAGGTGATACTCTCCCTCTCTCTCTCTCTCTCTGGAGGCACTCAAATCACTCCTGCATTTCCACTCATGAAAACAAACGGTAGTTAGCTGGAACCATTACATCATGATCATATCATTGCATTTTCATTAACAATTGCTTCAAAGAAAATAGAATCATCTCATAGTATTTCATCATATTCATATCATCAAATAGCCATCAACATTCCTTTTGAATGCAGTAACATAACATTGCACAAATCCATCATAATATGTACTTTCTAGGTTTCATAATCTCATGATTCATCATAATAATTACCATAAAGTGAAAAGTAATTTAGGAATCTAGGGTGGGGTGTAACACTATCTCACACAAACCATTCTGCTCTTGTTTGATACATAATTTTAAATTTTGTCAAACATTTCATCTGCAAACTACAAATCACAAAAATTGTTTGCAATTCTACTTGGAATAGATAATTTGCTTTCAGAAGCTCGTTAGATTGTGCATAAAACTCAAAATAAGAAATGAAGATCACACAAAAAACTCTGAACACTCAGTTTTACCCTAGAAAACCTCCATAAATGGGTGAAAAACCAGCTGTTAGGTGCCAATAGCATAATCATCTGAATTCTATTGCTTGGAAATCAAGTACAAAGAGAGGATTGCAACTCCATAGCTGCTCTTGCTTTCTGTCAAGCCTCCTATGACTGGAACTGAGCGTTTCCCTTATTGCTGGATAGATGCAAACACATTTTCAACCTCCTAGCCCCCTGTAAATGACATTCTTTCACCTATATGAACTTGTTTGGAAGTCCCCTGGTGACCTTGAAGCTTCTTTTGGGAATTTGGAGCTTCAAAAGTCACAACTGTTCATTTCTCGTGCTGTTGTTTATGTAATGGCGAAACTGTTGCTTTTGACAATCAAAATTTCCCTGGTGGTCGTGAGACTGCCACTAAAGTGGCAAAACTGCCCTGACAGTTTAATGACTGCTGTTGTTGATTTGAAATTGCGTTCTCATGATAACTGGCAGTTTTTACTGTCACAAAACGACGAGTACTTACCCAATCAAAATTTTGGAAAAGTTTTCAGTTCTTGTGCCTTCCTTCTTCTGGATCCTTTATGGATCATGCATCCCTTCATAGAGAGGCTTTTGGTCCCACAAAAGCTTATTGGGACACTAAGTGGGGAAACAACTTCCCCACCTTCTCTTTGGATTACCAATGGGCTTGCTTGATTGTTTGCCCTTTGAGTCCCACTTGCCAAGACTCTTGGATTCCTATTCTGGTCTCTCTCTTCTTCTATGGTAGCACCGTGTCCTCAAGAAGAATTACTTGTTTGTCATAGATCAGGTCTTCCAACAAAATAGTACCAGATCTTCTTCTTCTTCTTCTTCATCCATAATGGAAGGTATTTGCAGTTGGTCTTTGAATGGAATCTCATGAAAGGAGGTATGTCCAATCTGAATGCATTCTCTCCAACTGCCTCCAAGACGGTAAATGGCGCATACCTCAGAGGTTTGATTTTCTTGGCTTGTCCTTGTAGTATCTCTTTTCCTGGGACAGCCACACCTTGACTCCCACTTTGAGATTATGCACCCCATGTTGATCATGCCTTGTTTTATACTTCAACTGAGTCCTTTTTAGTAGCCCTTTCACTTTGAGTTGGATTTGGTTAATCCTCGCGAATTTCTTTGCTCTAGCCACATGTATATTTAATCCTTCTGTACTACATTATGTGGACTGATGGGCAAATTACCAAAACATACTTTGAAAGGTGACTGATTAGTAGAGGTACGGATTGCTTTATTATATGAGTGCTGTATGTATGACAAAGATTTGTCCCATGCCTTTGGAAACTTGCTTTATTATCAAGTAGAGGAATGGATTGCTTTTATTATTTTGCACCAGTGTTCTATTCACAACCTCCATTTTTCCATCCATTTGGGGATGAAAAGAAATACACTTTTGGAGTTTGGTATCCATTTTCTCTCACAAAGTGGACTAAAACCTGCCAAGAAATGAGGTGTCTTTGTCTGAAACAAAGTATCTAGGGAACTCATATTGTACCCAAACATTAGCAAAGAACAAATCAGCCATCTTTTTTCCAGTTATAGTTTTCTGCTTCTTGTATTGTGAAGATCGCATGGATGGTAATGGAATTAGATTTTCCAAAGGTTGTATTTGGAAATATCTTATCAATTTAGATTTTAGAATTGTCTACAAGATTTCGGGTTGTTGAAGTTGGTAATATCTGGAGACTACTCTTGTCCAAATTGGATATTTGAGAGTTGAGATAGTGACTATAACTCTACAAATTAAAAATGCCAAAATGTATTTTTGGAGGTTTTCTAACTCTTATGAGTGTCGAAACGTACGCCACTTCTCTTCCTTCAGAAATTTAGATGAAAATGTAACCATGTCAGCATGTGGGGATGGTTTTATAACCACCCTACATAGCTGACGTCTTCAAACAGATGCCCCTTGTTATCACTTGTTGGAGGCTAGGCAGGTTCTTGGAACCCTGTTGGCTATCGCCCATGGTTACATAATCAAGTGGAAGTGTCAGTGAACATTAGCTTTGCCTTTGCAAATAGTGATGGTTCAAACAACCTTCGGCTTCCTACAGTGGTTCTAAAACCACTTGAAACTCCTGATGAAGAGACCAAAGAGCCATTTCCTTGCTTTCTTCATAAGTTATAAAAGCTTGACAACTCTGACAAGGTTAGGAAACTTTGTTGGGAGACAGTCTTTTATGACCTACACAGTGCATCGACAACTTTAACACAGCCAACTTTTTCTTCTTTTGTTTGCAAAAGCAAGCAGTTTGCTAACCACCTCAAACTTCCGCCACACCAATTACTCCTTTGTTGGCACTTCATGTCGACACCTATGGGAAGTTAATAACCTTTTCGGCATTTCAAAAGGTTAGTGAACAATTGAAACACCCAACAAACATCCCTGTTCTCAAATGTTTTGCTCCATCGGCACCTTCAACAAAATCCTAACCTTTTCAGCACCTTTACTAGTTAGCCAACCATTAGAGGAGCTGCCACATACTAACACACAGACTTAGGAACTTAGGAATTTTGACAACAAGGACATAGAGCAACACTTAGGGGGTGAGTATTGGCATAACACAGGTTATGACCAACACAAAGAATAATTTTATGTTTTTGGCAACAACCCTAACAATTTTTTATAGCACTAACAGTTGCCATTCCTGCACCTAAGTTTCTTGGTGATTGTGCTTACAATCGGTTGTATTAAGAACTAAAACTTTCATAATTGCAACACACACAATCTTTCTATTGTGTTCATATAGAACTTTTGTTTCTCATTTTTACAATGTCCTCTAGTTGGATAATTTTATCAAGAAATTGAGGCTACACATTTTCTTTTGCATGGAAAGTTTCCCTAATTTTAAGTTTGGATACATGTTATCTCATTATATGATTAGTTTAGCAATACTCGTTTTAATGTGGATATAAAGAATAGGACTAGCATAGCAATACTTGTTTTATTTAGGATTATAATAATAGATCTTGTTAAAAGAGCAATAAAGCTATTTTTTTTATGGAGAAGACACCAAAGAGAATTCTATACTTAGTTTTGAGAAATTGTGTTGTTATAAAACTTGTTAGCTTACGATAGACTAAGTTAAGCAGTATTCATTTTATCTATGAGAAATTTTCTTAATAGATCAATAACACTGTTTCAACCATGGAGCAAATGAGAAAATTCTATAGCTAGATCTGGAGAGATATTTTGACCTTTTTTTCCCTTATATTAGATGTGTATATCACTTGTATTTTGATTGAATAGGTTAGTTATAAGAATATGATGATTTTTTATAACATCTTCATGTTTGGTTACATTTGTATTAGTTGCCCCTAACTCTCCACAACCCTGGGATCTGATATGGAGTCTGTAAATTATTATTAAAGGTCTTCAACTTTACTTTTGAGTAAATTGAGACTGCATCTTGCTGCGCCATATATTGGAGACACCATTTTAATAGAGCTTTGAGCATGCACTTCCAATTCTGCTTCAGAAGTCAACCTTTGAGGATGTTAATGAAATAAACTCCCTTTACACACTGTGATATTAAACTTTTGGCATTGATAAGTGTTTTATATTATCAATGCTTTTGCCATTTTAACATTAAATTTTCTGTTCTGATTAAAGTTCAGAATGTTGTTATTTTTTATGTGATTTGTGCTGCATTTTAAAAAAATAATGAAAACATTAATGTTAAATTGCAGCAAGCAACATTGGTTCTGAATGCTACACGTCGGTTCCGATACACACTAAACCTGGAGGAACAAGAAGAGGCAAGAAATGTGCCTTCAAGAAGGGTCAGGGCAGGCACTCAAGCCATACGGGCAAGTATATTTGATATTGCTATGCTTTCCTTCATTTATATGAAAACCTTTCGTATATTCTATTTTCTCAAGAAACAATTCTTCATTATTTAAACTGGATATAAAGGGTGACATGTTTCTACACTATACTGATTTTTCACAACATTCTAAACAAACATTTTATAATGAAACTGTCCATGGAGTATTCCTGCTTGTGCTCACATTGTTCTTGCTGAATAGGTAAGGTTACCTCTGCACAAATTATATCTTTCTAGATAAAAAAACATCAAAATTTACCCTCTTCTTGTATTGGTAGTAGTTATAAGAATAGAATAGAAATAAACATTGTCCAAATTAACAGATTGCTATCATATAAAAATAGTGCCAAGTGTATTTCAAGGCATCATATACTGTCATCACTTGAAGTGTCCAAAAATAGTTGAAGGGTGTGATAGACACGAAGCTTTGGAACCAAAATATGGCCATTTGTCACCAAGATTAGATTCACTGCCATCCAACATTTAGAATAATATTTGACAATCATTATGGACAGTTCAAATCAGTACCATAGCAATTCTTTGAAAATACTTTTTTAATCTTTGGCCAATAATGTAGGTCTGTAATACACGAGTAAACATTTTAGACAGTAATAATAGCTATATAGATTATGACTTCATCTCCCTACAAAGGAAAGGAGAGTAGGCATCTCAATTTAAACCCCAACATCATCGGGATTCAGGACCAATATACTTTCTAAGAAGATGGAGCTTAGAAAAATACTTGTGTTCCTAAGTCTTTCATATTAAATAATGCTTCTTAGTACTGTTAAGAATATGCTTTATTAAATTATATTAATGTCCACAGAAAGCAAAAAAAAGGAAGGGAATTATATTAATGTCCACAGAAAGCAAAAAGAATGGTAAAGAAAACTAGAGGGGGAAAATCTAAAGTGGCTAAACCCCAAACAATGAAACAAACTACAAGTATAAATAGCTTTGTGAAGGAAGGACCCCTTAATGAAACATGGAGCTGATGAAGATCAAAAGTGGAGACCACCATTATCACATGTCTATATTAAGGCTTGGACTAGAAAAACCAACAACACCCTTGTCTATTACTATGAAAGGGCCAATGTAGTATCTAAGAATGCTTATAGGGGAGTGTACAAGATTGTGGGTACGAGGCTAGATAATACTAGGTAGGAGTCGAGTACTTCCTCATGAGATTAATATCTAAGGCCAATGAACCTCTAGTAGCAGAAAGCATTAGTGATGTGTGTCTCCCTCTGCGATTGTGATGATTAGAATTGAATAAATTGATTCAAGCACCATGTGAATGAGTTGGACCCTAGACAACACACATGCTACACCCTTGCTAAGAGGTTCCCTTAGAGTCACTTTTGCTCCCATGGCAAGAGCTAGTTGAGTGGGGTTTGGACTGCGGGATTGTTCACTTCATGTGGAGTAGAACATTGTGGATGATAGTGGAATTGTGTTTTTGAGATGGGGTTGAGTAGGATGTTGATGTGTGGTTTGGTTATCGTTGTCAATGTTGATTTGAGATAGTTGTGTGGTCAACTCTAATAGGAGATTATGGTTTGTATTTCCTGTTTCATGAATGATTTTGAGTTGACCTTGCATTTGAAAGATTCTTGTTATGTGTTCCCTTATCCTATTTTGCTCTTGTAATACTTGCATTTGTTCATTGACTTGTTCTTTGGTGGGAGTCTCTTGAATAGGCAAATTTCCTTGATTTTCGTAAATATAGCCTCAATCCAATTTTCCCTTACTCTAGGACACATTAAGCATGTGTTGGCATTTAAATTAGTATCTCTGGAGTGCTGATTGTAAACGTTCAGCTATTTCAAATGTTTTGCAACACTTCTTTGTTATTTAAAGAGGAGAAGTCCCTCTCTGTTGAAATCAATGCATAAGGAAGGGAATGGTAAGCTAAGGTTCCTATCTTTTTGTACTTCAGCGGTAGGACACAAGGGTGCACAAACATAATGCGCCACAACTAAGCTTTTTCTCTAGTTTCTGCAGATCTTAACTACGATTGTTCTAGCTTTTAATCTATCCAATATCCTCAAGGTAAACAAAGCATGAGGGTATAGCAGCGGGAATGGATTGGTTGGATCACTTGAATCTGCCGTCTCCTTAGAATATGGCCGAGGCTCTGAACTCTCGGATATATGCCGGGATAAGGTTAGATACAAGCAAACACTCTTTATGGTAAGTTGGATCTGAGATCTGCCAAGGAGGAGGAACCCCTATCCTAGGTATGGGCTAGGAAATGACTTACGAGAAACAACAAATTCACCATGTCTTGGCCGACAAACTTGCTAAGGAGGAGGAACCCCTATCCGAAGTATAGGTTGAAGGACAATCCCATTAAACAACAACAAGCGGCAATCGTTAATAACAGATATCCAAGGAGGAGGAACCCCTATCCGAGGAGGGAAATGAAATAACAAGCTATTAGATACAAGATGTAGAAAGAACTCAAATAGGTAGACCAAAATGCACGCGCCTTCTGACTTTCTTCTTCAAGCTTCATCAACGAATTACAAAGGTTGGGACAGCAAAGGCACGAAATCATGCACAATTACAATCAACCAACGAACTCTCATCCAAGAGTGAACAAATATTCGCTTTCAAAGCTATTGGCAACAATGGCGCAGCAATTTTGCATAGCAAGTAAAGGCTAAAGAAACAATGAGCCCAAGGTTCTTATTTATAGAACTCAAAGGAGTGGGCAACCCCAAAATCTTCTTGAGTTAACAATGAGTTCTTGCCAATCAATTAGCAAGATTTATTCCTAAAAAGGGGGAACAAGCAGTTAACTAGAAGACTACTTCAGTTAACTGAAAGTAAACAAAGAGTCAATTGGAAACTACTTCAGTTGACTAAAAGCAAACTAAAAGTGAACTTTAATGTAAAGTATCCCTCCAAAATAGACATCCACATTTAGTGGAGATCTAAGATCCACAAATTATGGAAGCCAATTAGACATCCTTAATTAGTGGGATTTGACAATGCATGATTTATGGGATATGGAGTTAACTTGGAAAGGGGCATCAAGTTAACTCCAATTACATTTAATGTCATCTTGAGTTGACTTGGAAAGAAGCATCAAGTCAAACTCAAGTATCATAAATGCCACTTGGAGGGTGTAGGACGTCCTTCTTTGGTGTGTTTACAACTCACCATTAATCAACAGTGTTTCTATCCATTCGTTGACTTCTGCTGGTTTTGGGCTAGCAGTCTCTATTACTTGTTCTGGGGCAGCAATATCCATAGCTATTTCAGGATTGTGTGTGGCTTTGTCCACATGTGTCCTCTGTGTTTTGGGCTTTATAGGCTTCGACATCCTCATCCCTTGGGGAGGATTGCACCACTGCTTCTGCCTAGGTTTCTTTCTTGAAGTGGAAGGTGGTGTAGACTGAACCTGTGGCGGCTCAGTTCTGTGAGGTACCACCTTCCTTGATTTCTTGCTGTCGAGATAGAGTTGGCTATTTCTAACAACGCTACTCGTCCTCTCCTCTATAGACGTGTTGTCTTTGGCATACCAATCCACTCGTGGGAGTGGTTGGGAGTCAACTGAATCTACGAAGAATGAGGGGAGAATGACTTCCCCTTCATTGTCAAATAAGCCCTCGATGTCTGCTGACATAAAATCAGCAATTTGCGGGAGCCTGAACCTGCTATAGTTCCTTCTTCACACTTCATACTCATCTTGACAATTTACCCAATAATCTTCCACAGAAGATTTATGTGACGAGTGTTGCCCGAGATGGGCAGCATAGAGCCCTTTGGGATCATAGGACCTCCTCTCAATGAGGTACTTGAGATTAAGCCTCACTGTTTCTTGACTCATCATCTTAGCATCTGCCGCGAACTTGCATCTATAGAGTCCCATTTCAACAGGAAAGTTTACAGCTGCCTTCTTCAAGTGCAAGTAAACGTGAACCTCAGACAACTGCCTTAGGAATTCCATGAAGACTACGCTATCTGAAGGGTATCGTGGCATCATGGCTGGGTGACCAATGTAGCCATACACGCATATGTAGGAGAACGTAGGGAATTGGATGAACCAATCCGCCCAATCCACCATTGCCTCTCTGGCTGTTTGTGAAAAGCATACATGCATCTCATGGTCTAAATTTCGTATGGTGTGCATGATGAAGTGATCACTTGTTCTTTTGAAGTGTCACTCTGTTTGAGTAAACTCAAGACGTGTAAAGTGCTCATGAACCTTTTGCACACCTAAGGTTCCCACATTGTTTAATATCTTGAAATCGCCTTGGAAGGCAATCAGGTATACCAGCTAAGAACACATGTGAAACCTATGAGCTTCTAGATACCCGAGGATCTGTTGATGGAGCGTGTCACTAATCAGAGTGGCCCAGTCATAATGTTCCCTCTTGCCAATGATTTATGCAATGACATAATACATCCATGATTGGAATTGATTGCCATCCTCTTGTCCAGTGATTCTATTGAGTAGAGTGATCAACACTGCATACTCATCTTTGCATTCTCTGCATCCAACCAACTTAGGCAAGTTGCTCTTTGTCACTTTCAGCCATTTTTCTGCCATTATCCCTTGACATTTGCTCTTGGCTGCTTCGAATGCCTTCTCACATTTCGTCACTGATATGACCTTGCTGTTAGGACATGGTGGAATATCAAAACACTTTTTTATATCCTTGGGCTTTAGACTGCAAACGACCCTCCCATCCACTGCTTTGATTTCTCTTGTGGTCGGATTGTAATGCTTAATACAAGTGATTACAAGCTCCACACTCTGTAATGTGATGGTGATGGATGCAGCCTGTAGCAACCTGGATTCTTCAATGTTCTGCAACGTGATCTGGTTCATGCCCTCTAGGTCATCTAGATCAACTACGGGGCTTACTTGATGCAAGTTTGTGTTAGTCGTTTTCAAGTAATCATGGTACAAGGCCGTCTTTGTCTTGTATTGTATCTGAGAGTACTGCATCCTGAATAACTTAAAGATTGACTGTAAACTTGACTTTGTTATGACAACTTTCAGAAACCCCTGAAAATAGTGCCCCGTCGAGAAGTATTTTTCCGGAAAAAATCTGGCACATGGGTTTGTTTCGTGCTTCAATGCTGAACAAACCCAGTTCCTCATAATTTTGATTCGGAAAAACCCCCAAAAATAGGGGCAGCAAGTTTGCTGATTTTGGAAAATCTGACGAGATGGGTTTCACTAGAAAATTATGCTGAAT